>CM030358.1:162584162-162981527 GCA_017893485.1 Hemerocallis citrina | reverse complement strand
AAGTCACCCCAAGTTGTAGAAGTGAGTTTCGACTCACCATTCGAAAGATACGGCCGCGTATCGCTTTCGGTTGAAAAAAACCAAGTATAGCGGTGTACGGCCGTATCTCGCAAACCGTGATTCGAAACCCACTTCTATAAGTTCGGATGGCTTGCCCTACGTGAATTTGACCAAGCTGGAAAGTTTTATAATTTTGGGATGCCGTTTGGGCAGTTTTCTCAACTTCTTCGCATGAGAATTTTTTGACTTAGAATTTTGTAAGTGCGGTTAGAGTTGAAAACCCTTCAAACGATATCCAAAAAATTTGAAACTTTGCGAGTTGGTTGGTGTCCCCTATGAGAAGTCAACCCAACTTGTAGAAGTGAGTTTCGACTCACGAATCGAAAGATACGGCCGCGTATCGCTTTCGGTTGAAAAAAACTAAGTATATCGGTGCACGACCGTATCTCGCAAACCGTGACTCGAAACTCGCTTCTACAAGTTCGGGTGGCTTGCCCTACGTGAATTCGACCAAGTCAGAAAGTTTTATAATTTTTGGATGCTGTTTGTGCGGTTTTCTCAACTTCCTCGCATGAGAATTTTTTGACATAGAATTTTCTAAGTGCGGTTAGAGTTGAAAATACTTCAAACCACCTCCAAAAAATACGAAACTTTGCGAGTTGGATGGTGTCCCCTATGAGAAGCCAACTCAACTTGTAGAAGTGAGTTTCGACTCATGATTTGAGAGATACGGCCGCATATTGCTTTCGGTTGAAAAAAACTAAGTATAGCGGTATACGGCCGTATCTCGCAAACCGTGACTCGAAACTCGCTTCTACAAGCTCGGGTGGCTTGCCCTACGTGAATTCGACCAAGTTGGTGATAAAAGTGGACATCGGGTATATTATGAGTCGTATGAGAAATATGAATGATAGATAAAGGATTTAACCCTCCTATAATTAGGAGAGATATTATTGGCCTCTTGAATGAGTGAGACTATGAAATGCATGGCCATGCTCAAATAATGATTTGTTTTAATAGTCTACTCATTGATCAAGGAAACCCGGATTAAATGTTGAAGAGGATGACTGAGAACATGCCTCGAGTTTAATCTATAATATTTGGTTAAAGGGATTATATTACACGGAAACATTAATCACGAAAGGTTTTATTGGATCACCAATTATTATTATTACTTGGGTAGCAATGATGTATTACTAGATGCCGCTCATTGTTTATAATTTTATTATTGGATATTAAAATTATTTCCAACGTAATAATAACCTAAAGGGTCACACACAAGAACGCTTGAAGGAGATTTGATTTAAATTATGAATTTAAATTAAATAGTAATTCGAATTTATTTATGATATTAATTAAGTGGGACTTAATTAATTAATTAAATATAATTTCAAATTTACTAATGATTAGAATTAGAATTATATTAGAATATTAATTAAGTTTGACTTAATTATTTATTTAATTAAGAATTCTAATTTTAATAAAAGCCCAATAGGATTGGGCTTTAGAAAAACAGATTTGTCTCTCTATATAAAGATCTTAAACTCTCAAATTGTTTTTGAGGCTAAGAAAAAAAAACCCTAGCCGTTTGAGAGAAGAAGATGGAGATAAAGAGAATTTGTTTTTTCGGATGCTAGTACATCGCTCCTTCAAATACCAAGTGTTCGTATGGATACCGATAGAGCGTAGATCGCGTGAGCGGGATGCGTGGTGATTCAAGAAGCTTGGACCTCCATTAGTCATCCTTTTCTCAACTGTTAAAGCTTCGTTTTAAGGTAAACGTTCATAACTACGAATTAAACGTCTTGTTTTGCATGGATCCTGCGATTGGGTTTCGATTTTATTGTTTTAATCCGCTGCATTTATGCCCCGAAAACCCAACAGTTGGAAAGTTTTGTAATTTTCAGATGCTGTTTGTGCGGTTTTCTCAAGTTTATCTTTTTATAAGTAAATGAGTTAGAACTTTTTCATTGCGGTTAGACTAGATTACCCTTCAAACCACCTCCAAAAAATTCAAAACTTTGCGAGTTGGTTGGTGTCCCCTATGAGAAGCCAACCCAACTTGTAGAAGTGAGTTTTGACTCACGGTTCGAGAGATACGGCCGCGTATCACTTTCGGTTGTAAAAAACGAAGTAAAGCATTACACGGCCGTATCTCGCAAACCGTGACTCGAAACTCACTTCTAGAAGTTCGGGTGGCTTGTGTTACTTGAATTCGACCAAGTTGCATAGTGTTGCTATTTTTTGTTGTGTTTTGTGTGTTTTTTGCTACATTTTCGCTTTATTTATTGCTGATAGATAAATGAATGTAACTCGTATTAACTAATCTTAAATTTCTTATTCACAGATAAATGGCTAGAACAAGGCGACCGAGAAGCCCTTCTGGTAGCGCTAGTGGTGCACCTATGATGGAGGTAAGATTGATTATTATTATCGGTTTTAAATACGAATATGAGTTTTATTGTCTCATTAATAATAATATTTCTCTTTGTTCGTGTAGGTTGGTGAGTCTACACCTGCCGAGGCCGGTCCCTCGTCTTCGGCATCTGTAGCTCCTCCTGGACCTGTGGACTTCAGCTTACTTTCATTGCAGTTCAGACACCGATCGGAATCCGTGTGGACTGGGTCCGCGAAGAAGTGCAACTTCCGGAAATACGAACTTCTTCCATTCGACCTCCGTATCACTCCCTTCTTAGTTGAAGTCGGTTTCTACGGAGCTCGCTTTATGGGGGATGTGAAGCTTGACCGACCTCTACTTACAACTCTAGTCGAACGATAGAGGCCGGAGACCCACACTTTCCACCTACCGGTGGGTGAGATGACCGTCACTCTCCAAGATATAGCGATCATTACTGGCTTACCAATAGATGGGTTCGCCGTGACGGGGAATATTGATTTTGACCGAGTAGAAGTTGTTCGTGATCTGCTCGGTATCGATATTGATGAGTCATTGATTCGAAAAAAAGAGGACGTTGAAAGAGAAATCATTAGAGATACTCCTACTGATTATGATGCCGATCTATTAGATCAAGCCTTAGACGATGCGAAAGATAAGGCCGAAGTTGAATTCTGGACCGAAATCTTCGATGGAAAATCACTTCTACTGAGTTGGTTGAAATATCAATTCGACGGATTTTTGACGGAGACTTCGGACGATGAATCCATACGTTACTATGCCCGTGCGTATATTTTCAGCATGATCGGGGGAGTGATCTTCCCTAACTCATCGGGTGCGAGCGTGCCACTGATGTATTTACGCCTGTTGGAAAATTTTGCTTTCGCCTGCCGTTTCAGTTGAGGCAGTGCCGCATTGGCATCTCTATACAGGAATATATGCTCATGTGCATTAGGTGTCGTACAAATGGGTGGCTCGATGGTTCTTTTGCAGATCTAGAGTTGAGAACGCATCCACATCGGACGTCCTCGTATAATTGAACCAACGCCAGTTTGGTTGGCCGACCCACCAGCTGTAGAGTTGTTACCCCCTTTAGGGGTATATTGGGCAGGGCGGCGCACCTGGGTTGATAACCCACGGCAATCACTGACCTATTATAGAGATGAGTTAGATAACTTGCGGGACGAGTTCGTCAATTGGGAACCGTACTTGCCCGCAAGGTTGGCACGGGTTCCACCGGTTTGTTTGGCCGGTGCCCTTTGGTTGACGGCTGCACCACTCGTCAATTTTTCTGTTGTTGAGTTCCAGTACCCGGACAGAGTGATGTGGCAATTTGGATATCAGCAGAAGATTCCCGAAGTCCGGTCTTATGATAAAAAATTGCACGATGTGAGAGGAACCGGTCGAGTGCCCAACTTTGATGGGGCTGATTTTCACCGAGTCCATGTGGCAAACTGGAACACCATGCGGTATCAGATGACACCGAATATGTTAACTTTCGCTATACCGTTCGATGGCTCATTCCAGTATGTATACATGACGTGGTACAAACGCATTACACGGTTGTATGTTTCTCCACAAGCCGCTGTACCAGCCGGTGTGCAAATTCTGATTCCCCTGCCGAGGAAGAACCAACCCCCGCATATTCCTCTTCCCAGCCGATGTATCAACCGAAGGCGTCGACGTATTGGAACTTGGTTAGTACTTTTTTACGCAATTTCATATATTTAGTATGCATGTATTGTTATGATATAAGGATAGAATGATAAATTATTGTACATGTTGTTTAAATTGAAATTTCCAACCTTATGTAGATTGAAAACACATGGGAGACCGTTCGGGTAGCTACTCGTGTCTTGAAGAGTAAGGTGCCCGAGAACGTTAAGGAAATCATGCGGGAGATTCTAAAGCCGTGTTGCCGTAGTCTTGAAGAGGTTGGTGAAGGTCCACAACTTGATGCATATTTAAAATCAAACGTGGCACTTCCCCGGCGAAAACAAACTGTGACTAGGCCGGGAATTCACATCACCGAGCCGCAACAGGTTCAACACCAACAACCACCTCAAGAAGATGAGGAGGAGCAATGGGAAGATGACCCTCAATCTCCCGAAACCGAAGGTAGACGATGGAATCCTCAACGAAAGAGGAACCCACCCGATCAATTTACACCAAGTGGTCGCAAACCGCGTGGTCGTAAAAGGTAGTATCTAATAATAGGTTGGTTAGTGGTATTTTATTGTTGGTTTTTGATTTTATTCCGTTCAAATAACTAAGAACGACTATTTGTTTCTATATTTGTAAATGTTGTAGATAATTACTGGGCATCCGCGGAACTCAACCATGAAGATAGCTGAATCGATCCATGTACAAGACTTCATTGTTGAGATGAATTTTTTTGTAGTGAATGACTTGTAATAGGTAGTTGAAAAAAATACAGAAATGAAGTTGAACGATTTATTGAGATTAGTATTTGCTAATGAATGTCCTATTTTATGTCTTCATATATATATTTTTGCGAACATGGATTTCTGAGTTGTTGTGGTATGATATATATATGTTGTTGTATTGTTTTGAACTGAGTTTCTCAATTCTTGTGCTATGAATTGTTGTTGTGAGGTTGTATTTTCACCAAGACACCTGTACTGATTTTCTTCCGAAATATCTCTACCTAACCCGTCATTGGTGATGATGGTTTACCCACACCTAAACCGTCATCGACAATAACGGGTTAAGAAGACATATAATGGCAGAAGATTTTTAATCTCAGGCCTGTAGTGAGTGTTGTTCTGCCGAAATAGCTCTACTTAACCTGTTATTGTGGATAACGGGTTAAGGTCACTTAACCCGTTATCCACAATGACGGGTTAAGTAGACATATATTGGCCAAAGAATTTTAAACTCAGGTCTTTAGATAATAAAGTTCTGCCAAAATATCCCTACTTAACCCGTTATTGTGAATAACGGGTTAAGTGATCTTAACCCGTTATTCATAATAACCGGTTAAGTAGAAAGGTATTTTTATGCTTTCTACAAATTTCTCTTCACTCTTTACGAGAATTGTCTCATGAACTGTACAAAGTGACATTAATATGCCCATAATTGTTTATATTTTTTATTAATTTCCATTTATTGCCACGTAACTAACCACTATAAATTTGTTAACATTATAGGTGGTGTAAAAGTTCATAAAATAAAATATCATAAGTAACCTAGGGTAAGGGTTAGGTTAAGATAGGGTTAGTCTAGGGTTAAGGTTATGGTAAGATAGAGTTAGGGTAAGGTAGGGTTATGGGTTAGTAGTGAGTGTTTGTTTTTTGTTTTGATTGATTAGATTAATATTTGTCAAAGGTGCCTAGTCTTGCATTATACTAACGTCACGCAGCTATCTCACTAATTCTCCTTCTTCATCTCTAATCTGATCTTTCCATAATGAACTTGTTCTACTACATGTGATCAGATCTAGTTCTTGATGGCCAGGTAATTGGATCTGGTGGCGTGGTGCTCTAATAACGGGTTTAAACTTTTCCATTAGGGAGACCATCATCATTACAACGAGATTCCACATCTGTATTAGTCTTCTTGTACTTGAATGTGGGGATGTACATATGGTTTTTCCCATATATAGTCTGCATGTGGTTTTTCCCATATATAGGCTACATGTGGTTATGTACTTTAGGTTTTTCCCATATTGAACTTGTTTTACTACGAAGAGAAAAAGATTTGACGCTCCCGCCTTTCTCTCTCTTTATCATAACGAGACGTGATTTCAGAATTTCGTTCAAATTCCCCAAATCTCGCAGTTTTGAACAAAATCATCCAAAACCCTAGAATCTCTCTTCAATCGTCAATGGAGTTCTGTTACCGCTCCAACGAAGAGAGACCGGCGCGAACGTCGTTAACTTGCTTCTACAAAAAAAAGGGTTAGGCTACTCCGAAACTAATTAGATCAAGTTCTTCATGGCCAAGTAATTGGATCTGATAGCGTGGCGGATCTGGTTAGGCTTTTCCAATAGGGTTATCAGCATCATCACATGTAGGGATCTACACGTGATTTTTCTCATATATATGCTACATGTGGGGATCTAGATTTGGTTTTTCCCATATATAGGCTACATGTGGGGATCTACATGTGGTTTTCCCCACATATAGGCTACATGTGGGGATCTACATGTGATTTTTTCCACATACAGGCTACATGTGTTTTTTTCCGTTACATGCGGGGATCTACACTTGGTTTTTTTCATAATAAACTTGTTGTACTACATGTGATCACACCTCTTCTTCCCAATCTTGTGGAATTCTTCCCAGTAGCATGTCTATTATTCAAGACAAACATGTGGGAATCTACATATGATTTTTTCGATATATTAGCTACATGTGGGAATCTACATATGGTTCTTCCGATATATTAGTTACATGTGGGAATCTACATGTATTTTTTCACATATATAGGCTACATGTGGGGATCTACATGTGGCTATGTACTTTAGGTTTTTATGAAACAAAATACAAATTAATTTGTGTTAATTTTTATATTCGTTTGATGGTATCGATTTTATATCGGTTAGTTACGTGGCTAAGAATGGAAATAAATAAAAAATACAAACAAAAAAACATACATATGAATGTCTATTTTGTAGAGTTCAGAAGACAATGCACGTAAAGAGTGGTGAGACCCTAACCAAACCAAGGATAAACCAAAACAAGATCTTACTGCAAATATCTTCCTTGCAATAACCTTAACCCTACAATAACCCTAACCAAACCCCTAACCCCCGCTAACCCTAACTCTGCCCTTAACCTACTGTAACCCTACTCTAACCCTACAAAATACTTTAACCCAACCAAAAATTATATCTAACATAATTGTTTAAACCGAATTCGCTGAATGAACGTAAATATTTTAAAAATGTATTTGTTTACAAACAAAATTTGAAATTGCGTAACGAACATCTCTGGAAAGCTGATTATATAAAATTTTATAAGCAGATTTTTTGCAGCAGGTTTTAGTAGGGTCAAAGTGGTGTTTGAATAATTTATCATAAATTATTTTCATTAAGTAAACTACTTTATATGTTATATTTACAAACTTGTGTATAAATTTTTTTTCATGCAATTTAATAATTATCAGTACTGCCGATATAGGTACACTTAATTCGTTATTTAGGATAACGGGTTACGTGTACTTAACCCGTTATCGTCAATACCGGATTAAGTTAACGTATATTGGCAGAACTTCACCATCTACTTATGCATGTAGTCATAAACTTCTGCAAATATAAGTGTACTTAACCCGTCGTTTGTGATAACGGGTTACGTAAACCTAACCCGTTATCCATAACAACGGGTTACGTTGACAAATATTGGCAGTGGTTCATCATGTATAAACCAGGTATTTGCATAAAGGACTGTATATATTTCTCTACTTAACCCGTCGTTGGTGACGACGGGTTATGTGTACTTAACCCGTCGTCACCAACAACGGCTTAAGTAGAGATATATATGCAGAAGTAATTTGTAGACATGGTCATGCTTGCTTTCCTTGTTGCTACTTTTTGGAGAAGTGTATCATAGTTTTTGATTTTTGTATCAATGTGTTGAGAAGTGTATCACAATTTACTTCTTGTCTTCTTCTTCTTGTTGTTTTAATCCCTTCTTGTTTGTTGTGCATCTTGGCAGGCATGATTGCTGTCATGCACCCCTCCTTCTTCATTTTCCTATAACTAAGCCTATTGAGTTCATCACTCAAATAACAATGAGTTCAATGTAGAGAAGAAAGGGAAAAAAAAGAGGGAGGAGACACTTCAAATAACATTGTACGAAAAAAGTATGAGGAGCCAATCTTTTCTTCTTCTCTTCAAGATAATCTTTTCTTCTTGAAGGGGGAAGAAGTTTGAGTTATAAAAAAATTTGAGTTCAAAGAGGGTCGCCTTCAATTGTTGTTCTTCAATACATAGATTGTTGTTCTTCAGGTACAAAGTTTGAGTTATAAAAAAAGAAGCTAAAGATGCAGGAGTAGAGAGACTTGTGCATGTCCACTTTAGTGTACAAGTGCATGCTGGGTTTCTTTCGATGGGATAGGGAGGACCGCCGACTCTGCCTTTTTTTCCTTCATTCCCCTTAGTCTTCTTTTTTCGGGCTTTTAGAGTGTATGCATAAGTAGCAATTGTCCTCCTTTCATACACATTCGTTCTCTATTGTTACACAGAGTGTCAAAATTCTCTGCATTCGTAGGACGGAGTAGTGGTGGGTGTCACAATGTATTCATGGTACTTTTCAGCTTCTTGGCATGCACACCTCACGATCGTGCAACAAATAGTATGAATATGAGGAGTGTGTGTCAAGAAGTTGTCAAGTACTTTGAATATACGGTTACACCCACTACTACTCCATCCCACGAAGCAGAGAATTTTTACCTCTGTGTAATAGTAGTGAACTAAATTGTATGCAGGGGGGATAACTGCTACTTATGCATTCAAAAAAAGGCAGAGTCAACGGTCCTTCCTACCTCGTTGAGAAGAAACCCAGCATGTACTTGTATACTAAATTAATTTCAATTTTGGAGTAGAGTGTCAAAGGATGACTTTGTAATATCAATTTTGCTTGAGTTATGTACGCATTCTATGTATTTTCAAACAACATGTTCTTGCCAGTTTGTAATGTTTGATGTATAAACAAATTTGTTGTTGCAAATGACTTGTTGTGAATGAACAAATTTGTATATGTATCAACAAAAGAAGATATTACCTACACAGTCGAAAGTTCTGTAAAAAATCTCTACCTAACCCGTTATTACCAATGACGGCTTAGGTGATCTTAACCCGTCAACGCAGATAACGGGTTAAGTGGAGAGATATTGGCAGGACTTCATCCCCTACAGACCAAGTATTGATTAAGGACTGCCAATATCTATCTCCTTAACCCGTTATTCAAGATAACGGGTTAAGTGGTCTTAACCTGTTATCCCCAATAACGGGTTTAGTAGAGAGTAATTGGCAGCCCTTGATCAATACTGCATACATTTTCACAATTTTCCACAACATAGATATATCATCCAGATATACACAATCTGCAACACAAATAATAAATCTGTACACATCGGCATCGGATTGCCCAAATTGCACACATTTTTAAAATTCACAAATTTCAACATAAATTAATATTCGCTACCCAGTCACAAGATCAAAACCCACAACAACATGTGTGGTTCACAAATACACAACATGCACACATACAGAGATTACACTCTGATTAAATACATCAGTAGGTTAATTGTAACAAACAGATACGTTCAATTAACCACATATATACAATCAAAAGTAAGGAATTTTTCAACGCATTGCTTCTTTCCATGGGCACGATTTTATGTTTCATTCCGGACCTACACCCAAAAAAAAAAATTAAGTTAATAATCGAGTCGAAATTAATAATTATCTGCACAACAAAATAAAAAAGTAAGCAATTATTCGTTTTTTATCTTGAAAGTTTGATATGACGTACATAACACGAAAAAACCCTTAGCACGAATCTTTGCCTTCATCATCATCACTCTCTCCAGCGTTTGGAGCTTCTTCGTACCCTATCGATCCACTAAATAAGGAAGAAGAATGGGTTAGTATCGACTACAACAAGTTTACATTCATTGAGTCCAATTAACAAATACAAAAATCTCGGATATAATACCTTGCTATATTTTTTGGGCAATTCCGCGAATCGTGACCTACGACACGAAGGCATGTTCTGCAAAGTCTTGGCCTCTTCGTTTTTTGGCCTTCTCTGATAGAATTCAACCTTTTCCCTTTAGGCCTCCCCTTTGTGGTGCACTGCACGGAGTCACCTACATGTGCATGTGCATGTGCATGTCCACCACTCTCAGGTTATGCGCTACCTTCGTGTGGTGTGCTGTTCACTGATTCAGTGTTAGCAAAGCCTTCGATTCCCTTGAGCATATGGTCGAGCATGTACTTGTACCCTCGCTCTGAAGAATAACCAAGATCGACCAAATGTCTTGAGTGCATAGTCAGTTCACAATAACGAGAGGCAAAATTGTCGCTCATACTGTTGGGAACCGGTATACTGCTTCTTCTCAGTTGATCCCTGGTCCATCGCTTACAAATATATTGCTCGGGTAGTGCAGTGTGATCTGTGAACCAAATAACTGCCAATAGATATTTGCAGGGAATGCGTACGAAGCTGTACATAGCACAAGGGCATTTAGCAATTTGAGTAATTTTACAATAAGAAATCACGCTCCCTGGTTCTGAATTTCCACAAACTGTTACAGAATAAGCTGCACTATCCAGTGTATCCATACTCGCAATTAAACTCACATTAAGTAATAAGCTTTTTACAACTTCTTGTTAAAATTTGTAGAAAATCTTCAGAGTGTATGTTCGCGCTATTTGTGACTCCAATGCCCATTCGGTCTTCAATTTTGGCCTCTCCTCGCGATTACGATGTGTTTCTTTAAGTTCATCGTGTCTTTGTTTTATTAAGAGTCGGTCAAAGATGACGACAAATTCATGTAATGAGTACTTCTTATGAGTATGGTGCTTCAAGGATGAATGTAGCGATTCACTACATTGGGTACTCAACATGCCCCCCCAAAATGAGTCTCTTGCGTATACGGGAGCCCATTTTTTGCGGATCTCAAACTTTTCCTTCAACCATTGTTATTCTCAAGTTTGTACTGGGAGATCAAATTATTCCACTTCTGTTCAAATTCTGTTTTAAATTCCGCCGTGTAAATGATACTCTTCAAAGCATCCCTAAACTCGTCAACGTTATTCGGCATGCGCACTTCTTGCGGTAACTTATCCAAAATATGCCATATGCAATATCTATGTGATGTGATTGGGAAAACTTTAGAAACTGCAGAAGTTATTCCACGATCGTCATCTGTCACGATGTTGATCGGATCGCATGGCATTGCTTCTCGCCACTTTTCAAAGAACCACTCAAATGAGGATGCCTTCTCATTAGGGATGAACCCACAACCTAGGAATATTGATTGCCAATGATGGTTGAATCCAACAAATGGTACGAACAACATCCCGTATCGGTTTGTATTGTAGGTAGCATCAAAGCAGAGAACATCCCCGAATACTTCAAAATTCTTTCTAGCGATACCACCCACCCACATACAATGTGACAATCGCCCTTCGGGATCACATTAGTAATCAAAATAGAATAAAGGATCGGTCTCCTTTTTGGATTCAAAGAACTCAAGTAGCATTTGCCAGTCGTGTCCTTTTAAACCCTCCATGTCATCTCTCCTGAGATTTCTGACATCGGTTTCAGTAAAACCAATTTTCTCATTACCTCCACTTGCTCCTTCGAAGAATAGCATTTGTTTGCATACAGGAACATTAGCTTCGATAAGTTGACCAATTACTTTTTTATCTGACTTTGTCAATTCACGGTTTTGAGGTAGCAAGTGACGTCTACCGGGTGAAGTAAATTCGTGATTGTGTGCTTCATTTAATGAATAAAGAATCCATGAATTACTTTGTGAATTACTTTGTGGGTTTAGTTTGACACGAACGAAAGCTTTGCAACCCGTTCTAGAAGTTGTTCCTCGTCTAGCTTCATTATGATTATTCGGTGACTCCCCGACTTTATTACAAACATATGATTTATCCACTACATCGTTTCCCTTGTATTTATTTCCACCCTTACACATAGAGAATCCCGCATATTTGCAATATGGTGGATAAAATTTTTCCGCTTCCTCTAGAGTGGGAAATGTCATACCAATCTTAGGTTTTAGGTGCTCGTCAACATGAGGAAGAAACTCGTCAATTTGTTGTGCAAGAACAAATTTCTCTCCGGCTACAGAATTTCCTTCAAAACTGTCCATACCTAACAAACCGTGAAAAGGAGAACAGTTAGGGGTACTAAACCGCTGTATTTGGTGTTTTTGTAACCAAAAGCGACACACGATTGTATCTCTCGGACCGTTAATCGAAACTCACTTTTACAAATTGGGGTTGCTTGTGCTACATGAGATCATCCTACTCGCAAAATTACGTATTTTTTGGAGGTTGTTTGAAGGGTTTTCTAATCTAACCGCAATTAAAAATTTCTAAGTCACTATCTTCTAATGTGAGGAACGTCACAAAACCGCACAAACGGCATCCAAAATTAATAAAACTTTGTACCTTGCTTGAATTCACGTAGCGCAAGCCACCCCAACTTGTTGTTGTGAGTTTCGACTCACGGTTAGAGAGATACGGCCATGTATCACTTTATTTGGCTTCTTTTCAACCGAAAGCGATACACGGCCGTATCTCTCTAACCGTGAGTCGAAACTTACTTGTACAAGTTGGGGTGGCTTGCGCTACATGAGATCATCCAACTCGCAAAGTTTCAAATTTTTTGGAGGTGGTTTGAAGTGTTTTCAACTCTAACCGCACTTACAAAATTCTAAGACAACAACCTATTATGCGAGGAAGTTGAGAAAACCGCACAAACGGCATCCGAAAATTATAAAACTTTCTGACTTGGTTGAATTCACGTAGGGCAAGCCACCCGAGCTTGTAGAAGCGAGTTTCGAGTCACGGTTTGCGAGATACGGCCGTATACCGCTATACTTGATTTTTTTCAACCGAAAGCAATACGCGGCCGTATCTCTCGAACTGTGAGTCGAAACTCACTTCTACAAGTTGGGTTGGCTTCTTATAGGAGACACCATCCAACTTGTAAAGTTTCGTATTTTTTGGAGGTGGTTTGAAGTGTTTTCAACTCTAACCGCACTTAGAAAATTCTAAGTCAAAAACTTCTCATGCGAGGAAGTTGAGAAAACCGCACAAACGGCATCCGAAAATTATAAAACTTTCTGACTTGGTCGAATTCACGTAGGGTAAGCCACCCGAACTTGTAGAAGCGAGTTTCGAGTCACGGTTTGCGAGATACGGCCATGCACCGCTATACTTGGTTTTTTTCAACCGAAAGCAATACGCGGCCGTATCTCTCGAACCGTGAGTCGAAACTCACTTCTACAAGTTGGGTTGACTTTCCATAGGGGACACCAACCAACTCGCAAAGTTTCAAATTTTTTGGATATCGTTTGAAGGGTTTTCAACTCTAACTGCACTTACAAAATTCTAAGTCAAAAAATTCTCATGCGAAGAAGTTGAGAAAACCGCACAAACGGCATCCCAAAATTATAAAACTTTCCGACTTGGTCGAATTCACGTAGGGCAAGCCAGCCGAACTTGTAGAAGTGAGTTTCAAGTCACGGTTTGCGAGATACGGCCGTACACCGCTATATTTGGTTTTTTTCAACCGAAAGTGATACGCGGCCGTATCTCTCGAACGGTGAGTCGAAACTCACTTCTACAACTTGGGGTGACTTCTCATAGGAGACACCAACCAACTCGCAAAGTTTCAAATTTTTTAGATATCGTTTGAAGGGTTTTCAACTCTAACCGCACTTACAAAATTATAAGTCAAAAAATTCTCATGCGAGAAAGTTAAGAAAACCGCACAAACGGCATTCCAAAATTATAAAACTTTCCGACTTGGTCGAATTCACGTAGGGCAAGCCACCCGAACTTGTAGAAGCGAGTTTCGAGTCACGGTTTGCGAGATACGGCCGTGTATCGCTTTAGTTGGTTTTTTTCAACCGAAAACGATATGCGGCCGTATCTTTCGAACCGTGAGTCGAAACTCACTTCTACAACTTGGGGTGGCTTGTACTACGTGAGACGAACATACTCGCAAAGTTTCGTATTTTTTTACGGTCGTTTGCAGGATTTTCAAGCATAACCGCACTGAAAATTTTCTAACTAATTTCGTATATACAATTCTAGTTCTACAAATTACTAACGCAAGCAAAAAAATTTGGCAATTGAATATAGTTAAAGTCAACCCAATTCTACATCTAAAATCTACTAAGGCAAAATATTTTTTCCCCACTATCTAAATATTTTAGTATACACAAATTTAAAAATAAACACAAATATAGATTACTGAGGTAAAGAAATAGTCTATACCTTACAAATTAGGTCCAAATGAAGCAAAAAAATCGATTTGCAGGAGAACTAGGGTTTCGATTTTGTTTCGAAGAGGGGATGAGAGAGTAGGGTTTCAAACTTTGGAGTAGAGAGGAGGGAGAGCGGACGGAGGAGGGCAACTTTGGGTGTAGACGAAGGATTAGGGTTTTTTTCGAAATGGGTTCGTCGAAGAAAGAAGAACGAGCGAGAGAGAAATCGTCGAAGAAGACGATTTGAATGCAAATACAAATGAATATAGATTGACTTAACCCGTTCTTGGGAAGGACGGGTTAAGGCTATTTTTTAAAATAAAATTTAGCCTTACCCCGTCATTCCCAACGACGGGTTAAGGCAAATTTTTACAAAAAAATATATGGATCCAACTGATCCAACGGTCCAGATCAAAGTTCGAACGGGTCTGTGCGAACAGACCCGCTTGCGACCCGTTTGCAACGGAAGAAGGCTCTCTATATATATACTAGATTTGCCCGTGGCCACGTAGGTACAGCACGTCTTTAGAACGATACAACATATGAAAAGTCTTGAAAACAGTAAATCAACAATTATGTAGCTGAAGTTTGAATAGTATGACAATAATTAGTTGTAAATAAAAGTCCATGTTTATAAATAAATGAGTTGTTTCGTGTGTGTGTGTCGGGGGGGGGGGGGGGATTTGAATTTGAGTTTTGGGGGAAAACTTTTGGGAGAAAATGTGTTTTGTGAGGTTAGATCTGGGCCTTTGATTTTGGGGGGATTGAAGGAGAGCCACTTGATAGCTTTCTTTGTATTTTATTATATATATATATTAGTTGAAAGATCTGAACCGTTCATTTTGATCTACACGACTTAATTAGTCCATGGATGAGAAATCAAGTCATTTGAGATTCGTTTGCCCATGCATTGAAGTGTTACAAATTGTGTGGCTGAAAATCGTTATTTTTTATGGTGACATGATGCATGGACAAATGAATACCAAATGACTTGATTTTATATTTCTAGACTAAATTAGTTATGTTAAACAATGTGAACGGTTCGGATTATTCACAGGATGGATAGACGCGGAGTTCTCACGAAGCTTATCGTGAGAACGGTTCTCACTGGATCGCTACCCTATATATATATATATATATATATATATATATATATATATATATATGGAAAAAAGGGGTATGAGCAACTTGCTCATTTAGTAAATAAGCAATTGATGATGTGGCATACATGTGATTGGAAAATCATTAAAAGGGTTAGTTTTCCAACGTATCACATGTATGCCACATAATCAATTGCTCATTTACTAAATGAGCAAGTTGCTCATATCCTTTTTACCCTATATATATATATATATATATATATATATATAAAAGAGTTGTTAATGAAACTTTTTCTAAGAGTTGTTAATGAAACTTTTTCAAAGCGCATGAAGTCAAGCAGTAATGTTTACATAAGTATTGGAAGATTATAAAATAGAAATTACAGAATATTGTTGGACAAGAGAGCATAAACAATACTAACTAGAGCCTTTGAATGTACATTAGATACATTAGATCATTGACATATGCTAAATTTAAACAAAGAATTAAAATGTTATAATATTTTACTTAATTTTTTTAAAAAAAAATTAAGTGGACAAGACATTCTATTAGAAGAATACATGGCAGTCTCTGGTCCATTATGATGCTACTTTTTCAGTGTGGGAGCAACAGATAATGAGTTTTTAAAGTGAAAAGCTTAGTTTACAGTCGTCGATCTGGTATTGATGTGATGCTAGTATTTGATTGAATATGTTGATCTGGCAGTGATTGCATTGGTTGCTGGCCGCCGAGGACTTGCAAGGAAAGCCTGAAACACTGAGATGGATCCTGGTGAAAGATCCTTCGACGATCATGTCAGTAACCAGAAGTAAAAGACTGGGTTTCATTGGCAAAATAATGATTACATCCTAACTGAGGAAAGAGAATGTATTTATAGGCATGTGTAGGAGCAATTGGGGAGGGATCCTTTAACTGATTTGATTCAATCCCTTTGATTAAAAATTTGAACAGTTAATTATCTCCGTGATTATTATGGGACTTGATTACCAACCAGTTGGTCAATCTCCCCTAAATGGGTTGTAATTTGTGTGGTGGGCCGGTGGAGGGCCCATATTCGTGTTGTGGGCATGTAGTTGTCGTAGAAAGGATTGTTTCGTTCTTTAAAATCTTCAAGATTCATGCGGGAATTGTACGGTCCTGATTAGCGGTAATTTTTATCTGTATCACATAATTTTCTGCTGGGAGAGATCTTAGAAGAAAGCCTTAGCATAGTTTAAGTCATAAGCTATGACCGATTGAAGAGAGTTTCAAAGGATAAACCATAAGCGGTGAAGGCTATAAACACTCCAGGCACTCGAGTGATGTAGAACCCACTTCGATAAACAAATAAAAGAGAGGAAGACAACCACACTCAACTCCTCCTGGTATGTTAAAAATACAAATGTTAAACAAATTTGTGCACCGTGATATACATCCTGGACTGGAGCCAAAATTTTCAAAATCTTGTCATCACCCAATTCAATCTTTCAGGATTAGTGGATTGATCCTTCAACATCTACTTCGACTTGAGCCCCTTTGCCTTTGTCTCCTTCGACGCTGAAACAGATTTCTTTTTTCATCTTTTGTTTCATTTAACTACGGACCTATATATTTATTAGTCAATTTGACAACTTCGTCTTCCTGATTTGGTTTAGCATAAAGTTGGATTGTCTAAGCAACCACACCTAACTATACGCACTTCGCTGCACAGAGACGTCCTTATTAAAATGCTCACATTGTGGACATGGCATTACTTGAACACAAATCATGAGCTCTTCATATACTGTATATAAACTGATTAAAGGAAGCTAGTCTGTAATGTACTAGTGGCGCCGGTGGAGGATGAGACGGCGCGGATTTTGAGGGGTTTGATAGGAGAAGGGGAGGAGCGGTTCGGGTGGACCAGAAGGTGAACCGGGTTGAGGATGAATGGACCGGGTCGAGGATGGTGTTACAACCCCAAAAGGGGGTCGTCCAGCGAGAGGAGGAGGAGGAGGAGGAGGAAGAGGAGGCGGCGGCTCACGCTGAGAGCGAGTGTCCACCATGATAGCTGTGGATGAAAACACAAATTAAACAAAAATGGAAGAGGAAGAGGATGAGAAAGGGAAAGAGAAAGATAGAGAAGGGAGAAAGGAGAGTAGAAAATAGCTTTCATTCATAATAATATCCATACTGATATCATCATGAAAGTCCTAGCCGCAAGGCTCAGCACTATCATTTCCCCCATTATTGATCCGGCCCAATCTGATTTTATTAAGGATCGTTTTATTCTTGACAGCGTTGCATCAGCTCAAGAGATTATCTCCCTCTGCCACCACTCCAAAATGGAAGGCATCCTTCTTAAACTAGACTTTCAGAAAGCTTACGATAATGTCAGTTGGGATTTTCTTCTTGATATCCTCCTTCATCGGGGTTTCGGCCCTAAATGGATCGCATGGATCAAATCCAGCCTGTTCGCTGGTACCTCCTCTATCCTTATAAATGGCTCAGAAGGCCACAAATTTAAGATCAAATGCGGTCTTCGCCAAGGAGACCCCCTATCCTCCCTTCTGTTCTCCTTGGTGGCGGACGTATTCAGCAAATTGCTTCGCAATGCTCGTGAGTCCAACGTCATCGACGGCCTCGGGCGCTCTCATCATTTTGATGGTATCCTAAATCTACAATATGCTGATGACACTATTATTTTCACTAAACCGAACCGCTCCTCTTTGCGTAACCTTAAGTTGCTGCTTTACTGCATTGAGCTGGCTTCAGGCCTTTCCATCAATTTTCAAAAGTCATCGGTGCTTTGGCTGGGTGGTGATCACACCCGCCAGACAGAGGTCTCTCAATTTTTTAACTGCCACATTGCGGCTTTCCCCATTACCTATTTGGGCATTCCACTGAGATGGGGCAAATTGCACAAATCTAACTGGTTTCCCCTCATTGATAAACTTGAAGCTAGGCTCAATGTTTGGTCCGGTAAATTGTTATCCCGAGGAGGGAGATTAGTCCTTCTGAACTCGGTTCTCTCTGCTATCCCTCTCTACATGATGTCTTTCTATTACATCCCCTCCTGGGTCCTCAAGAGGATTGACCAAATCAGAAGCAATTTTTTCTGGACTGGCTCTTCCAGCTTTAAGCGAGGTTCTCACCTTTGCAACTGGAACCTTATCTGTTCTTCGAAGGCTAGCGATGGCTTTGGGGTTTTAAACCTTCGAGACAATAATATGGCCCTTTTAGGCAAATGGCTCTGGAGATTCCATAAATTTGATCACCTTCCTTGGGTTCAGTGTATCAAAGGGTATTACTTCTCCTCTTCCCCCTGGTGGGAATTCCGCACCTCTACCCTTCGCTTAGCTTCCCCGTTCTGGAAAAGAGTTTGGAGGGCCGTTGAGGCCTTCCAATGTGGTATTTACCGTATCTGCGCTGATGGCTCCAGAACTAAATTCTGGACTGATCTCTGGATGGGTAAGACCAAAATATCCTCGGCATATCCTCAGCTGTTCCGACTTGCCTCCTTCCCGGAAGCCTCGGTGGCTGAATCTTTTTCTTGGGTTAATTCCTCCAGGTACTGGGTTATCCCATTCTCGGAAGAATTGTCTCCCCCCTTAGTTTCTGATCTTCTCGAACTTATTCAATCTCTTCGCCTCTTCGAATGGCAGCCTATTGAAGATGTAGGCTGGCGTTGGGGCGCCTCCGGGACCTTCTCGGTTAAATCGTTTTATAATTTTCTTAACTTTCGCGAGATTAAATCCCCTTCAGCTAAGTTCATCTGGAACTCTTGCGCTTCCCTCAAAGTCAAGATTAATTCTTGGCTTGCTCTAAACAATAAACTACTCACGGTCGAGGTTCTTAACAAAAGAAATCTAGCATACGGACAACTCTGTCCCATGTGCTCCAAAGTTTCAGAGGATGGTAACCATCTTTTTGTGTGCTGCTCTTTCATCGCTCCTCTTTGGAAGATCGTTTCTCTGGCTTGGGAAAACCCAGCCTTACCTTCCAATCTGGTATCTTGTTGGTTGTCTCCAGCTTCGCATCCTAGATTTCGCAAAGGGTGGAACCTATCGGTTCATATTATTATTTGGATAGTGTGGCTGGAAAGGAACCGTAGGCTCTTCTCGCATAATGCTGTCACTATTTCTTTTCTGATTGATGAGCTTCTATTTCTCTTCAAATTTTGGTCTTCGAAAGTTAAGATCCAAGACAGAGATGCGTTTAATTGTAGTCGCTTAGAGGATTCTTTTCACTGTCTTACCGTTCTTAATGCTTTATGATGCTCTGTTTTAAGATGCTTTATGATGCCTTATCATGCTTTATGATGCTCTTTTTTTCTATGTTGTTAGATGTTTGATTAAATCACTCTGTGCTAGCAGGTTTAATTTGAGGGTTGGCTGCCCTTAACTGTGTTGGCTTGGTGCATCTTTTGGTTCGGGAACGGATGTGATTCCTGCTGCTCGACTGAGCTCTTTGGCACTGTTTTTTTGGTCTGTTTTTACACAGCCTGTGGTGCTTGCTTTTAGAGGCGGTATAATCTTTTGGCCTTGTGATGTATCTAGCATCTGATGTATTTTATTGCGGTCTTCGGACTTTGGTTTTTGGTTTTTAGTTCTTTTCTATCGCCCTACTGCCTGTTAGTGCTCAAGGCTTGCTATGGATGTTTAAACTCAGCTTGTTATGGATGTTCGCTTTTATGCCGGACTTCGTCTGGTTTATTATGTTTGTTACAGCTGCTTCTTTTCTCTCCTGGCTTCATGGAGATGTTTCCTTTCTTTTTCTTTTCCTCTTATTGGTTGCTGGCTGAGTTATTCCTATGCTGATTGCTTGATGGATGATTGTGTGTTTGCTGCACTGTAAAAGCTTCATCGCTCTGCGCAAACCTCGACTCCAGGACCAATCTTGGTTCGGTCAGAGTGCTAGTGTGTCAACGATCTCCTAGCTTGTGAGACGCATGCAGCCTCTTTGTTTGGATCTGCGTCCTCCGCGAGCGAGTGGTGCAGTGGCAGGCTCTGGTGAGAGAATGGTTCTGGTTCCCGGGGTTCTTCCGTGGTTCGTTCGCAGTCCGCTACGATGCGGCTGGACTGTGTATTCGGCCGCTGGATGGTTCCTCTTTCTCTGCTGCCCGGGGATCCTGCTCGACTACCCGTCTCCTCGAGGATTGCTCTCGTCCGCCTGCGGCTCCTCAGCGCTGGGCTTCGTAGTCTGTCTAGTGTCCATGTTTCTTTTGGTTGTTTATATTAGTCCGCTGTTTGTTGAGCGTGCCTCACGCCTATAGTTTTACGGCTCGTAAAACCTTCCTTGTATTGTTAGTATTGTTTTGTACTCTACTTTAGCTATTAATATATTTTTGATCTGGCTGGAGTCTTTAGACTCTATCCGTTTACATCAAAAAAAATATCCATACTGATCCCCTACTTTAATACGAAGGAGGGGAAGAAAGCACTACTAATGATTCACCTATTGCGCGTTGACACGTAGCACGTGCAATGCATGGAATTTGCAAAATGAAGAAAATACCCAAATAGCTAACTAACTTTACTGTTCACTAGGTTCAGGGCTAGCCCAGAGTTCCCGAAGGCCCGAGGCAAAATACCCAAATAATTATTTTTTGGGCCCCTAATAGCAATATAATTTTTTTACACGCAAAATACGTGCCTATATTTACAAGGGGAATACAAATTTGGGGGCCTTCAAATTGCAAAAAATCCCGGAGCCTGAGGCGGCCACCTCACCGGCCTCGAGGTGGGGGCCAGCCCTGACTAGGCCCCACCCTTAAGAGTTACCCACTCTGGAGCAGCCACATCAATCCGTGCATCTTCTGTATGGGTACTAATAGAGGGGGCTTATTACAAAATATCACACACTTATGCATATAAGCCTAGGAAAGAAAGAAATCTACCTAGGGACTAATACGCGACCCTAAGGATTGATACTTAAACTATTTCTTCAGCTTTATGCAGTTAACTGGACTGCATCAATCCTCCCTGCTCGAAAAGGAGATTCCATGGAACTACAAAAACTAGTGAAGCGTCCTCTCGTGTACCCCCCTGTCATTGTATCAGTAGCTCGGAGACGGCTACACCCTTTTTTCCCACCAACCTCTTGTCTAGAATTTGTATAGGTTGGGCCTCTTGTTCTTGGAAATAGGTAGGGTGATTGGTTGTTAGCTTACTCTTATCCCCCAAATGACCCCTCAGCTTCAAAATGTGAAAGACATTGTGGATCTTTGTAGTCGAGGGAAGCATCAGCTTATGGGCCACTTGTCCCACTCGTCCCACTCTCTCGATAATCTGATAGGGCCCATAGTGTAGCGCCCCGAATTTCCAATATAATATCTCAGAAATACGTGGCACAATACCCAGCATCAACCTCAATGTAATAATAAACATAACCAAAACACAGATAAATTTTTTGACTTTTATTACAACAATTCTTTACAAAGCACAACGGAAAATTTAAACACCTTGAATTACAATTCTTTCTTTTACAACACATTCTTTTACAATTTACATAAGCCACATAATCAATCTACCACATGCATCCAAATCCCAATGCTATAGGTACCTACCTATAAAATATGAGGCTAGAGATAATCCAAACCCCCAAAATTATAGGGATCAGCCATAACGGTGTGAGTGATATCAAAAGAAAAACAATATAAATAAAACATAAAGAATAAAGTTACAAACAATGCATACCAACAGTGGATGCAGATGGAATATGAAATGACTAGTAAATAAAACATGAAAATATCAAGTAAAACTAGACTAAGTATCAAGTGTAGGAAAACAAGAAAACAAACATGCATAAAACCAAGTCAAGAAAACACAAATACAATATGATGACTCTCTAATGCATACTTGTCGGATTTTATGCATTCCATACTACATAGATCTGGTGCAAGTCTTTATCGTTCTTCACTTTATATGGTTAGATCCCTCGTTATGCAATTAATCCTACCACGATGATGGAAACAAGATCTAGAATACTCCGCGAATCGGTATCACAGAAAGCATCATGTAAGAATGGCTTAAAAAACCAGAGAATCACCTCCCTACTGTGTACCCCACCACCGCCCCTCAACATGCAAGTACACAGGCACATCCCGTGAATAGACTCGTCAGCCCTCGACACGCAAATGTACATGTATGTTTCGTGAATAGGCACTGCAGACCCTCGACAAGCGAACATACTAAATAGTCCTCTCGAGACAGAACACACAGTCCTGAAACGCATCCGTTGGACTGGACCCCAAGAGCATATTCTCACGTTTTCCAAGTTCCATCACATCTCTATTAGTATCTGTCCTTAGGTTGATTATTATTAAAACACAAATCTCCCTATCTAGAGTTAGTGTATCCTGCCGGACTTAATTCCACAACAACAACCCCAAGACCCAACTGGTCATAAATCCACAAAATCTCATCTGCTGGTTCACATGAATCCCACTCAACTCCTAGAGACTCACAAAACGAATATCAACACTAAAACTTTCAATAAACTCTTAATTCCAACATTAAAATGTTTATATCCATAAAAAAAACCTCTTAAGTCACAAAACTCAAATCCATTTAATGTACTCATAAATTTCAGAACTGAAATAAGGTATTAAATCTATTAAATAACTGAGAATCACATTTTTGAAATCATAGAATATCACAAAACATCAATTTCTTCAAAACTATATATATTTTACTTTATAAGGTTATAGAAATATAATTTAAATTCTATTATAAAAAACAATTAACTCCCTATAAAATACTGTAATCTGTAGCAAAACATCATCTAAAATAATAGATCAATAATCCATAAGTTCGAAGAAATAATCATTCAAGAAACCAGCAAGAAAAACTCAACAAAAAAACACAGACAGCAGGTGACACTCGACAGTTGGAAACAGTTCAAAAAGATAACGATCGGCTGCACAAGCCCAGAAAATTCAATCTTTCAAATGTCGGTCAACCGCACATTTTAGTTAAAATGAGACCAGTCGACTGACATGTTCAAGAAAACATAGCTTTGAATTTTGTGCACTTTTTAACTAATACATGGTTTAATCTTTGTAAAATCATAAATTTGCAAAACAAAAATCCTAAGATGATGAAATACAACTTATCTAATATATAGGAGTTTATAAAACTAATCAAAATCTCATCGAGATCATAAAAGAGTGATTTTTCCTAAAATCTTCAAAATAGTAAATAAAAATGTGCTTACATGTATATAGGTGTATTCTAGCATCAGTTAAAACATCAAAATCATGGTATAAGAGTAGTACAATGTTTCAATCAATCTCAGTACCAAAAACAACTCAAGATCCAATTGAAAACTTCACAAAATCACAAAACTTCAATTTCGGCCATTCACAACATACCCGAAAATCAATTACTTAACCCCCAACTTCAAAACTTGATTCTTTTGTTCCAAAACCCCTCTGGTAGTCTATTAAGCACATAAACAACCCCTCACATCAGTTGCCCATGAAATATATGCAATACAACATGTATTGATCAAGTTTTTACTCATCAAAATACCAAAACACAGTGTATGTTTGTATATACACAGTATAGGTTAGGTTTTTGTTTACTTTTGAAATAATCATCATGCAACCTTAATTTGTATAATCAAATCAGTAAAGATATAATACAAAACAACATACCCATTATATATAAGCAAATCACCACAAGTTTCAATCAAGTTTTATCCACCGAAATATCAAGAACAGGCAATATATGCAAATACACACTAAAGTTCATCTTTAATAAGTTTTGTTCACTTTCATGCAATAACATCATACAATCTCATAGTATTTGGTTCAAATCAGCAAGATTATGCAAGAAACAACCTAGTCATGATTTCTATTAAGTTTTTAACAATCTCAAATCATCTATATGAAATTTAAATAATCAATGGCATAGTTTTCATGAAAAATATTCAATTTTTATTCATCCATCCATCAAAATTCATCATATCATCATACAACTCCTAACATGCTTTCTAATAAACAAATTATCACATACAACATGCATACTACAGCAAGTAACCAAACATATGTCACTCACCTTTTTGAAGAATCAACCGAAATAATAAAGAGAATAAGAAAACTCCTTCCTTTCGCAAGAAAACCAAGATCCCCCCTTAGAAAATCTAAGAAAATAATAATAAGAAATCTCTTTGTGTAGTACAGTAAAGAGACGGCTGCACTTACTTTTAAATAGGCTGGATTTTAGGGTATCTAAGGTTTTGAATAGGTTTTGCAAAATATCCGTTTTGAATATATCTTTACACATATAAATCCGTATACATGAAAATTAGATAAACCAATTCAATTAAGATTCAAAATCAAAAATAACTAACCAAACACTGGCCGGTACTATTTTCAAAACCCAGAAAATAAATTTGTACATTTTGCCTCTACGTGACAATTTTACAAAAAGACCATTCTTTAAGAATTTTGCAAAATAAACCAAATCTATTAAAACAAAAAGTAAATTTTTTATCTCTGATTTGGATAGAAATCATGCTCAGTCCAAAAATCCAAACTTCTGGAGTTTTCACTCTAAGTGGTAATTTTGCACAAAAGCCCATCTTTTTGTAATATTTACAAATAGGTCAAATAAATATCAGAAAATTCAAAAATATTACCTACTAGTAAATAATAGGTTTTTCCAAAATAATTTCTGACTTTGAACTTCTCAAGAAAATGTTTGCACATGTTTTGCACGTGTAAAAAGATAAATTTCAGAAAAAAAATATTCATTAAATCACCAAAATCATTCATTTATTAATCTCAAAGACATTATTTAAAAATCTAGGGTGTTGCACATAGTACAAATGAGACAACTGATGGATGCGCTTACCCCCAATAGTCACTTGTCTATACGGTTGCAGCTTGAGATAGACAAAGTCTCCAATTGCATACTCTTTCTCAGTTCTCCTCTGATCCGCACACCCCTTCATACCCTCGTGTGCCTTATGCAAGTTATCTTTGAGAAGCTGCAATATCTAGGAAGCATTCTTCCACCTCAGGAGTACTAGCAGTCTTAGGGACGTAAGTGAGGAGTGTTGGAGGGGATCGCCCATACAAGATCTGGTTAAGGGATAGCTTCGTAGCACTATGCGCACTGGTATTATACCAATACTCTGCCCACGGTAGCACGTTTGCCCAGCTAGATGGTTTGTATGCACAAAAACATCTTAAGTAGGTTTCCAAGGTCATATTCATCGCCTCCGATTGACCATCGGTTTGAGGGTGGAAGGAAGTGCTTAGACACAGTTGGGTTCCTTGTGCATTAAATATCTCCTTCCAAAAAGCACTTGTGAATATAGTGCCTTTATCACTGACAATAGTGGAAGGCACTCCATACAGTTTAATGATATTATGCACGAAGATATCAGCAATATGCTTAGTGGTATAAGGGTGAGACACTAGGATTAAGTGGGCGTATTTCGATAGGCGATCAACTACCACCAATATAGTTGTTTTCCCCCAACTTAGGGGTAGGCCCTCAATAAAATCCATACTGACATCCCTCCACACCTCTGAAGGGATAGGGAGAGGTTGCAACAGCCCAAAAGGAGCTTGATTACTATATTTGCATCGTTGGCAGATGTCACATTGTCTAATATAGGACTTCAGCATGCTTTTCATACCTGTAACACCCCGCAAAATTGAAAATTTCAATTTTGCCCTCGTGTGTTACGCACGTGTATTTTGTAACGTATTTTTACCGCGTATTTGATCACCAAGTATTTATGCACTTCCCGTATGGATTTTTACACTATTTTGAGTCAACAAAAATATCAAATTTCAATCTCTGCATTTTACGTGCTCTTTACGTGTTTTGATGCACGTATCGGTTATGTGTTTCCACCGCTACGTACAATATTTTCTATGCGTTAAATTATTTATTTTACGTATTCACATTCATTTTAAATAAACGGAAATTCATTTCTCGCATTTTGATATAAATACTTTTGTACGTATAATGCACGTGTTTTCTACATACGTAGTAATTACGTCGTGAAATACGTAAAATTAGTAAATATATTTTTTTATGTTGTTTTCAATTATATTTTAATAATTTTCCATTTGATAAAATCAATTTTTCGTATTTCGACGTTTTACGTACGATGCACGTATTTCGGTGCGCGTATTTGAGCGTATCCGTTTTCAAAATAAATTTTTGGGGTATATCTATTTATTTTATTTGTGCATGAAACAATTATAAAATTTTAATTTAACCTAAATTTTTACATATTATGTATATTATGTATGTATATATATAAATGTGCATATTATGTATGTATATATATATATATGTACACACTAATCCCCTTCTTCTCTTTTGTCTTTATCCGAAAGCACACCCAGCAATGTTTCCCCCATCAAAGCCCACTGTGCCTACACTACCTACCCTTATGGGCCATATCCTATAATCATTGTACATATATATATTTATATATATATGGTCTATTATTTATGCATGCATGAAGAGTTGAAATGGGCCTTTACTGTGCATGACCGGGTTGCTTTTCTATTGGTAGGCCGGGGGAGGATTTTGGGAGAAGAAGAGTTGGGGAGTTTAGGAGAGGAAGAGTTAGAGGTTTTGGGGTTGCAAATTTGAATAGTTGGAAAGATGAAGGATAAGTTTTAGGAGTTAGAAATGTGAAGAGTTAAAAAATTAAATGTGGAGATTTATTAGGTTGTGAAATTTTGCAAATGAGACCCTAACCTAGACCTATAAATAGCACCCTTCTTCTTCTCATTTCACACACCAAACAAAGAAATCAAAATAAGAGAAAGAGAAAAAGAAAGAGAGAAGAGAGTCCTATTGCTTGAAGAAATTGCTAGGAGGAGAAGCCATAGCTAGGAGCGGAGGCTTTACTAGGAGCAAGAAGTGCTTGTGGAGCTTGGAGCAAGAAGGAGCCATTTTTCTTTTGTTGTCTTCATTCTCCAATTAAGGTGGGTGTTCTCTTGCTTTCTAATATTAGAACAATGCATGTTAATAATAATGAATAAGTAGTATGAGAATTTAGATGTGATTTATACTATTGTATGTAGTAAGAATGATAGTGAATCATGTTATGATGAGTAAATTAAATTATAATATGTAGTTGTTAATGAGAAAAGAAATAATTGATTATTTTGCCATGCACTAGTATACATGAATAAATAGTTAATGTATGAACAATTGTTGGGATTTCTTCTTTTAAGCAAACAATTTTTTTTTGTAAAGTAAATTTGATGCTATTGAACTCATTTGATGGTTTATAAAAAATATAATGTGTTATTTTGATTACATTGAATAAATGTAAATTCATGTTTATTAATAGGAAGAAATAATTTGAAAATTAGATTTTATTGTCTAAAATAAGGATTTTTAATCTTTGAGTTACTGTAGAAAGTAAACTTAGTTTATATGAATTAATTTCAGCCTAATAAAAGATTAATTTGAGGAATCGAGTTTTGTAAATAAAAAAAAAATGGGATAACATAAAGTTGGAACAAAATCCATTGGGATGCCTTTTTGTCGTTCGGCACACTTGGCCTGTTGGTTTGGAGTTGCGCTCGCTTCCTGATCGGGTTTGGGTTCGAAACATGTTAGCCCCAAAACATTTTTTTTCTGTTTTGTTTTCAAAACTATTCAGACCCGAGACTGGGAATAAGGAGTTTTCGGTGAAGCAAATTCACACCAAGTCCACTTGGTTAGTGGCGTGAGCCTTGGATAGTGGCTTTGTTGTTCACTGGTTCGAAACCCATGATTCCTTTTGTTTTTTTCCATACAATTGAATTTTTTTTTAAATGAAAAGATTGGGAAATAAACTTTAGTATTAATATAAAAAGAAATGAAAGATCATAGTTATAAAATTGCCTAGTATATCTTTAATGATAAAAGAAATGGAAAGTTGAGAATAGAATTATTTTGTGAAGTGATTTTTTTAAAGAGAATTATACTCTTTTTTTGCTTAAAGAATATTTTGATGTGACTTGAGATACCATGTTTGTATGAAATTTCATGTGATGAAATTATGTACATTGAAAGGAATTGTTTGCTATGAATAACTAGATCATGAATAGTGTCGAGACTATGATCATTTTTGTGACTAAGTTGAAAGATAAAATCATCTAGGTTTAAGACATGATTATTGAAGAGTGCGAATACCCATGATTCTTGTACATGAAAAATTATGATTTAAGGGTTAGTAAGACCTCGGGTACCGGCACTATTGAAAGAAAGATTTTGAGATTTGATTTCGAGATATTGCCGTCGGGGGATCTCGTATTTTTTGTGAACAAATCCAGTAGGAGGTAAAACTGATTCTAGAATTGATAACACATTCATGTCTTGAACTAAAATAATTAGGCACTTAGGTGAAGATGTAGTAAACCTGGGCAAACGTAAGTGGGTTGCTCTATATAGTCGGCAGCGGATCTCCGTGACTATTGACCCAGTCGGCGGACTGTAGTTGCTCCGTGGAAGACGGACTTTTATATTTAAATCCGGGATTATGAGGAAGGGTCAGCAGTGAATTCTGGGATCTTGAGTAATTGGGCGGATAGTTTTGTTTTGCCGTACTCCACTGTATATACGTATACCAAGGCTAGAGGGTCACTTGCAGGATGATCCGCACGATATAATAGCCAGAGAGGCTGGGATCTGTTATAATTGCCAGAGAGGCTGAGATCCATATCCGTGGAATGATCTAAACCTTTATTGTGGAGTACGTAGGCGCTTGCCCTCGGACCTATGTAGTATGAGATGCATAGAATTCGAACAATTGTGCATTAGTGTCATCCTAGTATAGAAATGTGTGCATTAGGCATTAAGGCATAACATACACTTACATGTTTAGAATAATCACATTTCTACACTTTATTTCATTCAAGTTTGTGTTTTGTTAAAGTATGGAGATCGTTATACTATTTCTGGCATAGAGAGGATAGCCGTGTATAACATTTCGTCTGTTGTAATCAACTGACGTGCGCACAGTCTTATATGCAGGTAAAGGACTATTCATGAAGGAGTATAGATATTATGATGCAATCGATGACTCATTTTATGAAGTTGTACAAGTTATATTTGTTTTTAAATGTTGTAATCTTTTATTCTTCCGCTGTGTAAAACCAAATGTAAGTGAACTCTGATGTACTATTGAAAAAGTTTTAAATTTTCTTATAAAATTGTACGAAGTGAAGTAAAGATCCTGTGGAATCTTGAATTCGGCTTTATTTGGAATTCGGGGTGTTACAATACCCGACCAATAAGCGAATTACTTCAATCTCAACCAGATCTTCTCGTAACCTGAGTGACCACCTTGGATGGATTCATGATAGATTTCCAATAGTTGGGAAGTTAATGGTGAAGTAAGCTTAAGTACAACTCTTCCCTTATAGTAATAAAATCCATGTTGAAAACTATAATGGGAAGCTTCACCCCTTGACATTTTGGCTTGAATTTCATCATAGAAGGCATCCTTTTGAACTTCCTCCTTCAGTGATATCAACCGGGTTGGTTGCACCACCGATATAGCATGTAGTTGAGCATCTTCAAAAACTCGAGAAAGCCCATCTGTGCCTTTATTTTCCCTCCCTTGTTTGTGTAGCGCCCCGAATTTCTAATATAATAACTTAGAAAATACGTGGCACAATCCCAGCATCAACTTCAATGTAACAGTACACATAGCCCAAAAACACAATAATTTTATTCCAAACTTTTGTTACAATAATCATTTTTCAAAACACAGCGGAAATACAAACACCTTGAATTACAACTTTTCTTTTACAACACAAATTTTACTAAAATTTTACACAAGCTCTATTACATCAATATATCACAGAACTATCTCAAGCATCCGAGCCTCCAACTCTAAACCACAACCTGTAACACATAAGGCTAGAGATGATCCCTAACCCCCAAACTAAAGGGGTCAGCCATAAATGGTGTGAGTGACATAAAACAAAAAAAAACATAATTTAATCGTAAGGCATAAAGTTATTAGCAACATGTATTAACCATAATGATAAATGACTGAGGAATAATAAAGATGTAAACATTGAAAACATCATAAAATGGAAACGACAAGTGCATCTAGTCTAAGTGTCAAGTGTAGGAAAACTGGAAAACACATGCATAAAACCATGTCAAGAAAACACAAGTTCTATATGCGGACTCTCTAATGCATACTTGTCGAAGTCTATGCATCCCATTTTACATAGGTTCGGTGCAAGCCCTTAACGTCTTCACTTCATAGGGTTCAATCCCCCGTTATGCAACTAATCCTATCACGATGACTACTACGAGATAAAGATAAAATGTGAGAATTAGCCCATGCCTGATAATTCCGGAGATGGATCCCACATCTCAGGTATTTTACCTGGATAATTCCGGAGATCATCCCATATCTAGACATTGACACATCATCACTTGAATACCCCATGTGCGTCGCCTCGACTTTGATAATTCCGGAGATCAATCCCACATCGCAAGCAACCCACTTGGATAATTCCGGAGATGGATCCCACATCTCAGGTATTTTACCTGGATAATTCCGGAGATCATCCCACATCTCAAGAAAGTTACTTGGATAATTCCGGAGATTAAATCCCACATCTAAAGCCATACTGAGGTTCATAACCCATATTCCCGTTCATCATATCACCACTAGTGCCTGTCCTTATTATTTGTGGTTATTTAAATTTCTCAATGAATCTCCTAGAGTGATGTGCCCTACCGGCCTAAAATCAAAACTGAATAACTGAAATGCCTAAAAGGGCCTCAACAAAATAACTCAATACCGATATACTAGGGTCACACACCTCTAGAGACTCAACTCAAATATCTAAACAAAAATCCCACTAAACAAAGTGGCTCAACTGAATGTCTTAAATCAATTGCTTAACTGAATATCTTAGAATCAAATGTTTAACTGAAAGCAAAGTACGGACTGTATTATCTGAGAACTAAACACTCAAGTAACACTCAGAGTACAAAATTCCATCAGTACCAGTCGACTTATACTGTAGTAAGTCGACTGTCCAGAAGGACAAATATCCAAAATTTTACAAAAATAAACTAGTCATATAAGTCGACTTAGAAGAGTATCAGTCGACTTACCCGAGGTAAATTCCGATAATTTCACAAAAATATTCTAAGTATATAAGTCGACTTAAAGGATTATAGGTCGACTGTCCAGAAAGAACAAAAATAGTTTTTTTTTTTACAAAAATATTTCCCAGTGAACCAGTCGACTGCCTACGAGCTAGGTCGACTGTCTAGAACGATTTCTCAAGGATACTAAAGTACAGCAGCAGGCTCGCACCAGTCGACTGTGCGGTAGGCCAGTCGACTGTCGGCCTACGGTTTTCACAACTTAGGTCTGAATACAAAATTAAAACTGGAGTTTTCTAATGGTTCATCGTTTATGAAAATAGTTCGTATTCAGGAAAATGATCTTCATTAAGGGTATATTACTCAAAACCTCAATATTTCAAAACCCAAGTTCTCATGTTCTAGATCATTAATTCTTTCACAACTCTAAATCAGAATCTAATTTACAATATATATATAAGATCCAGGTGTTTCTCATCCGATCAAAATCATACTCAAATCTTAATAATACGGTGTTATGAACAAGATCTACTAATCATTCTTAAATTTCTCAACATGGTATAAACAACAATCATTTATTCATATGAATCATACCACAATACAAGATCTATACCATTCACAACATCAAATCTAACATCATTACCACTCGCATACATAGATCAACAACAAGATAAATTCATGTCATTCACAAACAAAACAAAACACACAAAGTCACTCACAAAATCAAAACAAAACAAAAACCAAGTCACTCACCTTAGAATTGTAGAGATCCAAATAAAAACCTTCCTTTTTGCTAGATCCAAATCTTCCTCTTGCTCCACCAAAACAATTCTCAAAAATTTTGTATATTTTGTAATTGACGGCTGAAAAGATCCCTTTTTATATCCGGGAATAGGTTTAGGGTTTCACCAATTTTGCAAAATAATCCTTTCCAAAATACAACTTACATATATATAGGTCTAGTTTTGGAAATTCAATAAAATTCATTTGAATTAGGATTTAAAAGAAAAATATACTTCTAAATCTTAACCAATACTTTTCAAAACGTCCAGAAAATATGTTTTGCACTTTAACCCTTAAAAATGTCAATTTTGCAAAGAGGTCCTTCTTTTCTCAAAAATTGCAAATAGACCCAATTAATTTCAGAAAAATCTGGAAAAATACCAAATAAATCCCAAATATTAAATAATGATTTTTCATAAAGAAAACTTAACTTTCAAACTTCTCAAAAGTCATTTGCACGTGTTCTGCACGTGTACAAAAGATAAATCTTTTAGAAAATATTTATTAAATCCTAAAAAATCGTTTAAATTCATTTTCAAATATTTAAAATAATATTTGAAAATACGGGGTTCTACATCACTCCCTCCTTAGAAGAGTTCTGTCCTCAGAACTACTGCTAAGGGGGTACAAACAAACACATCAAGAAGGAATGGAAACTTATGGATAGGGACATAATTTAAAGAAATACAATCACACAAGGGAATGCATTTCAACAAAAGATGTACAACATACAGATGAAACACAATCATGCAAAGAATTCAGAAAAATCAACTTCCGCTGCGCAACTCTGATAACTGCCACCGGAAGCCATGCTGCAACACTACTGAACTCCTGCATCCAACTCTGATCTTCTACCTTTGTTCCAAGAATCAGTGGTCACTCCCTCCTTAGAAAGGACATGACTACGGATAGCCACCTCAAGACCCTGCTTGGAACACCTAAGCTCCATACTAAGACTAACAAGAATTTGGGCAACACAATTTTATACAAGAAAACAGTATCAAATAAAACTTTGTCTTTATTCCATTAATCCAAATAAATCTTGTTACATGAAGAAAAATATTCAATCTTCAATTATTCCAAATAAAAGTTTTATTTAATACAAAAGAATGAATTTCCAAGTTCTTGCACACACGAGTAATAATCCTGGGTATCCTCATTATTCAATGCAGACTCTCGTCCCTCTTCAGATCCTTGCCTTTCCCTGCCCTACCTTTCTTCAGCTGCGGACAGATTGGTCGAATGTGCCCTTCACGACCACAATGATAACACATCCTCCCAGGTTTGGTGCATGTTGCTCGTTGATGTCCTGTCTCTCCACAATTGAAACAGGTTTGCTTCGCTAACCTCGGACACGTTGACCGGTAATGACCTGCCTTCCTGCAGAAATAACAAGTCACTTCCCGAGTTGCAGGTGCCTTCTGCACTGGGTTACTGGACTTGACTTGCTTCGCTGGGGATTCCTTCCCGTTCTGATCTGATGTTGGCCTCCTCTTCTTGAGAGACTCATCCTGCTTGATGGGATCAGCGTTAATAAACACTGGTCCAATCCTATAGTTCTGATTCTGGTTCCGAATCTGCGCCAAATTAGCTGCCATCAGCGCATCCAGAGTCTGATACACCTTGGCAAATTCAGCCTCGAAATCAATTCCAATTCCTCGAGAACTTCCAGATCCATCGCCATTGTTGTCCTCGTTCCTGGGTCTGGATGCAACCATACTAATCACTACAAAACGAGGGTAAAGTTAGAACATCACACACACATTTCACATTCACGCCTCATGGCAAAACCTCACCCATACCCCAATCCATAATTTAGACCACCTGTAGTTGATGTATCCAATCTTAACACAAACATAAAATTTGGTAAATATGAGTAGAGTAAAATCAACCATACTAGTTCAAATTGCATGAAAACGTATAGTGTAATTTGTATAAATAAAATGTCATAAAAGAATTATTTCTTTACCATTAGTTTCATTATATAAGTAAAATTCTTGAAATATCAATTAGCAATAAGAAAGAGAAATAATCGAAAGTAAGAATGGTTCGATCAGAAAAACTTGTTAAACACATAATACTTGAATAGAGTGGATATAACGAAGTAAAAATCCCAAAAAGGACAATATTAAGAAAGAATATAATGAAGATGTACAAAATAATTTGGGTAGTATGCAGATTTAGAGAATCTAATGAAAATTACGTGAAAACTAAAATATTGTTATGAATAGAGAAAATGCGAAGGAGAGCAGAAATTGTACCAAGAAACCAGAAGGATCAAATTCCAAAAATAATACTAGTGAGCGAGATAAGATACGAGCGTATCAAATGGATTTAAAGAAATGCACAGCAACAATGGTTAAAGAAAATTGAGTAAAACAAATCAGTAATGGGTTAAGTTTAAAAATCTCATAAAATGGTATGAACTAGTACAAAAGAATAAGACATTGATAAGTAATACACACGTAAAACACTAGTGAGGTTATTATAGTAGAAATTCTTTAATGTGGGTTTGCCTCATTGATGTCCAACTGTAGACTTGCCTTCTCGACATCAAGTTGCATGTTTGCCTCCCTGACATCAGGTTGCAGATTGCCGTCTGGATATTCGGTTGCATATTTTGCCTCCCCGATATACTGTTGCAATTTGCCTCCATTGACGTCTAGTTGCATGTTTGCCATCTCGATATCCAGTTGCAACAAAACGATGAACAAGATGATGCAATCTTCCACATGCACTTGGATATTAATTGCTTAATTTAAGTACGAAGACATGTTTTGAAATTCGTGATATAAAAATAGTAGCAAAAGTAAGAAATGGAGTTGAAAGTCATCTGATGGAATATTAAAATAGAAGTATGGATTATAAATCACAATAGTACAAAATAATAGTAGTGAAAGAAATTTATAAAAGTAGGAAGAAACGGAATGAAATACATGCCTAAGCACAAATACAAAATAATGGAAAATATAGTGTTGAAAAATCCAAGTATATATAATAAATTGAAAGTAAATATGCAAAACAAAATTTATAGTATAGCAAAACAATAATGAAAGAAAATAGAAGTAGCAATAATAACTTAACACGTAGTAATTCAAAACTTTAATGTAATATGTAGAAGTAATATCAAAGTATACGAGTAACGGAAAAACTCATGAAAGTAAGATAAATAAGATGTCAAGAAAGAAATGGATAGGAGTTGCAAAATAAAATAAGCTTGTGAAATGCTAAAGGATGCACTATTGAATTACAACAAAGTTGCCAAATAATAACTTGGACAAAAGAATAAGAAGTAAAAACCAATAGTAAAGTCAAAGGAACAGTTTTAAAAGAAAACAATACGATTAGTAAAAGTTTAATGTTTGCACTCATGAATAGAAATATTATGAGCTCGGTTGGGGATATAGAAATAAGAAATAAATTCAGTTGCTGACAATAGAGGAAACCGAATAAAAGTAAAATAAGTTGATTTCACAAAAGTCATTTAGTAAGAAAACAAATATAAAACAGTAAGAGTGATAGGATACAAGAGTGAGCACAAAATTGAGGTGCACAAAAATCTACAAGAGAGCGAATATTCTAACGAAAAATAATAAAATTTTATAGCTAGGAATAAATAAATAAATGAAAATTACTTTGGCGAAAATCATATAATCCAGATATTATATACAGTGGGTAGGATAGCAAAATATATAGTAGATCATGAATATAAAAATAGAAATTATATAAGTTGAAAGGGTAATACCTTACATAAATAAATATCAAATACATAAATCGAATAAAAGATGTCAAAAATAACTAGTGAGAAAGTATTTGCTTTATGCAAAAATAATCAATACACTTGTGATAAAGGGATTTCAATCAAGTCTAAGCATACAAACAGCCTAAATCTCATTACAGGTCTTCATGACCAAACAATCAATTCACACACATCAGATGTCCACCAGGGTACTCACACTTCTAATGTCCACCTAGGTACTCACGCTCTAGTGTCCACACCTAGGTTGGTTTTCATACTATGTATATTATTACTATTGAAGCATGCTCTGATACCAATCTGTAGCGCCCCGAATTTCTAATATAATAACTTAGAAAATACGTGGCACAATCCCAGCATCAACTTCAATGTAACAGTACACATAGCCCAAAAATACAATAATTTTATTCCAAACTTTTGTTACAATAATCATTTTTCAAAACACAGCGGAAATACAAACACCTTGAATTACAACTTTTCTTTTACAACACAAATTTTACTAAAATTTTACACAAGCTCTATTACATCAATATATCACAGAACTATCTCAAGCATCCGAGCCTCCAACTCTAAACCACAACCTGTAACACATGAGGCTAGAGATGATCCCTAACCCCCAAACTAAAGGGGTCAGCCATAAATGGTGTGAGTGACATAAAACAAAAAAAACATAATTTAATCGTAAGGCATAAAGTTATCAGCAACATGTATTAACCACAATGATAAATGACTGAGGAATAATAAAGATGTAAACATTGAAAACATCATAAAATGGAAACGACAAGTGCATCTAGTCTAGGTGTCAAGTGTAGGAAAACTGGAAAACACATGCATAAAACCAAGTCAAGAAAACACAAGTTCTATATGCGGACTCTCTAATGCATACTTGTCGAAGTCTATGCATCCCATTCTACATAGGTTCGGTGCAAGCCCTTAACGTCTTCACTTCATAGGGTTCAATCCCCCGTTATGCAACTAATCCTATCACGATGACTACTACGGGATAAAGATAAACTGTGAGAATTAGCACATGCCTGATAATTCCGGAGATGGATCCCACATCTCAGGTATTTTACCTGGATAATTTCGGAGATCATCCCACATCTAGACATAGACACATCATCACTTGAATACCCCATGTGCGTCGCCTCGACTTTGATAATTCCGGAGATCAATCCCACATCGCAAGCAACCCACTTGGATAATTCCGGAGATGGATCCCACATCTCAGGTATTTTACCTGGATAATTCCGGAGATCATCCCACATCTCAAGAAAGTTACTTGGATAATTCTGGAGATTAAATCTCACATCTAAAGCCATACTGAGGTTCATAACCCATGTTCCCGTTCATCATATCACCACTAGTGCCTGTCCTTATTATTTGTGGTTATTTAAATTTCTCAACGAATCTCCTAGAGTGATGTGCCCTACCGGCCTAAAATCAAAACTGAATAACTGAAATGCCTAAAAGGGCCTCAACAAAATAACTCAATACCGGTATACTAGGGTCACACACCTCTAGAGACTCAACTCAAATATCTAAACAAAAGTCCCACTAAACAAAGTGGCTCAACTGAATGTCTTAAATCAATTGCTTAACTGAATATCTTAGAATCAAATGTTTAACTGAAAGCAAAGTACGGACTGTATTATCTGAGAACTAAACACTCAAGTAACACTCAGAGTACAAAATTCCATCAGTACTAGTCCACTTATATTGTAGTAAGTCGACTGTCCAGAAGGACAAATATCCAAAATTTTACAAAAATAAACTAAGTCATATAAGTCGACTTAGAAAGGTATCAGTCGACTTACCCGAGGTAAATTCCGATAATTTCACAAAAATATTCTAAGTATAAAGTCGACTGTCCAGAAAGGACAAAAATAGTTTTTTTTTACAAAAATATTTCCCAGTGAACCAGTTGACTGCCTACGAGCTAGGTCGACTGTCCAGAACGATTTCTCAAGGATACTAAAGTACAGCAGCAGGCTCGCACCAGTCGACTGTGCGGTAGGCTAGTCGACTGTCGGCCTACGGTTTTCACAACTTAGGTCTGAATACAAAATTAAAACTGGAGTTTTCTAATGGTTCATCGTTTATGAAAATAGTTCGTATTCAGGAAAATGATCTTCATTAAGGGTATATTACTCATAACCTCAATATGTCAAAACCCAAGTTCTCATGTTCTAGATTATTAATTCTTTCATTAGGGTTTCTCAAGATTGAATACTTTCACAACTCTAAATCAAAATCTAATTTACAATATATATATAAGATCCAGGTGTTCCTCATCCGATCAAAATCATACTTAAATCTTAATAATACGGTGTTATGAACAAGATCTACTAATCATTCTTAAATTTCTCAACATGGTATAAACAACAATCATTTATTCATATGAATCATACCACAATACAAGATCTATACCATTCACAACATCAAATCTAACATCATTACCACTCGCATACATAGATCAACAACAAGATAAATTCATGTCATTCACAAACAAAACAAAACACACAAAGTCACTCACAAAATCAAAACAAAACAAAAACCAAGTCACTCACCTTAGAATTGTAGAGATCCAAATAAAAACCTTCCCTTTTGCTAGATCCAAATCTTCCTCTTGCTCCACCAAAACAATTCTCAAAAATTTTGTATATTTTGTAATTGACGGCTGAAAAGATCCCTTTTTATATCCGGGAATAGGTTTAGGGTTTCACCCATTTTGCAAAATAATCCTTTCCAAAATACAACTTACATATATATAGGTCTAGTTTTGGAAATTCAATAAAATTCATTTGAATTAGGATTTAAAAGAAAAATATACTTCTAAATCTTAACCAATACTTTTCAAAACGTCCAGAAAATATGTTTTGCACTTTAACCCTTAAAAATGTCAATTTTGCAAAGAGGTCCTTCTTTTCTCAAAAATTGCAAATAGACCCAATTAATTTCAGAAAAATCTGGAAAAATACCAAATAAATCCCAAATATTAAATAATGATTTTTCATAAAGAAAACTTAACTTTCAAACTTCTCAAAAGTCATTTGCACGTGTTCTGCACGTGTACAAAAGATAAATCTTTTAGAAAATATTTATTAAATCCTAAAAAATTGTTTAAATTCATTTTCAAATATTTAAAATAATATTTGAAAATACGGGGTTCTACAGTTTGTATTCCACTGAGAAGCGATACCCATGTAACTTCCAGAGCCAAGTATGTTGAGCTTCGGTGTCTAATCTTTGCTCCAACAGGTGTTTGAGAGGTTTGTGGTCCATCTTAATTACAAATTCTCCCCCTAACAGGTAGTGTCACCAATTTTTGACCGCAAGGAGAATGACCAGCATCTCCTTCTCGTAGGTGGAAAGATGCCAAATCCTTCCTTTCAACTATTTACTTAGGAATGCAATAGGATGTTGATGTGCATTAAAACTACCCCAAATTCTGTCCCAACTACATCACATTCGAGGGTGAACTTTTCTACAAAATTGGGCATGGACAGCAAAGGAGGTAAAGTCAAAGCTAATTTCATAGCTTCGAATGATTGTTGGGCTTTAGTGGACCACTGAAAGGCTCCTTTCTTCGTCAGAGCGACTAAGGGAAAGGAAATAGAAGCAAATTTATTGATGAACTTGCAGTATTAGTTAGCTAAACCAAGAAATGCCCACAAAGCCTTAATAGCCTTGGCTATAGGCCATTGATTGATAGCTGCAATTTTATCAGGGTCTACAGAAACCCCTTTAGCAGAGATGATATGCCCCAGGTAAGATACTGAGTTTACCCCAAATATACACTTGCTTCTCCTTGCCTTTAGGGAATTTTCCTTCAACAACTGTAACACCTTTTGCAAATACTGAGCGTGCTCCATGGGAGATCAACTGTATATCAGAATATCGTCGAAGAAGACAAGCACAAACTTCCTCAGGTAAGCTTTGAACACCTCGTTCATAAGTGACTAGAAGGTTGATGGTGCATTGGTGAGGTCGAAGGGCATCACTACATACTCATAGGGCCCTTCATGTGTTCTAAACACAGTCTTGAGTATATCTTCGGGGTTCACTCTGATTTGATGAAATCCGCTGCGCAAATCAAGTTTCCTAAATACTTGAGAACCATGCAACTCATCCAAAAGTTCATCAATGACAGGAATTGTCACTTTGTTCAAAGCCCTGTAGTTGATGCAAAGATGCCATGATCCATCAGGTTTCTTCACCATAACAATTGGGGATGCATATGAGCTGCTACTAGGTTGAATGATCCCCGATTGTAACATTTCTTGTATCAGTTTCTCAATCTCATTCTTTTGACTCCAAGGGTGCTTGTATGGCCGTAGGTGGACTGGTTGAGAGTTTGGGAGGATATGGATGCTGTGATCTTGAGGTCTAGCAGGTGGAAGGGTTGTGTGCTCTTGAAATACTTCTTCAAATTGGCTCAAGATGTGGGAGATTTCGGTTGAACATGGGGGAGGTGGAGTGCTACTCTCAGATTTAGAGGATGAAACTGCTGTAACTTGGAGTACCACACCTCTCTTCAAGTGTAAGAGTGTCTTTTGCAAGGACTTGTACTCAGCCACCTCCATCGGTTTCCCATTTACTCCCTTCAGTGTTTTCACATCTCCTTCCTGCTCAAAGCATACGAAATTGATTTTGAAACTGAGCCAAATACCCTCCAGAGTTCTCATACGCTGGGCTCCCAGAATCAATTGACTTGTTCTTAAGGGTAGGATAAAGAAAAAGGTCTTTGATCGAAACCCCTTGGTAGGAAAACTTTAATTCCTTGCAAACTCCTTCACACTGTAATTTATCCCCTCCTGCAATAGTGACTGATAGCTTGATATTTTTGTTAACAGGAAATTTAGCCTTCTTCACCACCTGAGAATTCACAAAGTTGTTGGTGGAACCAATGTCTAAGAGTGCATAAACCACTTGATTGTTCACCTTCCCTTTCACCCTTAATGTTCTGGACTCCTCCATACCCGTAATTGCTCCTAAAGAAATGGTAGGGGGACTGGATGCAGGAAGCATAATCTGCAGACAATTGAGTTGGTTTTCTGAGTTCTCAACAGGTTCCACAATCACTTCTTCAAGTGTGGGCTCTGTGCAGGTCTCCACAGCATCGAACTCACCCTCAATCTGCATGAGAGCCCTCCCCTTAAACCTATGGCCCTTGCTCCAAGGTTCATCACAGCGAAAACACAAGTTTTGAGCCCTCTTCTCAGCTAACATCCTGTCGAACTGTGTCTGCTTTGGAGGGTTAGTAGTAATTTCCTTCTGCTCCTGACCAGGTACTGCTATAGCTGGGTTGGAAAGACACAAGGCTTAGTATGGCTACCTAAGTATTTAGTTGCCTTCCTTTGATACATGGCTATAGTCTCTCTCGCGAGCACCTCTCGGTATGATTAGTCACCAATTGAGGATGCTTCAACATCACTTCCTGCTGCATCTCCTCCTTCAACTCAAACACAAAACAGTCCACCAGTACCCCCATATTTAATAGCTTAATGAGATGACTGTACCTCATGAACTCTCTATGGTATTCTTGCACCGTACCAGTCTATCGAAGCTTAAGGACGGCAGCAATGGTGTTATGTAGCTCCGCAGGCCCAAACTAGAGTAACATCTCCCTCTTCAGTAATTCCTAAGAGATTTTGCCTCCATTCTCTCTTAAATCATCTCAACCACATCAAGGCATCTCCTCTCAAGTAATACACACTAAAATTCATTTGATACCTCTCATCTACCCTTTGCATATCAAAGTGGTGCTCGAGCTGGAAAAACCAATTACTAATGTCCCCCGAACCATCAAATAAGGGGATTTCTAATTTTGTATGTTTAGGAAATACTGATAGATACATGTCGAAGTCATCTTCACCTCGCTGCCACAGGTGAATGGAGTTCATAATTGGGCGCAGTAAGATGGGGGAAGATGTCCATTGCTAGGGTTTGGGGTATAAGGGGTCTCTTCCCTACTCCGCAAATCTCTCTCAGCTAGTCGGCGAAGCATGCTCTGAATCTCATCATTCTGGAGTTGCAGCCCTGTCATCTGATGCTGTAAGGCACCCATAGAAATTTTGATGCCCTCTACCCTCTGGTTTAGGTCAGTTGACTGTTGAGGTTCGACACCGCCAAGGGTGGATCGTCGTGCCAACTGGCTAGGAGATCCGATCTCAGAGTTTCCTCCAGATTCAAGGACCGTTAAACTCTCGATCGGGTTTCTAGGGTTTGCGGGTTCTGTGGGCTCTGATACCATTGTTACAACCCCAAAAGGGGGCCGTCCAGCGGGAGGAAGAGGAAGAGGCGGCGCACGCTGAGAGCGAGTGTCCACCATGGTAGCTGTGGATGAAAACACAAATTAAACAAAAATGGAAGAGGAAGAGGATGATAAAGGGAAAGAGAAAGATAGAGAAGGGAGAGAGGAGAGTAGAAAATATCTTTCATTCATCATAATATCCATACAGACATCGTACTCCAATATAAAGAACGAGGGGGAAGAAAGCACTACAGTAAATCGACCTATCGAGCGTTGACACATAGCACGTGCAACGCACAGAATTGGCAAAAAGAAGAAAATACCCAAACGGCTAACTAACTTCATTGTTCACTGGGCACCACCATTAAGAGTTACCAACTCCGAAGCAGCCACATTAGCCCGTGCATCATCTGTATGGGTACTAATATAGGGGACTTATTACAAAATACCACACACTTATGCATATAAGTCTGGGAAAGAAAGAAATCTACACAGGGACTAATATGCGACCCTAAGGACTGATACTTAAACTGTTTCTTCAACTTGATGAAGTTAACTGGACTGCAGCAGATGACTGGGGCAGAGAGGAGAGAAGAGGGAGAGAGAGAGAGAGAGAGGCGGCAGTGGCGGCGGCTGTGAGTAGGATCACACTGGATGACTGGAGATGTGTTGGGTTTTGTGGGTTGGTTTCCCGCTTTATAACTCGGGGACTCTAATTTAGAATTCCTGAGAATCCTAATAGTATCACTATGACCCTGAATCCTTTTTCGGAAAAAATGACCAAAAGCCCCTATGGGGGGTGTGGGGCCCCGTCCTATATGTAATATGTATTTTTCCCCACACCCCCCATAGGGGCTTTTGGTCATTTTTTCCGAAAAAGGATTCAGGGTCATAGTGATACTATTAGGATTCTCAGGAATTCTAAATTAGAGTCCCCGAGTTATAAAGCGGGAAAGGGACCCCCTTTATAACTCGGGGACTCGCCCGCGTTTAGAATTCCTGAGAATCCTAATAGTATCACTATGACCCTGAATCCTTTTTCGGAAAAAATGACCAAAAGCCCCTATGGGGGTGTGGGGCCCCGTCCTATATGTAATATGTATTTTTTAAAAATACACATTACAGTGGAGGCGACCTATAGGTGTTAAAAAGTCCAACGAGCGGACGATCCAATACCTTTGCGTATTTCTTTGATGTAGTTGATATTGACAATCTGGAAAGTCTATTTACTCGTGCTTAATGGTGGCAATTGGTCCTAATCCGATCCGAGCCCGTCTAAGTCCGACCAGATAATTAGTGGGTTTGGGCTAAAATTTTTCATTTCGGGCTGGGCTCGGGTTCAAATTTTTTGGCCCGAGAAAAATTCAAGTCGGGCTCAGGCCGACCAAGTGTTTTGTCTCGATGGGCCCGAAGCAAATTTTTATATGTGCATGTGTATGTTTGTGTTTACATCATGTATATTTACTAGATTTGCCCATGGGCACGTCCCTACGGCATGTCTTCGGAACGATACAAAACACGAAAAGCCATGTAAACAGTAAAACAATAATTATGTAGCTCAAGTTTAAATAGTATGACAATAATTAGTTATAAATAAAAGTCTATGTTTCCATTAGTATATGCTGAAAAATAATTATAAATGGGGGTATAAAATTTAACTTCTTAGAACTTTAAGTGTGGAAAATAATGAAATTTAATTGTTGAAGAGATATTTGTTATTAGGCCCGAAAATTTACAAAACTGAAATCTTAAAATCTAAATGTCTAAGTAAAGAAAGAAAGAATGGGATAGAGAGAGAAAGAGAGAAATATGAAAAAGTAAAGAGAGAAGATATAGATAGTAATAAAGGTATTGAGTTTTTTAGGGAAAAAAATTTGGTTTTTGGGTTTGAAATTTTAGAGGAAAAATGTGTTTTGTGAGGTTTGATATGGGCCTTTGATTTTGGGGGGATTGATTGTGAGCCACTTGATAGCTTTCTTTGTAATTTATTATATAGATGTATGAGTTTTTTTATAAAAAAAAGAGAATATTCATATAAGTTGAAATAAGTTTATAGATAGAGAAATTATACCTTGTATATAAAATTAAATGAAAATAGACAAATTTGATGTGAATTATTCAAAAATTTGTAGTATTCCTATTCTTGTTATTTTTTATCGTATATTGTTCTTGATATAGTTTTACTTTATGAGAAAGTTATATATTAGAATATGCATAAATAGTTCGGGCCTAAGTCCTTACTTATTTTCGGGCCTAATTCAGATCCGGGTTCGGGCCAAACTTTTTAAGCCCGAAGAAAATTCAGATCGAGTTTGGGCGTATGTTTTAAACTTTGGGCTCGGGACTGGGCCTATATGGGTCCTGGCCCAAACCCGGTCCGTTGCCAGCCCTACTCATGCTGATATTAGTGAAGATTCTCAGATTTCATTAAAAATATCTTAATCAATTAAGAGAACTGCACCGCACAGAAACTTCGGAAACAGTATAATGATAGTAGGAATTCATTTTACTTTGTGTTTTGTCAATCTTTTGCAGTAGCTATACCCCCAAAAGAATCTTTTGCAATAGTACTAGTATCGCTTACTTGTAGCAAAACTGGTACTGATCAAGACTGCAAGCTGGGATCTAGGGAGGATGGCTATTAGTTTGTGAGCATGATCGAGAATTTTAAGTAACTTTAATGTATGCTATTCTTTTAGCTGTAAGGTGGAGAATGAATATGATAATAGCTATGGTTCTGTTATAAAATCGAAGTTGATGTAATCCAAACTAATGGAGAGTTGCTTATTAATATGAATTATATATCTGATACAAAGCTGATACTTAGATTAAAGAAAACTGAGAATCATGATGTTCTTGCCCCTCCTTTGACCGTCTCCCAAAGCCTCTCCCATCTATCAATTTTTTTTCCATAAGTAATTTCTTAATCCCTTCTGGCTGCAGAATCAAATTATTACAACAAATCTATATTACCTGACAGAGTTCAGAAAAAAAGGGGGGACTCATTAAGCAAAAGCTTATACGAATTCCCGCATTACAAAAGCAACAGAGTATCTCACTGGTACAACGAGTATGCCCTTTCTACATACTTCTTCTCGTATGAATCCAGGAAAGGCAGAGAATGCTCTCGTAAAATTCATACACTGGAATCTGTGCTTGATTTGCTGAATCCTTGCTTTTCATCTTCAGAATCACCATCTCCATCCCCAGCATTTACTTGTTTAGGAGCTACAACCTCATGCTGTGTTGAAGGAGCAGCCTTAACAGTAACAGACTGTTGATAGAGAACTCCTCCAGCTAGAGTAAACAGTAAACAAATCAAACCAAATTGAGTTGCATGCTTATCCCATATGAGCACATTAATAGCAACCGTAAGAAACTTATTAACCACACCCGTCACTGTAAATGCCGTAGCTGAGATAGCTTTCCTTGCAGCAAACCCAAAGAAACTAATCATCAACCCAAATACACAAGACGATGCCACTGCAATGAAAGCACTCATCTCAAACAAATTCTCAGGACTTGACTTAATAGAAGCAAAAACATCTGAATACTCTCCAGTCACAATCCAAAACAAAGGAGCCAGCATTAACGACAACAAATTGTTATAGAGCACAAAACCCCATGTATTCAACTCTAGGTTTGTTACCATGTGCTTTATGTACACCATTTCGGTTGTGATTGTGATCAAATACGCCAAAGCCCATGAGTAAGCTGTAACAGTGAAGGCTGAATCAGTCATAACATACCCAACTGCTCCACCCAATATGACCACGAGGGATAAGAATGTGAGACTTGAAGGGCATGGTTGTTTCCTGAAGGTGGTGTCAGCAATGGCAACTAAAAGAGGAGTCAATGATCTAAACACAATGAAGGTGTCGACATTGGCATGACGTAGGAGATTCGTATTGGTGAATATAGCAAGGTAGAAAACAATGGCAGCAGGGAAGAACTTTTTAGCTGTTTCAAATGTGAAGGCATCGTGATAAAGAAACCCAAGCTTTCCAAGAACCCAGACCCCAAGAGCAGAGGTCAAGTATTGTAGTGCTGTCAATAGACCAGGGTAATTAAACTTTGAGATCGCATATTTGTTGATTACAGCAAGCAAGCTAGAACAAAGAGCATATCCTATAACAAGACTACCAGTTGCGTAGTACTGTTTTTCAAGTTTGATGGTAGCCATATATGACAGTGAAATCCCTCTAAACCTGCAAGATTTAGTAGTGGTTTGTTACAAGAAAGTACATTTTTCAGCTTGTGCTAACAATTATATGGAACAATGTTATTTGGTTTTTTCTTTCAAAATCTGAGTGATGCAAACAAAATAGCAGAATGAGCTGGAACCTAAAACTAATAACAGAAAAAATAGATTTGGCATGCAAGACATTCTGACAGAGCAAGAATTGAAGGTTTAGTTAGTCATTCAACAGGTCATATCAAAGTTAAAGCCCTACGTTAGACTCAGACGTCCAATTCCCAAATAGGAATAAACTTGAGGATAGATTAAACTTAATTGTATATGATATAACACTGAAAGGGTTAGCAAGAGGCCAGCTAGGATAACTTTGGTTATCTTAATTTTGGAGGTACAAGGTATGCTAACTTTGGTTACCATACATTTAAATACTAGTAAATACTAGGATAGAGGTGAAGAAAGAAAGAGTATCAAAAGTGGTTGATATTTTCTTACCAGATCGATAATTGGCAGCACGTACGTCTTCCTGGATTTGCGAACAGAGATGACTGATGATGAATGTAGATACCGATACCACAACAATAACCAGTTTAAACTTGTGATTTCCTGATGAAGTTGTTAGGAGGGAATGGGTGATGGTGGTTAATAGAGCAGAGAAGAGGTAGCCATTCCAGTACGCAAAGGAGGTGCAATAGAGTAAGAATAAGACGACGACTCAAAAGTGTAAATAACTACATATAAAAAAAAATGAGCGAAAGTGGTGGATCTGAGACAAATACCGAGGCTCTAATGCTTTTTAAGTGCTGCTGCTGCTGCTGCTGTGAGAGATGAGAAACTGAGACAACTGGATACGACAAACGCTGGCGCGATTTTTTAAAGCTGAATAGGGGGGAAAAAACTTCTTCTGACGCCACCGAGGAAACCGCTGCACTGATTCTATCAGGTGAACACACTTTTTTTTTTTTTTGCTTATTGGGCCCGAATGAACGCGTTTAAGTGGGCTCTAAATAAGGCCCGGACTAAATAGAATAAAGTTGTGATCCAATCCAAGTGGATACATATCCCCCTTCTTTATGCTAGGTGATCTTAAAAGTCAATGGTAAAAAGAAGAACGTCTGTGTTGCGAATGTAATTTCTGCGCATACTTGATGGCTAAGCGCATCCACAGTGATTTGCTAAATTTTCATATTATGCATATTATAGCATAAGCGCATATGCAGTGAGTTGCTATTTATTTATATTTTGACAAAATCGCTACAAGATATTGCTATATTTGAGAGGCGATTTGAGAATATGCAAAAAGTAAAACAAAATTTGTATATATATTGCACAATAACATGTGTTTATTTCGGTTCATATTTCGCTAATTTCGGCAATATTTCGACCGATATTTCGGCAATTTCCGAAATCCAAAATATATAGAGTATAAAATATGTGATTTCGTATCGGCAAGCTAGTTGAAATAAAATTTCGACCGAAATTTTGGCCGTATCGAAGAAAATTTAAAATAGTGCCAACGGTTCACTGCCGAGGCCAGGTCGATATCCTCCCTCGATGCTAGGGTCATCGTCGCTGCCTTTCGACACAATGCCCGACACGACCTGCTGAAGACATCTCTGGCCAAAAAGCCACCCACTGATATCTCCGACATCCTTCTTCGAAGCGAGAAGTATATCCGGGCCGAAGAAGCTCTGCACCCACGCGGTCGGAAAGAGTCCCCCGACAATGGGAAGAAATCTCAGAAGGACGCTTCCAGGTAAAGGCATCCCCCTCCAGTGCCCCGGTTCGATAAATTCTCTGTTCTCAACGAGAGTATCGCCATCATCCTCATGGAGATCGAGGGCGACGGCGTCCTCCGACATCCCCTTCGATCCAACAATAGGAACAAGAAGAGACACCAGAGGTTCTACTGGCGGTTCCATCGGGACCATGGCCACGAGACCGACAACTGTCGGACCATGAAAGACGAGATTGAGACCCTCATCCGAAGAGGGTATCTTGCCAAATTTACTCAGGATGGTTCGAGGACCTCCCTACCCCCCTCGGGGTGCGAACATGCGACAAAATTGTAACCCGAGGCTCAGGGCTTCGAGAACTTGGCCATTCTCCACTGCGTCCACGGTGGACCCATAGGGGGAGACTCGAACTCCTCCCGTAAAGCTTTCGTCGGGAGGTCAATTCCGTCCACAACAATCCACCTGCTCGAAGCCCCAAACTGTCGGTCTCGTTATCGGACGAAGACCTCGAAAGTGTTCGGATCCCACACTGCGACGCCCTCGTCATCATCCTCAGTCTAGCTGCTCACGAGGCATGTCGTATCCTCTTCGACAATGGGAGTTCGGTGAACATCTTGTTCCTCACGGCCTCTGAAGGCTTGAAGCTATCTCAGGAGAAACTAGGATACACCCTTCACAGGTTCTCTGGCGCCCCTGTCCAGATCGAAGGGATCATAACCCTTGACGTCACCGCCGGCAGGTCCTCAACCTCCCGAACCGAGGCAATAGATTTCATGGTGGTAAATGTTAAGGCCGCTTACAATGCTACCCTCGGACGCCCCGGCCTCACCTCTCTTCAAGTCTTCCTCTCGGCTTATCACATAATGATGAAAATCCTAATCAAAGCAGGAGTCGGAGTAGTTAAAGGCAAACAGAAGGCAACTCGAGCCTGCTACACGACCACATTTGGGGGCTCGGTTCTCCCACTCAACGCAATCAAGCTCCCTTCAGATTAGAGCTCAATCGGTTCCAAGTCTAGGAGGAGGACCCTTTCTCCGAGGTAGACCTAGTTAAATGCTTTCAAGTGAGTTGGTCCCTCCCCCTCAGCCTCAATGAGGAGGTTATCCACTGTATCCGGCAGAACTGAGACATGTTTGCCTGGACACCTTCAGACATGCTCGGTATATCCAAAGACCTCATCATGCACAAGTTGAGTGTCCATCCGGACTCCAAGCCGGTGCAACAAAGTTGCCGAAAGTTCGCCCCCGAGAGGCAACATGCAATGAAGGAAGATGTCGATAAGCTCCTCTCTGCTCGGTTCATCCAAGAAGTCAACTACCCGAAGTGGTTGGCTAATGTCATGGTGATCAAAAAGTCTAATCGCAAATGGAGAATGTGCATAGACTTTACTGACCTTAACAAAGCTTGCCCGAAAGATCATCTCCCGCTCCTGAGCATCGATGCCTTGATCGATGTAACCTTCAGCCACGAATTGTTGAGCTTCATGGATGCCTACTCCGACTACAACCAGATTTGAATGTTCCCCCCGGACATTCCGAAGACCGCTTTTGTCACCGATCAGGGGCTTTACTGCTACACAGTCATACCCTTTGGGTTGAAGAATGCGGGTGCCACTTACCAGAGGCTCAATAACCGGGTCTTCAAAGAATAAATCGGTCAGAACATGGAGATCCACGTCGACGACATGCTCGTCAAAAACCTCTGGGGCAGAAATCATATCAAAGATCTGGAGGAAGTCTTCGGGGTCTTAAGAGAGCACAACATGAGGCTCAACCCCTCTAAGTGCACCTTCGGCGTCACCGTAGGAAAGTTCCTCGGCTTCTTGGTTAGCCAGAGGGGGATAGAGGCAAATCCTGAGAAAATTTGGGACATTCTAAACATGCCCCCCCCCCCCCCCCCCCAAGAACATTAACAGAGGCTCACAGGTCGACTTGCAGCCATCGGTCGCTTCCTCTCAAGGTTGGGAGAGAAATATCTTTCTATATTCAAAGCCCTTCGGGCCCTCTCGAGATCGGGAGAGAAATCTCTTTCTTTATTCAAAGTCCTTCGGGGGACGAAGAATTTTGAATGGAGGGAACCTCAGTAGAAAGCTTTTGATCAGCTGAAAGAATATCTCTCCAACCCCCCCTCCTCAGCAAGCCTAGCCGAGTGAGGTGCTATACCTTTACTTGGCAGCCTCGGAATAAGCCCTCAGTGCAGTCCTAAGCTGGGAAGAAGACAGGGCCCAAAAGATCCTCTGCAATGCTGAGCTTCGTTACACAAGGATGGAAAATGTAGCCTACGCCTTGATCATGACCGCCCAAAAACTCTGCCCGTATTTCCAAGCCCACTCCGTCGAGGTCCTCACTGACCAACCACTAAAGCAAGTCCTTCACAAACCGGAGACTTCCGGTCATCTAATCAAATGGCCCATTGAGCTAAGCCAACATGATATCAGCTACAAATTGCTGATCGTCATCAAGGAACAGGCACTCACCGAATTCATAACCGAGTGACCCATCCCAGAGAGCCATGAACCCCCAGAAGACGAGCCTACCTGGGAGTTATATGTAGGGGTGGGCTCGGTACGGTACCGGACTTTTTCGCATTGTACCATTACCATATCAAACTAATTCGGTTTGAAAATATGCAAACCATTACCAACCAAAAAGTTCGATATACCGAAACTTCGGTATACTGACTACTTCGGTTGGTACGGTTCCGTATTGGTGTTATACCAAATATGACCCAACAAATACCTTAGCAAATATCAGTACCAATAAAAATAACAAGTTAACAATATCACACAACTACCGAAATAAAAACAGAATAGATCACAAATCCATTTTCATTCCAAAAGCAAGCAGGAAACAATAGCATAAGCATAAACTTCATAAAAGTCGCAAAAGGATAACATCAGTAGCCCTTGTTCGTCTGACAACACAATTTGCCAAAATTGTCATAAACTGGAAATAAAAACCACGCGAGAAAAGCCACAAAATAACACCAATTTAGTCCAACAAGAAATAAAAGCAAAAGTAAAAGGCCACAAAATATCAAGAGCTGATAACACCACAAGAGCTCGTCTCTAACAGTTTGCTAGGTTCAGTTTGAAGTAGAAGATTAAGTAGTTGAGTGTAATTTGAAGTTTGTCAAGTCTAGTATCACAATAGCTTATGATTGTGCCTGAAAATGAAAATATATAGAAAACATCAGCCTAGCTTGAAAAGTAAAACAGCACAAAAAATTCTTCAGAACAAATATGTCAGATATGTGGCCCTTTACATTACAACCGCAATCACAATTGGAAGGAATTTTACATACATTTGCCATCATTAACCTGCACGATGTTTACAATTGCTCTTAATGGGACCAAAGTGGTCCATGACGTAGCAACCTCTCTAGAAATACACAGCTACTAGCAATCAAAGCCCCATCAATAGATGCATTTGAGCATCATAATCAATGATAAGACATCACAACAATGATCCCTCATCTTTTCATGTACAAGAAACTAAAGCTAAAAATTGAATACTCTGAGCCCTGATCTATCTTATAATGGTTCAAGAGACCCATGCTTTAACCATTCCATTCGAGCCTGTAAGCCTGGTAATGCCTTCTCATCCATTGGAAGAATATTTGCTTGCACAGGGGGTTCATCCGTGTGCTCCATTCCATTGTACACATTGCCTTGACACTCATCAATGGTTTCACTCCACCTTCCAAATTCCCAGCAGCTGCTGCAGCTTGAATGCTTTTCATTCGCTCTCTAATGGCATCCAATGTCCCTGTAGTTAAACCTGCTCCCGGAGGGTACCTATCACCACGATCCTCTCCCATGTTATTATGAGTTTTGAAATCTGGTAAATTAGTCTGGCCTCTTGTGCTAACCCAATCATCTTCTGGTAAATGGGAATTAATGCTTTCTGATTTAGGGTTCAGTGACTTTGTATGAGGAGGATGAGGAGGATGACGGGGTTCCTGATCCACTGAGGAGCATGATCGTCCACCGAGAATCCTTGCCGCGGGGGGGGGGGGGGGGGGGGGGGCGGATTTGAAGACTTCTCGATCATATAAATGATAGTTTAGCAACAACTACGAAAAAGAGAAAGAGATCACCTCACTCTTTAACACCAAAACACACCCTAAATGAATTGGCACACTAATTCTGTACAAAAACGAAAAAAGAGATCTTCTATCAGAAGCAAAGGAAACTACTCACTAAAGAAATACATCTAAAATTTAAAAACTCCAAGGCATTCAATCTGATAAACCAAAGTGTCCATTTTAAGAGTCTGACAAGTAGTTCAATGTTCAAGGCAACAAATTCAGCATTATATATGAGTACGAAGGCTAAAGGTTCACGCAGAACAGAGTATCATAGTGAAATCGGAGCAGGCACAACCGAATTCAAAAAGAGAAGGCACACAACAAAAATTAAGCAATATCACATCATCAAGATGAAGAGTGCGCGTTCTGCCTACACATACATTTTTAAGACAGAAGAGAACTAGAAGAACAAAGATGATAATAAACTACATACTTCAATCTCGAACAGGGTTGTATACAGAATATCATTTTATCACTAGAAAGCCGCTCATATACCATTAAGCCCTACATCAGTTTAAACTCTCGCCATGTTCTTCCCCTCTAGTTTCAACCATCAATAAACCATCCAAGTTTGTTTCTTACAAACTTTTACTACAAATCAAACTATATGCACACATTTTTTTCAAAACGTAATTTCTAAATCCCTTCTGGATGCAAAATCAAATTATTACAACAAATCTATATTTCCTGACACAGTTCAGAGAAAAATAGCTCATTAAGCAAAAGCCTATACGAATTCTTGCATTACAAAAGCAAGAGTATCTCACCAGTATAACGAGTATGCCCTTTCTACATACAACTTCTGGTATGAATCCTCAGAAAGGCAAAGAATGTTGTAGTAAAATTCATACACTGGAATCTTTGCCTGATTTGTTGAATCCTTGCTCTTCATCTTCAGAATCACTATCTCCATCCCCAGCATTTACTTGTTTAGAAGTTACAACCTCATGCTGTGTTGAAGGAACAGCCTTAACAGTAACAGACTGTTGATAGAGAACTCCTCCAGCTAGAGTAAACAGTAAACAAATCAAACCAAATGGAGTTGCATGTTTATCCCATATGAGCACATTAATAGCAACCGTAAGAAACTTATTAACCACACCCGTCACTGTAAATGCCGTAGCTGAGATAGCTTTCCTTGCAGCAAACCCAAAGAAACTAATCATCAACCCAAATACACAAGACGATGCCACTGCAATGAAAGCACTCATCTCAAACAAGTTCCCAGGACTTGACTTAATAGAAGCAAAAACATCTGAATACTCTCCAGTCACAATCCAAAACAAAGGAGACAGCATTAACGACAACAAATTGTTATAGAGCACAAAACCCCAAGTATTCAACCCTAGGTTTGTTACCATGTGCTTTATGTACACCATTTCGGTTGTGATTGTGATCAAATACGCCAAAGCCCATGAGTAAGCTGTAACAGTGAAGGCTGAATCAGTCATAACATACCCAACTGCTCCACCCAAAATGATCACGAGGGATAAGAATGTGAGACTTGAAGGGGATGGTTGTTTCCTGAAGGTGGTGTCAGCAATGGCAACTAAAAGAGGAGTCAACGATCTAAACACAATGAAGGTGTCGACATTGGCATGGCGTAGGAGATTTGTATTGGTGAATATAGCTAGGTAGAAAACAATGGCAGCAGGGAAGAACTTTTTGGCTGTTTCAAATGTGAAGGCATCATGATAAAGAAACCCAAGCTTTCCAAGAACCCAGACCCCAAGAGCAGAGGTCAAGTATTGTAGTGCTGTCAATAGACCAGGGTAATTAAACTTTGAGATCGCATATTTGTTGATTACAGCAAGCAAGCTAGAACAAAGAGCATATCCTATAACAAGACTACTAGTTGCGTAGTACTGTTTTTCAAGTTTGATGGTAGCCATGACAGTGAAATCCCTCTAAACCTGCAAGATTTAGTAGTGGTTTGTTATAAAAATGTACATTTTTCAGCTTGTGCTAACAATTATAAGGAACAATGTTATTTTGTTTTTTCTTTCAAAATCTGAGAGATGCAAAATAGCAGAATCAGTAGGAACCTAAAAGAAAAAACGGTAAACAGAGATTTGGCAAGACATTCTGACAGAGAAAGAACTGAAGGTTTAGTTAGTCATTCAATAAGACATATCAAAGCTAAAGCCCTACGTTTCCAATTCCCAGATAGGACTAATCTTGAGGCTAGATTAAACTTAGTCATATATGATATAACACGTATATGATATAACACTGAAAGGGTTACCTAGAGGCTAGGCTAAGATTAAATTGTACAAACATGGAACGTCCTGTTTGGGAACAAAGTTAAGATAACTTTGGTTATCTGACTTTTGGAGGTACAAGGTATGCTAACTTTGGTTACCATACATTTAAAGTTATCATTAAAACTTGGCGTTTGGGAAGAAAGATAGACCTCCCAATTAAGAGAAATTAGATAAAAGTGAAGTATCGATAATATCTCAACTTTTGGGGTGAGGTAACTACAGTTATCTTAACTCCACCAAAATGAGTAGTCCCAATTAGGTCAAATTTGCATAACTAGAGTTTTGTAAAGTAAACGACGATAACTCCAATTATCCAAACTTATCCAATTCCCAAACATCACCGAGAACATTAGCTAGATTTACAGAACACTAAATAAAATAAATTTTTTTTTCTTTTTAATTTGGCCGATAGCCGCCAATTGAATTTTGGACCTCGCACTTACAGAGTGACCAAATCTTTCCATTACGCTACATGGCAACCTACATAAATCCGGTTATCATAACTTTGGATTTCTCGGGGCTCTTTTTCGAGTTAAGATAACCCAAGTTCTCTAAACTCAGATTCGTATTGGATTTATTTCTTCACCAAACCCTCCCCCCCCCCCCCCCCCCCCTAATTAAGATACCTTTCTAAGTTGTCAAACACTCAAATTACAAGATTACTTAAGTAAACAGTTGTAGCGCATAAATTTCTTACTCTCTGGACTTAAAATTTCCAAACTAGATTCCCTTATTATTCAGCTGCAAATCCGTACAAAAACAAGAACTGGATCGATGCGGATCTAAACTCAATCCCAGAATCCCTACTCAGATCTGCAAGATTCAGCAGCAACAGCAAGTTGAATAAACTAAAACCTAGAAAATTGTCTAAATAACGGATTAAAACCCTAGAACCAAAAATGGATACAAATCGAAAACAATCTTTTGAGGAAAATAATAAATAAATAAATCAGGTAGTAGCAGCTGAGAAAGAGTTGCACCTTGACACCTTATTATCTCTTCAGATGTGGATCTCTTCTTGAACGAGGCGGAATTTTTTAGGGAGGGAAAAAAACAGAAGGAAGAAATATATATACACGGCCAAATGCAATATTATTTCCAATCCCGCACGATGTGGAATTACGATCAGCCGTTGGTTCTTAATGTGCGTATCTTAAAGCATAATCGAACAGCAGAGATGCAGGGAGAATTTAGTTTGTAAATTTGTTTTTTATAAATAAAGGATAGAGCCGAAAAACTCTAGCTCGAAAATATATAAATAAACAACCGAGAATAATGCACAAATATATGTTTACAAGTAATAAAACAACGCGATCAAAAGATAAGAAAACAAACTCGTGTACAAATATATATTACACAGAGATATGTTATAAAATCACACAAAAATAACAAATGAGACATTTACAATCGAAGATCGGGAATTCCCATTCCAGAAACATCATGACTCAGAAGCCGTAGGCTGAAATTAGGCTGCAACGCCCCAAAAAAAAGCCCGGAGTGATAGATGATGCATCAAAACAAGTAAGACAGTCTACCTCGACAAATTGGGAAAATGCGCAAAAAGCAAGCCTCCAAATTCCCACTTCGAAACCTGATCCATACCAGAAAAAACGTAGAAACAAATCTATATATAGCACACTTTAAAGAAAAAAGAGAGCAAATAGAAAAATAAAGGGTAGGCCAAACGACAAGCGTAAAGTACACCTCTGCATCCCCTAAGTGAAACCATTAAAATGCGTAACCAGAAAATGAGCAATACTGGAGAGGAAAAAAGAAGCCAACATCAAAATAGTCACCCATCTAAACCACTGAACATTGGTGAACGAGAAAGAGGATGATTACACCATAGAAACTAAAAGAAAGAACATATTTGTTAGCATCCAGGAGAACCCCCAAGACTATGAAACATTAGGGAGTAACAACAAAATTCTTCCAACATCCAGATTAACCAAAACACATGCTAACAAGTAGCAAGAAGAAAAAACAACCACCTGACATTCCACAACCAAAATAGCAAGTCTGATGATGGCGTGTATCATATTGCATAATATGATTGGTGAAGATGACAAAGTGGAAGATGAAAACAACAATTATTACATGGGTGATGACCTACAAAACTCTAGAAAAGCAAGAATATATGATTGTCATCCCCATGAATCGGGCGCAATCGCAACACGAAGGCTAAACATGAATGAAATAATTGACCATTATAATAGACTGAGAACGGATGTCAATTATAATCAACTTCAGTGTTTTCTAGTTGCGCACTTGTGGGCAAAAGAAGGACATAGGCTGCACGATAATTGATCATCTTTATTAATTTTCAATGTTTTAGTGTGGTTTTGCATCATGTTAAATAATTTTATTTCTTTATGTTAAGTGTTACTTTTCTTGTATGACGTGCCAACATTTTTTTTTGTCGAATTATTAAATTTTCAAAAATAAGTATAAAATATGTGTACGGTATAAATTATTTGTGTGGCAATTGAAATAAATATAACACAAAAAAATTTATTCCAAAATCAAAAGTGGCTTGTAACATACTAAGAATGTTTACTTTCTAATAGGATAATGTCTTGTGACGTGTCTTGCCTCCTCCTATTAGAATTTTTTTCTTTTCTTGGTATGCCGGAAATTCTTATGACGTGCGGCAAGTGATGTCACAAATATAAAAACCATTATACTTGCCCTAAGTGATCACATTTTTTTTTTTTGAAGAAAAGGTGGAGTATAGCCACCCCGTTTCATTAATAAGAGACTAATAAAACAAACTCAGAGTACTGGGCCAAATACAGGGTCCTACAATCATAAGAAAAGTATATAAACTCCACCCTCAACATGGGGGGTGGGACAAAAGAAGACCAGTAAGTTCGCAAGATACATGCGACTAAACAAAATACATCATATCCCCTCATCAAACCCTGGGGCGGTGGGTATCAATCAACAGTAAAGGCCAAGTTGGCTGTCAGTTGATCGTTGGACCGATCTCGACTTCATCATTATCGAAATTCTCAACCTGGAATACGCTCGCTATCCTCCCTCTGGGACCTGCTGCGGCCATATTAGCCCAAAATGAAATAAAATGCATAATGTGAGTCAAATTATCAAAAATATTATTACAAGTTCTACGAAAATAAAAATTATTCCTGTCTAGCCAGAGAACCAAGGTCGTTGCGGCGATAGCGATATACCACGCTTCTCTCATAGTTCTTTTCTCAGTAGCAAAATTTGGTCCTTCCCACAGTTCATCGTACACACTAGGGTACTGATTCGTCCCTAGGGCGCTGAGTACCTCGATGAGTACCGCTTTGCTCCTATGGCACTGTAGGAGGAGGTGGTCTCTAGTTTCTAGGGTATCGTGGCAGAACTTGCAACGGGAGGCCACATTCGGTTGGCGTTTAGTAAGATTTACTCTAGTCAAAATCGCATCGTTCAGCACCAGTCATAAGAAAGCTTTGATTTTCAGTGGTGCTTTCGTCCTCCAAATTTGGGGTACATCCCCTAAAGTGAATGCGATTATACATGAAGCGAACGGTGAAAGTGTCGTTCTTTTCCAGACCCCAGGATTTCTTAGCTGGACCCTGCGAGCAACTAATACCAGCGTTGGCGATGTAGGTCTGAAGTTCGATGAACCTAAGCTGAGAGCCCGGATCGAGCGTATAGTACCCTAAACTTTCATTTTAATGGAAATGTTGATTTTCACGTGTTGTGCACGTACAAATTTCATGTGTATATTTATTTATTTATTTTTATATATAAAGTTTCATTTTATAGTATGAACAATTATTTTCTTTTTTTTATTTTTCTAAAAGCCTATTTTATAAAGCCTAAAATACTATTTTCTTAATTTGAGCCCACTTTAATAAACTATTATTTTATTATTTTATTATTTGGCCCACAAGCCTAAGCCCACTGATATGGCTAAAAATAGGGGTTTAATCGAGACCGTCCAAACTGGGCACGAATCCTGAAGACTGGGGGCAAGACAGTGATTTCACCTACAAACGGGTCTGAAGTGGGTACTGGGTCTCCTTCTCACAGATCCAATAACCCGTGAACGGATCCACCTCAACTGGGTGCGGGTTTCAACCCGCAACAAACCCGGTCCACCAGGATAGAATTAGGGTTTCTGATTAATATTAATCAACGGCCCTGATTCATATCTATCCTTTCACTGGGGATTAGGGATTACATTCCTTATCTATACATAGGGATTACATGCCTAATCTGTTCCCTAAGACGCCTATAAATACCCCCCACCCATCTCCATTAAGAGGTAATCAATCTTTCTCCAGTTTTTTCGCTCTCTCATAGTCTTTCAGATTACTGACTTGAGCGTCAGAGGGTGCGTCGCCGGGAACAACCCCGGTGTCTCGCACTTTTTGCAGGTCCACTGCGGGATCGACGATCGAAGCCCGACGGAACAGGTATACAGGTTTACTATTCAAATTCCCTAAGAATCCACAAATTCTATCTGTTTGCCCCCACACCAAATTTAGCGGCAACAGATTGGCGCCGTCTGTGGGAAACTAACGAATAGAGACCTCTCCTCTTCCTGGTGAACAGATCTCCTCCAGCCATGCCTCCTAGGAAAGTCAGATCGAGGGGGTCCAACAGAGGACCCAACCCTGATCAGCAGCAAGAAGTCCTCCCTAATCCCGCTCAGCAACAAGGGCAACTTCTCCCTACCGCGGAAGACCCGCTCCAACAGAACCTTCCCCCTCCTGATCCAAAGGGTCCTAACCCTCAGAAACAACCCTGTTGATTCTTGATTTTGATGATCACAACACAGTGCAACATGTGTCTATGTTACACAGCTAACAATGCAGTGCACATACAAAAGACAGTTCTAGCTGAACAAATGAACAAGCTCAAAAGGATACAGATGAAGACTTCACTCAAGACAAGACTCAAGACAAGACTCAAGACTCAAGACTTCAAGCTCAAATGTGTTATATTGTTGCGTCTTGTAAACATTGTATTTTACTTTCTGTTGAGTCTTAGTCTGATGTAAAGCCTTGTCAACACACACACACACACACTCAAAATATTTCATAATGTGTGTTTCTTAAAAACCCCCCAAAAAAGAGTCAAAACAGTTTGAAGAATTTTAACTCTTGAGTACCAGTCGACTTAAGCTTCTGCCAGTCGACTGATAGTACAAAACTGTTTAAAATTATTCAAACTCTGATCAGTCGACTCATATGGCAACCCAGTCGACTGTTCGAGAGCTTTTGACCGTTTTCTGTTTTTCAAAATCGAATTTTTTCAAACTCAAAATTTCAGATCCGTTGGTTGACAGTTGTGTAACTGTTTTTCCCAACGTTCAGGAGATCAAACTCTTTATATATAGTTTCATATCTCACTGAAAAGAACTACTTGATTTTCATACACTCGAGCATTCTTTGTGAAGAACATTCTAAGTGATTTTCTGTGAGAAACAAAGCTTTCAAGTTCATACACTTTGGTTCTCTACATTCAGTCCAGTATAGCATTGAATTTGCTCTGGACTGAGTATAGAAGTCAACCTATTTCGTTAGCCACGTGCATCAACACATACAACAACAAGGCTATAGGTTGACTGTAAAGTATTCTTGTATTCTTGCTCTCGGTTGGAGAGTGTTTTTGACTCTTGGTTGTAGAGTCGGTGTCTTTTCACTCTTGGTTGTAAAGTGGGTCTGCTTTCTCTGGTTGAGAGAAAGGACTACGGGTTAGACAAGGTTGTTGTCGTAACGCCGTAGGGTATTCTTGTAATTTTTCAAGAATAGTGGAAATCTCAAGTGGGTTGCTTGGGGACTGGATGTAGGTCGGGAGGACCGAACCAGGATATATCTTGTGTACTCTGTGATTGATTATCTTGTGTTTGCATTTACTTTTGCTTATTTAAGTTCTGCAAAACTTGTCTGGCCAGTCGACTCAGCTTCATATCAGTCGACTGATCAGTCTTGTATTAGTTGTTCTCTTTGTTTCAGCAGTCGCCTGCCTGATCTATAAGTCGACTGCATCGAGAGTTTAAATTTCCTTTATTTTGGCTATATCAGTCGACTGGTTCACCGCTAAGTCGACTGTGCCGAGAGAAATTATTTATTCCGCAATTTATTTTTGATAAACACTATTCACCCCCCCCTCTAGTGTTTGTTGCTTCGCCTACAGGATCCAACACTTGGTATCAGAGCAAGGTTACAGGCTATGGCAACTACTTCAAATACAAATCAGTACCATGAAGGCCAATCTACACAACGGTCACCACTATTTGATGGAACGAACTACAATTATTGGAAGTGCCGAATGCGAATCTATCTTCAATCAATCAACTATGAGATATGGCAAATGAAAGAGACGGAATATACTGCCCCTACCATTCCATATGCACAATGGAATGATGATCAAAAGAATCAGACTATGAACAATGCCAAAGCAATGAATGCCTTATTTTGTGCACTTACGAAGGAAGAATTCAACCGTGTATCCAATGCTACAACTGCACATCAAATTTGGCATACACTCGAGGTAACACATGAAGGAACAAATAAAGTAAAAGAGTCTAAAATTTCTGTTCTTGTCCACAGGTTTGAGATGTTCAGAATGAAGGACAATGAGACTGTGTCCGAGATGATTACTAGATTCACAGACATCACAAACTCTCTTGTGGCGCTTGGAAAGACTTATACCCAAGCAGAGATGGTCAGAAAAGTCCTACGTGCACTCACTCCAGAATGGGAGAAGAAAACCACAGCAATAGAGGAGGCGAATGACTTGTCAACACTTACTCTCGAGAATCTTGTTGGAAATCTCATGGCATATGAGGTCCAACTTGAAGATCGAAAGAAAGATACAGAATCACACCAAGCAAAGAAGAAATCATTGGCTTTTAAAGCCATGACAGACTCAGAAGATAAGGAAGAAGATGAAGAAGAAATAGCAATGTTCACTCGGAAATTCAAGAAGTTCTTAAAGAAGGGTAAGTTTCATTCTAAAGTTAAGGATTCTAATGACCCTCCTACATGTTTCAGGTGCAATAAAATAGGTCACATGAAGAAGGATTGTCCCTTAGAAAATGCAAAGAACAAGGGAAAATCATCCAACTTCAAGAAGGACAAATATCCAAAGAACAAATTTGCCAAAAACAAGAAGGCTTATCAAGCTACATGGGATGATAGTGATTCATCTTCCGAAGAAGAAACGGATAAAAATAACGAAGTGGCAAATGTTTGTTTCATGGCTGCACAAGAGCATGTAAGTAATGATTATGATTCCGAAGATCTTCTTGATGCTTTTAATGAAATATTCCAAGAGTTAAAGAAAGAAAAGATTAGAGTTAAGAATCTTGAGAAAGTGAATCAAACACTTAATCAAGAAAATCTTAACCTTGATAAGGAAGTAAAATCCTTAAATTCTCGCATTGCAAGTTTAGATACTGATCTTGAAACTCTCAAAAAGAATTATGAAGAGATTTCAAAGAACGTATCTAAGTTTAACAAAGGCAAAGAGAATTTAAATGATATGCTTCATCATCAAGTTACATCTAGTCAAAAATTTGGACTTGGCTTTAAAAAATCTTCTGTAAAAGAATCTCTTGTAGTAAACACTAGTAAGAATAAATCAGCATCTATTTCTAGTGTTACTCACAAGTTGTATGATTTATTTGCAAAGCCAAAGGTTGTTAATTTCAGTGATAAAAGCAAAACTAACATTCGGTTAAGTCGACTGAACCATACAACCAGTCGTCTGTCCAGAGAAAGTGGATCTTATTCCACGAGATCAAAACCTCTTATAACAAGCTCAAAAGGATACAGATGAAGACTTCACTCAAGACAAGACTCAAGACTCAAGACTTCAAGCTCAAATGTGTTATATTGTTGCGTCTTGTAAACATTGTATTTTACTTTCTGTTGAGTCTTAGTCTGATGTAAAGCCTTGTCAACACACACACACACACACTCAAAATATTTCATAATGTGTGTTTCTTAAACCCCCCCCAAAAAAGAGTCAAAACAGTTTGAAGAATTTTAACTCTTGAGTACCAGTCGACTTAAGCTTCTGCCAGTCGACTGATAGTACAAAACTGTTTAAAATTATTCAAACTCTGATCAGTCGACTCATATGGCAACCCAGTCGACTGTTCGAGAGCTTTTGACCATTTTCTGTTTTTCAAAATCGAATTTTTTCAAACTCAAAATTTCAGATCCGTTGGTTGACAGTTGTGTAACTGTTTTTCCCAACGTTCAGGAGATCAAACTCTTTATATAGAGTTTCATATCTCACTGAAAAGAACTACTTGATTTTCATACACTCGAGCATTCTTTGTGAAGAACATTCTAAGTGATTTTCTGTGAGAAACAAAGCTTTCAAGTTCATACACTTTGGTTCTCTACATTCAGTCCAGTATAGCATTGAATTTGCTCTGGACTGAGTATAGAAGTCGACCTATTTCGTTAGCCACGTGCATCAACACATACAACAACAAGGCTATAGGTTGACTGTAAAGTATTCTTGTACTCTTGCTCTCGGTTGGAGAGTGTTTTTGACTCTTGGTTGTAGAGTCGGTGTCTTTTCACTCTTGGTTGTAAAGTGGGTCTGCTTTCTCTGGTTGAGAGAAAGGACTACGGGTTAGACAAGGTTGTTGTCGTAACGCCGTAGGGTATTCTTGTAATTTTTCAAGAATAGTGGAAATCTCAAGTGGGTTGCTTGGGGACTGGATGTAGGTCGGGAGGACCGAACCAGGATATATCTTGTGTACTCTGTGATTGATTATCTTGTGTTTGCATTTACTTTTGCTTATTTAAGTTCTGCAAAACTTGTCTGGCCAGTCGACTCAGCTTCATATCAGTCGACTGATCAGTCTTGTATTAGTTGTTCTCTTTGTTTCAGCAGTCGCCTGCCTGATCTATAAGTCGACTGCATCAAGAGTTTAAATTTCCTTTATTTTGGCTATATCAGTCGACTGGTTCACCGCTAAGTCGACTGTGCCGAGAGAAATTATTTATTCCGCAATTTATTTTTGATAAACACTATTCACCCCCCCTCTAGTGTTTGTTGCTTCGCCTACAGGATCCAACAAACCCCTTCAGCAAGAGCATGTCTCCATCCACAACGCCTCCACGGACTCTATGGCCTCCCATCACCCCCGAGCCTCTGGTCGCCACAATACCGCCCCTAATCGCCAGAAAGATGATGACCTCCGCCGCCATCTGGAAGAAAAGCGGGCCCGAGAGGGAGCCTCCCGCCAACACCATCCGGGCGAGCGGTCTCCTCGCCACCGGTACCACAGGTCCCCCGTCCGCAGAGGAAGGAAATAGTCCCCCGATCATTACCGAAGAAGGCACTCTCCCGCAGGTCGGCAACAGCCCAGGAACAATGAGGCACCAATCACCCGTGCCGAGTTCCAGCAGTTCCAAGCGACCGTCCTGCAGGCTCTCAACCTCCGTCAAAATCCTAATGAGCCGAAGGTCCCGTCCCCTCCTCCAGTCCGAAGCCCTCACCGACGATCCCCATCTCCTCGTCCTGCTCCTACCAACTCCCGGCGTACCCCAAGTCCTCGTCGTTCCCGAAGTTACCATCGCCGCAGCCCTCGCTCTCCCTCATACGAAGACGAGTCTCGAGGCTCGGCAGATTACCGTCGGAGAGATGACACCATGAACCGCCGTCTTCATGAAGTAGAAAGGCGCTTGGGTCAGATAAACCGAGAAGAGGAGCTCAGGGGGAGGACCCTACGTCCTAGCCGACCCCCTTTCTCCCGAACCATAGTGGATGCACCTGTGCCGTTCGGTTTCAAACCTCCCCAATTCGAGACTTACACCGGGGAGACCGATCCAATTGATCACATCGAAAGCTTTAAGACTTTGATGCTCCTCCATCAAGCTTCCGATGCCCTCCTCTGCAAAACCTTTCCCGCAACTCTCAAGGGACCGGCCCGAGAATGGTACTCTCGCCTCGCCCCTCCTCAATATTCTCCTTCGAGCAGTTCGAAACCCTCTTCGTCACGCACTTCGTAAGCAGCCGTAGGGCTGAGAAGACCAGCATCTCACTATTGCACCTCCATCAGAAGAAGGGGGAGAAATTGAGGGACCACGTGAAGAGGTTCACAGCTGAAGCCATAACCATCGCATCCCTCGACCAGTCAGTTGCTACCGCAGCGTTCCAATCCAATGTCCTCAATTCCAACCTCCGCTCCTCCCTCGCCAAGAAGCCACCACGGAACTTTTCCGACCTCCTCCTTCGAAGTGAAAAGTACATCCGGGCCGAAGAGGCCGAGCAACAACCCAACTGGGAGGGGTCAACCTCCGGGTTTAAGAGGAAGGGAACGGAAGAAGAAGGAGCCAAGAAGCTCCAGAAGGATAATGCCGGCCAGCGCCGACCTCCCCCTAGATTTGAGAAGTTCACTCCCCTCACCACTAACATCTCCGCCATTTTCATGGAAGTCGAAAAAGAAGGGGTCTTGCCTCCTGCTCCGAGGATGAACACCCCCGCCAAGAGGAGAGATAGAGAGAAATGGTGCTGCTATCACCGGGACCATGGGCATGACACCAACGGTTGCTGTGCTCTGAGAAACGAGATCGAAGCCCTTATCCAGAGGGGACAGCTGACGAAGTTTGTAAGAAAGGACCGAGCCGAACTTCCTCCCCAGCCTCGGGGGGCTAACAAGCGTCCGGAACGAAAAGAGACGCTAGACTTTGAGGAAGAGCGAGTCCTCCACCTCATCCATGGGGGTCCAATGGGGGGCTCCTCGAACTCCTCTCGGAAAGCATTTATCAGAGAAGTCAACTCAGTCCGAACCACCCCTCCTCCCAAAGGCCTTGGAGTGCCCGTCACCTTCTCTGACGAAGATCTCGAGGGTGTCCGCACCCCTCATTGTGACACACTCGTCATTAGCCTTCACATGGCCAACTTCAAAGTGGAGAGGATCTTAGTAGATAACGGCAGCTCCGTCAACATCCTCTTTCTCGACGCTTTTAAAGGCCTGAAGCTCTCGCGGGACAGACTCAAACCCGCCGGTTACACGCTCCACGGGTTCACGGGAGTGCCAGTGACTATTGAAGGGGTGATTACCCTCGACGTAACCGCTGGCAAAACTCCTACTACCTGAACGGAGTCGATGGACTTCATGGTCGTAGATGTTCCAGCAGCCTACAATGTCATTTTGGGTCGGCCCGGTCTGGCCGCCCTTGAAGCGGTCCCTTCTGCCTATCATCTCAAAATGAAATTCCCCACTCGGGCCGGAGTAGGAGAAGTAAGGGGCAATCAGGAGCAGGCCCGCAAGTGTTATATGACCTCTACCCTCGGACCCGTCCTCTCTTTGGAAACACTGGAAATCCCCCAAGATGCCGCTCGGCCGACTTCCGAGCCGGTGGACGAATTGGAGGAGGTGCTCTTCTCTGAGCAAGAGCCGACCCACAAGTTCTTTGTTAGCAAGACCCTGCCGTCCGCCCTATACTCAGATATCGTAAAATGCATCCGAAGTAATCAAGACCTCTTCGCATGGTCAGCTGCAGACATGCCCGGTATCTCCGAAGAACTCTTGGTCCACCGCCTGAGCGTTGATCCGGGGTCCAAACCGGTTCAGTAGAAGAGGCGCAAGTTCGCCCCCGAGCGTCAGCTCGCTATAAAAGAGGAGGTAGACAAGCTGTTGAAGGCCCGATTCATACAGGAGGTAAACTACCCTGAGTGGTTGTCAAACGTAGTAATGGTGAAGAAGTCCAATGGGACATAGAGAATTTGTATTGATTTCACCGACCTCAACAAGGCCTGCCCCAAAGATCCCTTCCCTCTGCCGAGCATCGACACTCTGATTGACGCAACCTCGGGACATGAGCTCCTCAGCTTCATGGACGCTTTCTCGGGTTACAATCAGATAAGAATGTTCCCCCCGGATATCCCGAAGACATCTTTTGTGACCGACCAAGGCCTTTATTGCTACAGGGTCATGTCATTCGGCCTAAAGAATGCAGGGGCGACATACCAATGCCTCGTCAACAAGGTTTTTCAGGCCCAGATCGGCCGGAACATGGAAGTGTACGTCGATGACATGCTGGTGAAAAGCATCCGAGGTGTTGATCATGTGCCTGACCTCTAAGAAGCATTTGATGTTCTGAGAAAGCACAATATGAGACTCAACCCGAACAAGTGTGCGTTCGGCGTCTCATCAGGGAAGTTCCTCGGCTTCATGGTTAGCCAACGAGGAATTGAAGCAAATCCGGAAAAGATCAAGGCTATATTGGACATGGCCCCTCCTAGAAATGTCAAGGAAGTTCAGAGGTTGACTGGTCGCCTAGCCGCCATAGGGCGCTTTCTGTCGAAGTCCGGGGAGAAGTGCCTCCCGTTCTTCAAAGCCCTCAGGGGGGCTAAAGGATTTGAGTGGGGGCAGCAGCAACAAGACTCATTCGACCAGCTTAAAGCATACCTCGTCAATCCACCTCTTCTCAGCAAACCTATACCTGGCGAACCACTCTACCTCTATCTGGCAGCTTCCGAACAGACGCTTAGTACGGTCTTAGTCAGAGAAGAAGAAAGGGCTCAGAAGCCCATCTACTACGTCAGCAAGGTGCTTCGTGACGCCGAGCTCCGGTATCCGAAGATTGAGAAAATAGCCTATGCCCTGGTAATGGCCGCGAGAAAGCTTCGACCCTACTTTCAGTCCCATTCGGTGGTCGTCCTTACCGACCAGCCGCTGAAACAGGTCCTTCACAAGCCTGAGACTTCCGGTCGCCTTATGAAGTGGTCGATCGAGCTGAGCCAACTTGATATAACTTATCAGCCTCGGACCGCGATCAAGGCACAGGCACTGGCCGAATTCATAGTTGAAACTACATTCCCCGAGTCCAGCCAAACAATGAAGGGACCACCCGTCTGGTCGGTCTATGTCGACGGGTCCTCTTGTAACGAGGAAAGCGGAGCAGGGGTCATTCTGGCAGGCCCAGATGACTTTATCCTCCAATACTCCCTCCGTATAAACTTCAAAGCCTCGAACAACGAAGCCGAATACGAGGCGCTCATAGCCGGCCTTGGAATGGCCCGAAATGCAGGGGCACAACGCCTGCGGATCTTCAGCGACTCTCAGTTGGTCGTCAATCAGGTCCTCGGCGAGTATGAAGCCCGCGATGACAGGATGGTTAGATACTTGGCTAAAGTCAAAAGCCTCATGGCACTGTTTAAGGAGGCCCTCATCCAAAGGATCCCCAGAGAAGAAAATGCTCAGGCCGACGCCCTATCCAAATTAGCCTCCTCTTCCCTTCAAGGCCTCGAACAGACTGTTTTGATAGAAATCCTCCTGAAGCCGAGCATAGAGGACGATGCACTCGACTCCGTTGGAACATTGCCTGTCCTCCTCGAAGACAATTGGATGAAACCCCTCGTCGAATTTCTAAGAGACGGACTCCTCCCCCAGGATCCGAAGGAAGCACGAAGGATAAGAACCCGAGCCGAGCGTTATATATTAATCGAAGGCATTCTATATAAGCGCTCCTTCACCCAGGTAGACGGTCGGCCCTACCTAAGGTGCCTCCCCCCCGGGCAAGCCGACTACGCCCTGCAAGAACTTCATGAGGGCATCGGCGGAGCCCATTCCGGCTCCAGAGCCTTAGCGCGCAAAGTGTTGAACTACGGATATTACTGGCCCACTCTCCTACGGGACGCCGAACGACACGTTCGGCAATGCAGCTCCTGCCAGAAGTACTCCGACATCCGACGCCTTCCGCAAGCACCACTCACCTCCCTATCAAGTCCGATCCCCTTCGCAATGTGGGGGATGGATTTACTAGGGCCATTTCCGCCAGCTCCCGGACAGTTAAAGTTCCTAGTCGTGGCAGTCGACCATTTCTCGAAATGGATAGAGGCCGAGCCCCTAGCTACAATCACCGAGCATAGGGTCGTCCAATTCTTCTGGAAAAATGTGATCTACCGATTCGGCGTTCCCCGGGTCATAGTTACAGATAACGGAACGCAGTTCACTGGGGCTGCCTTCCGAGCCTTATGTGGGGACCTCGCCATACAAAACTGCTTCTCCTCCGTCTCACATCCCCAGTCAAATGGCCAGGCCGAAAATGCCAACCGACAGATCCTCTCAGGCATCAAGAAAAGACCAGACAAGTGCTCCAAGGGCTTGTGGGTCGATCAGCTGCCCAACGTGCTATGGAACTACCGCACCACGAAGCGGACCCCAACAGGCGAGAGCCCGTTTAATCTCACCTATGGGTCCGAGGCCCTCATTCCCCTAGAAGTTGGGATACCCTCTCCTTGTTTGATAGCTTTTGAAGAAGAGCAGAATGCCAGAGAGCTCAGAGCAAGCCTAGACTTGATAGACGAAATCCGAGAAAGAGCTGCTATACGGCAACAAAGTTACCGAAGAAGAATTGAGCTAGCATACAACAAAAGAGTACGCCCAACGGACCTCAAAGAGGGGGACCTAGTCCTCCGAAAATTGGCCATCTCGTTCCCCGGACAGAAAAGCAAACTGGCCCCGAATTGGGAGGGACCATACAAGATCTCAAAAGTGATCCGCCCCGGTGCATACAAGCTAAAAGATCTCGAAGGCAGAGAAATTCCCAGGACTTGGAATGCCGACCATCTTTTGAAATACCAAGAGAAAGCAACTACGCCTCTCTAAGTAACTCGAGATGTCGAACCATTCCCTTCCTGTTACTAGTAGTGATTTTTCCTTTATTTTTTCATTGTAATAACGGCTAGCAACTTTAGAAGCAGCCGACCATTGGATATTAATAAATAAAGTCTTCCATATTTTCGATACTGTTATATCTCTCTGCTTTTAATTCCTCAATCTCACGATGGTTCGGAGTCCAGCACTCGGCTCGACTCTTCTTCCTCGACTCGCCCATAGACGAGCCAGGAGAAGATCGCCGTTCGAAATTGCTCCCGCAGCCGTTGAATGGTTCAGAGTCCAACACTTGGCTCGATTCTACTTCGCATGTTCGCTCCTAAGCGAACTGGAAGTAGCTCGCCATTCGGAACTGCTCCTGCAACCCTTAAACTAACCTCACGATGGTTCGGAGTCCAGCACTCGGCTTGACTCTTCTTCCTCGGCTCGCCCATAGACGAGCCAGGAGAAGATCGTCGTTCGAAATTGCTCCCGCAGCCGTTGAATGGTTCGGAGTCCAACACTTGGCTCGATTCTACTTCGCATGTTCGCTCCTAAGCGAACTAGAAGTAGCTCGCCATTTGGAACTGCTCCTGCAACCCTTAAACTAACCTCACGATGGTTCGGAGTCCAGCACTCGGCTCGACTCTTCTTCCTCGGCTCGCCCATAGACGAGCCAGAAGTAGATCGCCATTCGAAATTGCTCCCGCAGCCGTTGAATGGTTCGGAGTCCAACACTTGGCTCGATTCTACTTCGCATGTTCGCTCCTAAGCGAACTAGAAGTAGCTCGCCATTCGGAACTGCTCCTGCAACCCTTAAACTAACCTCACGATGGTTCGGAGTCCAGCACTCGGCTCGACTCTTCTTCCTCGGCTCGCCCATAGACGAGCCAGAAGTAGATCGCCGTTCGAAATTGCTCCCGCAGCCGTTGAATGGTTCGGAGTCCAACACTTGGCTCGATTCTACTTTGCCAGTTCGCTCCTAAGCTAACTAGAAGTAGCTCGCCATTCGGAACTGCTCCCACAACCCTTAAACTAATCTAACGATCGGATCTCTCCTATGGCTCGACTTTATCTCACCGGCTCGTCCTCAAACGGGCCGGGGTTAGATGGCCATCCCAATCTGCCCTGCGACTGTCGAGCCGAGCGGACGAGGTACCGACCCTCGTATATGGCGAAAAAACCTCCCGAGACGAAACCACCGTCAGATCATCTCAGGAAGTGTGCTAGGGCGTGATGAGCGGATCTAATTCAGCCACGTGTCCACAAAACGACAAGATAGCATTTTCTTGGGAACTGGACCCGCCTCAAGATTCGTGCAATCATCAGACGGCTCTGATCGCTTCACTTCGCTCGGCAGAAGTCACTCTGGTCTTCAAGCTACGATCAGGCCACGTGGGCACAGCTGAGAAATAACAGCGCCTTGGCAGCCGAACCGAGCCGCACCTGAAGGGACAGAGCAAGATTCGGAAGCGCAGCAAAAGAGAGTTTCGAGGCCAAGGTGGTCGACGATGCGAACACCTGTCTCGCGGTTCATTTCGAGCCTACCATAGTTAGCGCAACTAGAGCACAAATAAGAAGACAGCAGAAAACAGTTCGGATAAAACGACTCCAATTCTATTAATAACTTGGATAAAATTACAAAATGGATTACAACAACAAAAGCTTGCAAATGGGTTACACCAACAAGACACGACCCGTTTACTGCCTCCGAGGAAGGGGTATGCTCCGGTTCAGTGACACTTTGGGTCGACGCTTCTTGACCTCCGAGCTCGTCTCCAGTCCAACGAACCGAGATGCCTCCTCGCCGCTGACCCTGACAGTTGCTCCAACCGAAGCACCGCTTGAAGACACCGCTACACCGCTTTGGGCGTCGGCTGCTGACCTGCCTACGATAGGAGTCCGGCTCGCCGCTTGATAGAACGTGATCCCTCGCTCGATCTCTTCGCGAGTGCACGAGGTGCTCCGGACGTTAGCCCTCACCGGCTGAGGCTTGAGCCGAGCAACCTCTTCCTCCAGTTCGATGATCCGATCCTTCAGTGTGTCATCCTTTACTATCACTTTAAACCGAGGAAGTTTTGCCGACCCAGGATACTGGGCACTATCGGATATAATGCGGCGCAAGTGGGTCACCTCGATACTCTTGTCGACCGTCACCCTTTGCAGCTGTTCCACCTTCTTCGCAAAGTCATCTCGTTCCGCCGAAACTCGCGCCAATTCCTCTTCCTTAGCAGATAGCTCGGCCTCGACTATCCGTAGATGGTGCAGTTCGGCCAACGCCTCACTATGCCTAATCTCTAAATTGTAAAGTATCCTCCTCGTCAGGTGAACCTCACCCTCGAGACGATCCTCCCGAGATCGCTTAAACAACTCGGCTCGGCGCCGATCAGCCGAGGTGATAAGAGTCTGCTCGGCAATCTGAAATGAGAAAGGGATAGCATTGAAGTACAATATTACCGAACCAAACACTTAGACAAAAATTTCGAAGTCAAAATATTTTTCATTCATTAAAAGCGGTGGCCAGTCCGCAAAAGGCATTACAATGCTCGGAAGAAAAAACAAAACGAAAACTACAAAAAGTTTAACGAGGGGATCAGGGGTCCACCTGCGTCGTCGCTTCGACCACGGGCGCATTGACAGATGGCCCCTCGATCCTCCCCTCGACCTGGCCGTCCGCCACCGGTCGGTCGGTCTCCTCCTCATCGTCTTCACCTTCGGTCTCGTCGCCTTCGCCTTCCTCCCCCTCGTCGCCTGAAGACGACCTTGGCCACAGTCGGTAGCCGACCCGCTCGAAGCCAGGGATCCGTTCTTGGACATGATCGAGCGCCGTTTGATAAGACCACTCCATGTTCTCGGCCATGTGCTTCTTCGCCTCGGCCTCGGCCTCCTTCTCCACCTCGGCCTGATCTTCGTCGCCAAGGCCTCCTTCTCCGCCTTCTCTTCGGCCCAGGACTTCATCGCCGCAGCCAGCTCCTCGGCGGCCTTGGCAGCCTTGGCAGACTCCGCCTCGAAGCGCCCCTTGGCTTTCTCCAGGTCGGCAACAAGGTCGGCCACCCGGACTTCCAAGGCCTCGGCTCTCCTCTGCTCGGCCTCGAGTTCCTTGACCGCCCTAACCTTTGCCGACCTGTCTCTGTCGCTGGCGGCCCTCAGCTTCTTCTCCTGCTCGGCGAATGTCTCGAGGAGGTGGCCGAAGTGGCAAGTGGCCTGCAAAGACAACTATCAGTGATGCGCAAGCCGAGCAACAAACTTAAAGAAATTTGCAAGACACTTACCGACACGAGTGACCGAGCGACTTCATAGGTGTCGTCGCCGACCGTCCCCGCCTTCAGCGTGGCCCTGTCCTTCGGGGTCGCCAAGTGCTTGACGACCTGCACGGACATCTGGGAGTTGCCGAGGAATCCGTCATGATTCCTCACCCGCCAGTTCGGCACAAACAACTGTTTGTGCTGCTTGGTCAGGATTTCTTCGGCGTCTTTCATCAATGGCGGAGCCTCAAGCGACAGCACCGCATTGACGTCAAAGGCCCCCTCAATCACGCCAGGGGCCACGGGGGCCGAGGTCTCCTCGGCAACAACAACCTCCGAGGGCGCCTCAGTAGTCGGAGGGGGCGGAGCGATGGTAGAGGCGACAGTGGGCTGCGGAGTCGACGAGGCAGCCTCGGTCGCCCTCTTCCTCTTTCTACCCCCGGCCAACTTGGACCTGTCGGCCATCATAGAGTTGAAGTCAATCTTCATCGCCTCTGCATCGGACAACAAAAAACAAATTAGCGAGACGAACTAAAAACTTGAAAGAAAAACGAAAATAAATGAGATGTCAGGAGCATACTCAGGTCGATGGGGCTTAGGCCGGACCCGAACAACACCTCCTCCGTCAACTCCCTCCAACTCAACAGCGGAAGAGCCATTATCTTCTTCGCCACCTCCTCCTTGGCCTCAGACAAAACAGGGTCGGCTCGCGCGAATTTTGGCACCTCCACTTTCCACCGGGTCGGAATAGGCCGAATTGCCTCGCCCCTTATTATAAAATATTTTTCTTTCCAACCCTTAATTGAGTCGGGGTTTTCTATAATCCTAACACCCTTCCTCGGCCCCAAGTAGTATCGATACTCCGTCTTGTGCTGCCGGTTTACGCGATACATTCCTCGGAAGACCGTTAGATCCGGCTCTACTTCGGCTCTGTAGCATTGAAGCAAAAAGGCATTCACGTGGCGCCATGTGTTCGGCATGAATTGGGTCGGCGCGAGGCAGAACCAGCCGAGGATCTGAAGGATGAAAGGATGCAGCGGGAAACGTAGCCCGGCATTCAAGGAGTCGACGTCGAACATGCACATATCCGACGACGGCAGCTTGGAATTCGCTCGCATCCCGGGACCAGGGAGAATCAGTTTGTACTCCGGAGGGATGGCGAAGGCCTTTCTAATCCGAAGTAGGTCCTTCTCGGACAACACCGAGATGAGCTCGTCGGCTTCGGTGGGAAGGGCCGGGTTAGGTTCCTCGACGATCTTCGACTTCCCATAGATCGCCCTCTCCAACAGGTCGCCTTCGTACTGCCTGATCCCCAAATGCCCGGACAGGACAGAAGGATATCGTCCCATCTCGGGGGCTTGCTTCGGGTTTTCCACAATCACCGCCACTACGGGAGATTGGGTCTCCACCCTCCTCTTCTTCTTCTCCTGCCTCGTCTCGGCTACAGACGGTTCGGCGACCTGTTTACCCTTTCTCCGGATCTCCAACCTCCTCCTCTCCTCGGCACCATCATTGCCCGAAGACGAGGCCCCACTCCCCGAGTTCACTCGAGCCATCTCTAGAAAAATTGTTTAGACTAAGTAAACTGACCTTTGAAGTGACGTTTACGGTCGGAGTGCTCTCGCCGGAAATCGCCTGGCCCACGCGACAGCTAACAGCAACGCCTTGGAGCGAAAATCGCCGCTAGCAGAGAACTTAGAGAACGAAAGTGAAGACTTGAGAGTAAAAAGTATGAGCTTGGGAGTGGGGGTGAAAAACTTATAACCCCCAAGATGTTGGGCCTCCTTGGGAAACGCAAAAAGCCCACTAAGAAGCCAAAGCGACAAGCGGAAAAGTGGCGACGTTACGAGAAGCAAAAACTCTCCAAATCACTAACTCGACAACTCGACCACCGGTCTGCCAGGCCGAGCTACCAAACAGCTCAGCCGGGCAGCCGAGCCACTAGTATATGGAGAACAGCCCTGATGCGCCGAGCCGAGATGACGAGGTACCGACCCTCGTATATGGAGAAAAATCATCCCGAGGCGAAGTCACCGTCGGACCTCTCCAAAATTCGCGACAGAGTCTGATGGACGGTTCAGATCATGCCACGCCCACAAAACGACAAGATAACGTTTTCTCGTGATCTAAACCCCATCCTCGTGATGCGCGCCATGATGAACGGCCCAGATCCAGCTACGCGTATCTTCCGAGCTGCCTGCCATCGGCTTGCCCAGCCGAGCTACCGAACAGCTCAGCCGAGCAGCCGGGCTACTAGGCACGGAAAGGAGGAACCCTCAAGACGTTTTCCTCAAAACAGCCAACTCAGCACCTCGGCCAAACAGCCCTGATGCGCCGAGCCGAGATGACGAGGTACCGACCCTCGTATATGGAGAAAAATCATCCCGAGGTGAAGTCACCGTCGGATCTCTCCAAAATTCGTGACAGAATCTGATGGACGGTTCAGATCGTGCCACGCCCACAAAACGACAAGATAACATTTTCTCGTGATCTGAACCCCATCCTCGTGATGCGCGCCATGATGAATGGCCCAGATCCAGCCACGCGTATCTTCTGAGCTGCCTGCCATCGGCTTGCCCAGCCGAGCTACCGAACAGCTCAGCCGAGCAGCCGAGCTACTAGGCACGGAAAGGGGGAACCCTCAAGACGTTTTCCTCAAAACAGCCAACTCAGCACCTCGGCCAAACAGCCCTGATGCGCCGAGCCGAGATGACGAGGTACCGACCCTCGTATATGGAGAAAAATCATCCCGAGGCGAAGTCACCGTCGGATCTCTCCAAAATTCGCGACAGAATCTGATGGACGGTTCAGATCGTGCCACGCCCACAAAACGACAAGATAACATTTTTTCGTGATCTGAACCCCATCCTCGTGATGCGCGCCATGATGAACGGCCCAGATCCAGCCACGCGTATCTTCCGAGCTGCCTGCCATCGGCTTGCCCAGCCGAGCTACCGAACAGCTCAGCCGAGCAGCCGAGCTACTGGGCACGGAAAGGGGGAACCCTCAAGACGTTTCCCTCAAAACAGCCAACTCAGCACCTCGGCCAAACAGCCCTGATGCGCCAAGCAGAGATGACGAGGTACCGACCCTCGTATATGGAGAAAAATCATCCCGAGGCGAAGTCACCGTCGGATCTCTCCAAAATTCGTGACAGAATCTGATGGACGGTTCAGATCGTGCCACGCCCACAAAACGACAAGATAACGTTTTCTCGTGATCTGAACCCCATCCTCGTGATGCGCATCATAGTGGACGGCCCAGATCCTGCCACGTCCACTAAACGACAAGATAGCGTTTTATGGGGATCCACGCTGAGATGGGCGTTCCAGATGATGCCACGTCCCTCGGATCTTCCGAACCGAGGCACTGACCCTCCGAGCCGAGGAACCGATCCTCCGAGCCGACCCACGCACCTCGTAGAATGCAAGGCCGAGCCGAGGCAATGAGGTACCGACCCTCGTATATGACGAAAAAACACGCCGACCCATATCAACCGTTGGATCTCGTGAAAAAACGTGCTCGTCATGATGGACGGCCCAGATTCTGCCACGTCCACAAAACGACAAGATAGCGTTTTATGGGGATCCACGCTGAGATGGACGGCCCAGATGACGCCACGTCCCTCGGATCCTCCGAACCGAGGCACCGACCCATCTAGCCGGGGAGTCGAGTCTCCGAGCCGAGGTGCCGAGGTGCCGACCCTTGTATACGGCGAAAAAGTCTGCCGAGGAACAAGGACCGTCTGATCGTTCAGAAATTCGTGCTCCACGTTGATCAAAGGCCCAAATGACGCCACGTCATAAATCGGTATTTAAAAATCGATTTTTATTTATTTAAATCGTTTTATTTATTTAAAAATTACGAAAAAATAGCTAAAAATTCGAGAAAATTAGTTAAAAATTCTAGGAAATAATTAAAAATTCGGGGGGATATTTTTGAGCCCCCGAACGAACAATTATTGCCTAGAATATACGGCTAAGACCCCCGAACAATTAGTTGACACGTCGCAAAATTAAATAAATAGCCCGAAAAAATAGACAAAGACCCCACACACCATATTGCTTCAAAAAAAAAAGAAGGAGTTACCTTACCACCCACTTCAGGATTCAAAAACACCCATTCGGACTCCGATACAACTCCACTAGCCACTAAAACAGTCAAACTACTCCACAAAGACTGATTACCCTCAGCCTTTAGGAGTGGGGGGCTCGTGATATGGCTAAAAATAGGGGTTTAATCGAGACCGTCCAAACTGGGCACGAATCCTGAAGACTGGGGGCAAGACAGTGATTTCACCTACAAACGGGTCTGAAGCGGGTACTGGGTCTCCTTCTCACAGATCCAATAACCCGTGAACGGATCCACCTCAACTGGGTGCGGGTTTCAACCCGCAACAAACCCGGTCCACCAGGATAGAATTAGGGTTTCTGATTAATATTAATCAACGGCCCTGATTCATATTTATCCTTTCACTGGGGATTAGGGATTATATTCCTTATCTATACATAGGGATTACATGCCTAATCTGTTCCCTAAGACGCCTATAAATACTCCCCACCCATCTCCATTAAGAGGTAATCAATCTTTCTCCAGTTTTTTCGCTCTCTCATAGTCTTTCAGATTACTGACTTGAGCGTCGGAGGGTGCGTCGCTGGGAACAACCTCGGTGTCTCGCACTTTTTGTAGGTCCACGGCGGGATCGACGATCGAAGCCCGACGGAACAGGTATACAGGTTTACTATTCAGATTCCCTAAGAATCCACAAATTCTATCTGTTTGCCCCCACACCAAATTTAGCGGCAACACCCACTATTTGTGAAGCCCACAAATTTAATTAATCATTTAAATGGTCACACTTGTCATGTAGACACAAAATGTGAACAATTTGATTAATTAAAATTGTACAAACTTCAAATAGGGGTACTAAAGGGGCACGTGCATGCACGTAGTGTGCAATGCACACTATTTTGAGGTCAGACTGTGCATGGAGGAATGGGAGAGTGGGTGTGTGTGCATGGGTAGTTTATTTGAGTGTGGGTGGTTGCTACAACTTCCCCTCCTATCCTAGCCATCCATCCTATAACTATCCAATGAATCATAGCCCTCCAATTTATCCTAGAATTAGTATAAATACCCTCTATTAATTTCTATTCTACACTAAGAAACTATTGAAAGAAGAAATTATATAGGAGATATATATTAGTGTGAGTGTGAGTGTGAGTGTGTGTGTGTGTACCATTGGAGGCCGGCCATTCACTCCCCCACACTTGGAGCTCTCGGTTTTGGCAAGGAAGCAAGGTGAAGGAGTTTTTGCATCGCAATCTAGGAAGAGAAGGCACTCTCTCACATTCTAGGGGACTCTAGGAGCTTTTAGTTGGCTTTTTCTTTAAAGAGGTGGGTGTTTCTCATGACTTCTAAAGTAGAAATCATGCTAGGAATGAAATTGAATTGTTATTATAAAGCCACTAGTTGAAATGAAATACATGCTTGCCTATTAGAAGAGAATTGATAAATTAGTAAATGTGTGTTATTTTGATTATTAGATTTATTAATTATGAGTAAAAGTGAATGTTCTCATTGTTTTTAATGTTAGTATGCATGCTAAGTATGTTCTAAATGCAAACTATGTGGATTAACAAGTAAAAATATCAGAACCATGTTTGTTGATTAAAGTATTAAAGTAGAATGTTATACTAGAGATGAATTGATGGAATAATTTACTAATTGATGATTGTTAATTGTTGTAGTAAAATTTTCCATTGTTATATGTGCCATATGAGTATTAGAATAAATGAAAAGATTGTATTTTTGCAAACAAATGATTGAATGCATTATGTGTAAATTAGTGGATAAAAATATGAGTTTTATTCATTAAGAAGGATGATTTTTGTGTTCTAAAAACATCGTGAGGAAGAAAACATTTTTTGTAGTGATTTTTGTGGGAATCTATCTTTAATTATGAAGAATTATGCTTTAGTTCTCGAATGTCGAAATTATGATCATGGAATACAAACTAAAGCTAAAATGCATGTTTTAAACAGTTAAAATACTCACAAAAATACTGAGTTGCTGTAATTTTATGTGTGCTATAATCCGGAAAGTTATGTTTCAAAAAGAGAAGAAAAAGAACTAAAAAACTTTTTTTTTGAGAAATTGAAAAACCCAGTAGCATAGTCGACCGATCACGTTGAAACAGTCGACTGGTCTGAGAAAATGAAAAATATATAGTTCGAATCTTTTACAGAACAGTCGACCGACTTTTGTAACAGTTGACTGCCCTGGTCGTTTTATTTTTGAGTTTAAAGATCATCGCAGAACAGCCGACTGGTCATATGTGACAGTCGACTTCTCTGATTACTTTATTTTCGAGCTTTAGAACCTCGCAGAACAGCCGACTGGCCATGATTAACAGTCGACTGCCCTGAAGTTTCAAATATATCTATATTTTGTGAGGAAATCTCTATTACCTGTGGCCTTGTATAAGTGAGACCGTTTTTACAAGAAGGAACTTATTTTAATTATTAACTTAAATTGTTTTCTTTTGAAGTTCGAATGGATTGTTTAAGAAGTTTAAAATGAGATTTTGGTAATGAAAATTTTGAAAAGTGTGAAGTGTGAACTAAGTGAAATTGTGAACTGTGGAATTAGCATGGATTAAAATAGAATTATGTGGGTTATAAACTAGCGATTGTGACATGTTGCATTTTTATTGTTATGCATGATATTTTACTTGAGAAATTGAAATTAGTTGACATGATGAGTTAGGAAAAGTACCATGAATGTGAATACATGAATGTTATGAATATGAAATGTGAATTGTGATTAATCATTAAAAGATCTTATGAGTATGAAAAGCTCGATATTGTAATTATGAGTTGAAATTGAGAATTAGGGTATAGCCAAGCCTTATACTGGCAATGAAAGAATTGTAAAATGATATTTGAAATGAGAAGACCAAGGTTCGGTCATGTGAATTAAATGAATAAGACCGGTATAGTGGGAGTGCTACATTCTAAGAGTTGATTTTATTCATGATTCAATTAAACTAAGGATTAGATACATAGTGAAGATGTGATGAAAGTAAGAGAAAAACATTGAGTATGAAGGCCATTGGATTGACGACGTGAGAGTATTCACAGGATGTCCCATGATGCATCATGATAGCGCGTGGATACTGCTCCAGAGTACCGTCCCGGTGGCGACGCTTGTGGGGTGTTTGACGACTGCGGGTGGTGTCATGTCTTTGGTAGGAGCTGAATTACCACAAGATGCCTGCATGATGAGTCATGTGTCAGTGCGTTGGAATTCTCTTTAGGGCACCTAGACATGAGTTTGTAGGTCAGAAAACATATAGGATACTTACCGTAGTTACAGTAGTAGATTAAGTCATGGCGAGGGATTGAACCCTACAAGATGAAGAACGATTAAGGGCTTGCCCTCGGACCTATGTAGTGTGGGCTGCATAGACTCTGAACAAGTGTGCATTAGTGTCATGTAATACAAATAATTGCATTAAGGACTAAGGGCACATTCACAACACGACATCAATAGGATAGTCCCTTTAGCTTTGTTTGTGAACAAGTTTGTGGATTGCTAAGTAATGAGAATCGTTATACTGTTTCCGGCATAGAGAGGATGACCGTGTATAATATTTCGTTAGTTGAATGAACTGACGCTCTCACAGTTTTATATGCAGGGTAAAGATGCTTGACAAATTGAAGTATACATGCTGTGCAAGATTGATTTAAATGTTGTTTCATGTAAATTATTGTAAAATTGCTTCCGCTGTGACAATATACAAGTGTAATGTAACGCTGATGAAAGAAAAGTTTTTATTTCCTTGTAAAATTGTACGAAAGAAGTGTAAAATCCTGTGGAACTTCGAATTCAGTTGTATTTTGGAATTCGGGGTGTTACAGAGTGATTGCTTAAAGGTTGGTTTCCAGGCGCCTCTTTTCCAAGCTGCGGCCACTGTGCAGTGTAGTTGTGACGCATGATCATATAAATCAGGGAACAAGGCTCTTAGTGTGTGGTCACCGCACCATTTGTCCCACCAAAATCTGGTTAGCCTGCCGTTACCGATAACTGATGTCACACAGCTAATGAAGGGATCATAGGCCTTAGCGATACCTTTCCAGAACCAGGAGACACATGGGCCTACCCGGAAGCCCAAATTTCTCCTTCCATTCCCATGTAGATATCCCTGGACAAAGTCTTGCCACCCTTCTCCATTAGGGTGGAAAACTTTCCACCACCATTTACCCAGTAGAGCAAGATTCATATCTCGGAGGTCAATAATACCTAGTCCTCCATGAATCTTTTTCAGCATGCCTTTTCCCATCTAATAAGGTGATAGCAGCCTCGATCCGTGTTTGCCCCTTTCCATAAAAACCGTTTTCGAGTCTGGTCGATTCTCTGAATTACCCATCACAGTATTTCAAAGAAGGACAAATAATAGATTGGAAGATTTGAGAGGACTGCATTAATTAGCGTTACCCTCCTTTTCCAACCTGCTAGACGGTTCTTAACTCGGTCAATAATGGGTAGCCAATCAGCCTTTTTGAGTTTCCTGGGCCTAAGTGGCAATCCCAGGTACTAAATGGGGAAATTCTCGGTGGAGCAATTGAGCATTGTGGCATGTTCTAGTGTCTCCTTTGTTGTCAGGGCAATGGGGATGAGAGTACTTTTGTGAAAGTTAACCCTGAGGCCAGACCAAGCTTCAAAGCTATATAATATTCATTTGAAGGCGGCTGTTTCCCCGAGGTTGCCATTACCAAAAAGGAGAATATCATCTGCATATTGAAGGATTGAGCAACCTTGTCGATTGACACCCTTGGCCACCGGCACAATCCAGCCTGCTCTACTGCAGTTATCCACCATGGACCGAAGCAAATTTGCCACAATGGTGAAGAGAATTAGTGAGAGCGGATCTCCTTGTCTGAGGCCCCGTTTGCATGAAAATGGGTGGCCCGACACCCCATTTACCAAAATTGCAGTTCTGCTTGTGGTAAGACATGTGTGGATCCATATGATCCATCTATCCCCAAAACCTCTTCCAGCAAGCGTTTTCAGGAGACAGTCCCATTCAACCGAATCGTAGGCTTTCTCGAAATCCAGCTTCAGTAGGTAGCTCTTAGCATTCGATGTGTGAATTGATGGATAGTTTCTTCAGCCGTGGATATACTATCCTGAATACATCGCCCTTTGATGAACCCGGTCTGGTCGTAACTAATGAGACCATCCATCACCTTTCCCAGTCTATTAGCGAGAGTCTTGGTAATGATATTGACAGAGCAGTTAAGGAGACTAATAGGGCGGAAGTCTCCCACTCGCCGGGAGTCTTCTTTCTTAGGAACCAGCACAACCTCAGCAAAATTAATTCTCCCTAATTTGAGCTTGTGGTTGTAGAAATCATCGATCACCTTCAGCAGATCGCCTTTGATTTCTTCCCAGAATGTCTCATAGAAGATCATTGGGAAACTATCTGGACCTGGGACTTTGTCTTTTCCAAGTTGTCGGACTGCCTCCCAGACTTCCTTCTCAGTGAAGGATACTTCTAGGGATTGCATCATAAGGACGGAGTTGCCTACCGAGTTCTGCCAAAATTCGTGGTGGAGCTAAGTGATCACTTTTGAAGTTGATCAAGGGACTAGTGTAGAATTAATAATTTGTGGGGCACTAATATACAATTCAAGATTATTTGGGGACCTATGTGTAAAAAGTAAAAAAAAATCCCCATCGAGCATTTTGCGATGGACACGTGCAATGCGTGTGACAGTCAGTCCTCTATATCATCATCTTCATTCTCCAAAATAAAAACCAGAAACCATCCCCGGCTAATTCCCTAGCTCCGCCGAAAATTACAAAAATACCCCTCCTCAAATTTCCGTCCAAACCAAATGCTCTCTTATCCTTCCACCATCCTCTGCTGCGAGGACACCCTCGGCCTCCGCACCCACCTCCCCACCTGCCGTCCCCACCACCTCCCCTCCCCTTCCCCCTCCAACGTGGGCCCCATCCCTCGCCCCCGCCGCATCATCCTGGTCCGACACGGACAGAGCGTGGGCAACGTCGACGAGTCCGCCTACACCCGAGTTCCCGACCCCCGAATCGGACTCACTCCCCACGGCTGGACGGAGGCTGAGGAGTGTGGGACCCGCATTAGACAGATGGTTGGGGGCGACCTGGGTGGTGAGGATTGGAAGGTCTACTTTTATGTTTCGCCGTACCGGAGGTCGTTACAGACGCTGCAGGGGCTGGGGAGGGCGTTTGAGAAGGAGAGGATTGCCGGGGTTCGCGAAGAACCCAGATTGAGAGAGCAGGATTTCGGTAAACTCAATTTCAATCGGTGTTACTTACTATGTAGAGTTATAAGTTACTAGTAATTTGCACATGCGATGCCGTTCTAATTTAATTTTTTTATATAGTAATAATAAAACGGAATCTTATAAGAGATTTACCTCTTATAAGAGTTGGTCCCCTCTTACAAGAGTTTTTTTAGTGTTCTTTTTTTACCTCTTATAAGATATTTTTTTCAAAATATCTTATAAGCCTAAAAGACTTCTAGTAGCCTCTTTCAAATTCATATAAGACTTCTATCACTTAAAAAGTCTATATTACCCCAAAGTCTATATTATAATTGTTACTAATTAAACTAGTTTATATATTAGTCTATAGTAGCCCAGAATATGCTATCCTAGAAAAAGTGTAATCATATACGTAGTTGACTATAATATGCTATCCTATAAAAAGTGTGGGAATTCATTCTTCACAATCTCGAACAATTATGTTAGGGATGCTGTCGAAACACTGATTTATTTAAAGATATATATATTTACGTCCAGTAAGTACATTACTTGAGTTGTGGCTAGTTGATTTGTCCTGTTACGATGCCACCATGTTCAAATCCTGCAGCCAGTCAGTTTTTTTTTTTTTTTTTTCCAGCTAAGGGAGAATTTATATTAGCCCATTGACCTTAAATTTTTTTAATCCAACTTCTTTGAAACAAATTATTATTATTTATATTTATACATACTAATTTTCATACTAATTAAAAGTCTATAGTAGCCCGAAATTATAAATGATGATTTACACTGATTTGTGAATTTAACTTGCCATTACACTAGTTTATATATTCGTAATTTGAACTTATCTTTTCTTGTCCTTCATCTCACTATTTTTATACTTTGGGGTAATATAGACTTTGGGGTAATATAGGCTCTTGTAAGAGGTGAAAAAAGAACAGAAATCTCTTATAAGAGGTTCTTATAAGAGGTTATTTTTATATAAAAAGAACACCTCAACAAGAGCCTCTTACAAGAGGCTCTTACTGTAAATCTTTTATAAGAGGTAACCTCTTATAAGAGGAAAAAAAAAGAACAGTACCTTAGCCTCGAACCAGAGACTTCCCTTTACTCATCACATAAATATGTCATAAATAAATTTGAACTTTGAAGCTATTATGGTAATTAACAACAGTTGAGTAAATAAATAGTTAATATAACTCTCACTTAAAAATAAATGGTTGAGATTAGATGGTTGAATGTCTACAAATGACAACTCAAACTCTCATTATAATATTAGAGATTAGAGATAATTTTACTACCCTTTTAAAGGGAAAAGAAAAGACAGAATACTATGTGCACAAGCTTTACCCCACAACAGAAAATGGAGATTATGATTATGATACGTGAGATTGTGGAGTCTAAGTTGGTGCACAGTGATTGTGCACGTAGCATTACTCGAGAAAGCAACGAAAAAAAATGTGTAAAAGCAAAATTACGTGGACACCGACCACATTGCGTGGGACATCTGCAAATGTGGATATTGTCGACTTATAAAGTGAAAAAACTATTTGTGGAACCTATAATGAGCTTCTAGGCTAACAGAACTTTGGGCCTGTCCAACATTCCTCATAGGTAGTATCAGAGTAGTCGGTAGTGTCTAGGGATGTGAAGACCTCTGTCCTAGTAGATTAACGCTAGTCTAGAGGTGCAGAAATATAAACTATTATGTCAAGCTAGCAGACACGTCCAGTTGCGATTATTGCAGTAAACCAGACATCCTTTAGCTGTACATTTACTGTCCAGGTAATTCAATACTGAGAGTGGAAAGGTGATAAAACTACAGAGTTGAGAGTTCGATATCAAGGACAATTGGACTGGAGAAGACAGATTTTATTTATTGTTTCACCGGGTTGAATCCGCTTATGTTCGTAGCTGTAGTTGCATTCTTTATGGTCTGGTGCAGAGGATTGTTCGGATACATGTCTCCCTTTGAATTACATAGTACCCTTTCTATTTGAGTGCACACATTGTTGGGTGTACAATTCCTTGAACCCATAGTCCTAGGATGGTAATCTTTAACCTCAACTGATAGGCGGGTAGGCCAAGGGTGAGTTGTGAATTTGTTTGATTCATTATATTCGCTAATTTAAACCGTTATCCAAAAAAAAAAAAAATAAAATAAACCGTTATCAAAAAATTATATTCGCTAATTTGTGAATCATTGCAGTTAAACTAAAATCATGGGTCATTAAGGTCTGGTCGTGAATCTCTTCACCAAACTGGCTAAACTCAATTTTCTCAATTGGCCTTCTAACTGATAATCCATTACTAGTAGTGTACTATGCTTCCCAATTTTAAGGATATGGATAAGTTTGCTGAAACTTTTTATCATCATTTTCGAGTAGGAAATTTTCAGGACAGAGAAAAAATGAGGGTTGAGAAAGAAATTCGCCTTCGCTATGGCCGTTTCTTTTATCGATTTCCCAATGGAGAATCAGCTGCCGATGTTTATGACAGAATAACAGGTACCACAGAAGGGAAAATTCTATCGATTCTACAAATTTAAATGGCATGTACTAGTCAATTAATGGCTTGTTAACCTTTTCTAAGATATATAGCTTGATATTTATGCAGTATTAGTGCTACAGGCTTTAGGGAGACCCTTAAGGCAGATATTGACATTGGCCGATTTCAGCCACCAGGCGAGAGGAGTCCAAACATGAACCTGGTGATAGTATCACATGGCTTGACACTTAGAGTATTTCTCATGAGATGGTACAAATGGACAGTGCAGCAGTTTGAGGGTCTTACTAATTTTGGCAATGGAGGGATGCTCATCATGCAAACTGGCGATGGTGGAAGGTATTTACATGTCTTTCTTTGGAATCCATGATCTTTCATATAAAACACTTTTCTTTTCTCTAAAGTGAAATTATTATTCTCACTTTTATAGTTGTATGAGGAGTTGACATCTTTCTTCTTTAACTGGAAGTATTGGTAACTTTAATATTGGTGAGAATGTGAAGGAAATAAAATATATAATATGACCATTTGAAAACCTCTTAATTGAATGTAGATAATAGCTTCATTTGACTATTATCAAAGATGCATTTTCCTATGAGGCAGAACCTTCTATTGATTTACTTGTACTTGTTTAGCTCTTTTTCTGTTAAATTATCCGAGTATAGGTCAACGTAGATCATTTATTCAGGGCAGTGCATAATTCAAGGAGTGTATGATATTATCTGCTATGATTTATGAATCTACTTTGTCGGTGTTACTAGTTAGGAAAAAATCAATCTCACTACTTTTACCTTTTTTCCAATTTAAAGAGCCTATATGAGAAAATATTTCAGTTTCAATCAAAATTCATTTGTAGATTTGTCAAACTACTTGAGCCCCATTGTTCATTGTTCAATAAGAAATAAGTTATCATAACAAATTGGAAAGTTTAATGTTGAAATTACAAAATCACTATCAATGTTTTCTAAATTTCTCTTTCCAAATGATTTCACAATTTTTAGGGGCCTTAGTTTTGATAGAGTATCTATTATCAATTTCGAATTTACCGTACTTTTTACTGTAAATATTTCATTGCATTAGGTATAGCCTACTTGTGCATCACAATGCTGAGGAGCTTCGAGCATTTGGCTTGACTGATGCGATGATTAAGGATCAAATGTGGTAATATGATTTTAGCCATAGAGAATCCTTTCTTCTTGTTTTCATTATCATATCTAACTGAGATGCATCTTATTTTCTTACCCTGATTCATCTAAAAAAAAAAAAAACACATATCAACTGCAGCTGAAAATGCAATTTATCTTAGTGTTCTTTGGTGAAATGCTGATAATTTTCTCTCCTTTTACTCCAGGCAAAAAACTGCAAAACCTGGTGAATTGAATTATGATTGCGTTACCACTGGATTCTTTACACATTTTAGTTAGAGTTCTTGATTTCTTACCAAATGAGTATGTAACCAACTTTGAGATTGCGATCATTTGTAGGAAGCGTTTAATATAGAATTATCGTCAATGTGATAAAGGTATGTAAAAGACTAAAAGCTGGTTGTTATTGTCAATATAATGATTGGTTTGGTTGAAAAGCTATTTAAGGCATGCATACTGACCAAAATGTAGCTTTTGTGGGAAGTCTTGTGTGTGTGTGTGTGTGTGTGTGTGTGTTTTAGAACTCCACTATTCTCTCTCTCTCTCTCTCTCTCTGTGTGTGTGTGTGTGTGTGTGTGTGTGTGTGTGTGTGTGTGTGTAGAATGGCCCTGGCCAAAGTTTATAAGATCAAGCAACTAGAGTTCTCCGGGGGGTGGACGTGTGGTGAAACGGCCTTAGCCAGATTTTTTATTAGATCAAGCAAGAAAATTCTCCCCCTCGAATCATAAAGATGATATACGGAGGTACAGAACCTGAAAATCATAAATCAAGTAATTAAGTTGAATTTCTCTTCTCATGCATGACTGATGGATGAGTGGATCGCTTGATATGTTCCCTGCAATTCTCGACCATATGTTGGAATCTCCAAGGTGGAGAGGAGCTAGTATCATTGATCCAACACATGACATGGCTTGTGCTCTAGCATTGGCAACAACACCCTGAGATTGAGGGACAGCAGCATCCCCTTTCTAATTGCCATCGTCTCCGCCATTTCTGCATGCATACCCTGAACTTCGTCGAATGCACTAGGAGGACCTTGCCTTTCCATTCCCAGACAATAGCTGCTGTTGCCCATTCTGCACCTTCAATTGCGGCATCCGTGTTGTTTTTCAAGCCACCCGGGTCTAGTTTGGTCCAAGCAGCAGAAGTAATTTTAGCTTTTTTTGGGTCGTCGAGAAGGATGCCATCTTCAAATCTTGATTCTCTCCAAAAGTTTTGGGGAGATCTTCAGCACAGTTCAGTAAGTCTTCCTATTTTCATTTACCAAAATAATATTTTTAAAGTAAAATTTCTTAAATAGTAACTTCGATTAATTTAATCTACAGTTTCATTTCATGGTTATATAATTTATTTATGATTAAGTACTCTTATCTTACATACTAGGTATTTGGTAAAATGCTTATCTTCTTCGTACATCGGAATGTTGTATTGACTTCTATTTCCTAATTACGTAATTAGATCATTTCTAAACTTTTTTTCAAATTAACTACGAGTATGATTCAAATTCAGTAGCTCTGACTTAGTTAATCTATAAAAATTTATAGGACAGGATGGTCTCTGTTTGCAGTTTTAATTTTTAAATATAATTCACGTGGATAGGAATGCCAAAAAGATAATAGTTAGCATAGTTTAAGAGTAGTAGAGAGTACTTCAGCTATTAATTAATTCAATGTTGCCATTTATTGACATCACAGGACAAAATTATAATTTATTTTTGCATTGCAAACAAGTACATCGCATTCTTTATTTTGAGGCAAAAGTTGTGTTTCTTTTGTATTCTTAGATTATTTAGAAGTGTGAGTGCAAACAACTTTCATCATCGACGAGCTTAAGAGTTAGGAGTTAAGACTGTTCGATGGTGGAGCACATCTCGAGGCATACATCCTACCTTATATAGGATTCGTTTCGGAAATAAAGAATACAAGAACAAAATAATTTGGAATATATGACCCAAAATTAAGCTCATTCAATGTCACAATGTGATATAAAATATATATGTCAATGAGTACATATAAAATAAGACCAAAAGTCCATTAATGTAACCCAGCATATTTTCAACGAAGATGCATACAAACCCAACTCTATCTCTTCTCTCTTATCTCTAACTATATAATACCAGCATCATCACTCATCTGTTTTAGTTTTAACCAAAGATTAGAAATGGAAGGCATTTGGTGATGGGTTTGGGCATAATGATTTCTTTCATGCTTCTGATTAGGTTCAGTGTGACTGCGGAGTATACCCAGCCCCTGCCTACTAGTATTGTTGTTACAGAGTTCACGAAGCCGGGCTCTCACCCACAACAGGTCATTTTCATTTAGCCTAATCTTTTTGTGTCTACCATAACAAGTAATTTTCATTTATTCTGTCTTTATTTGGCATATGATTCACGAAAATTATAGGAGCCTTTGGATCTCCTAAAAAATGCATGCTTCCTAAATGATACTTATTTTTGAAGAGGTGAACCCAAGGGGGCACAGGTCTGCTCCATCCGCAATTTATAATTTGTTCCAAGTCTTATCCAAAATGTTGGGCTTTTGGGTCCTAAATAAATTTAGCAAATTTATATACATATTCATAATGAATTTGATGATTTTGTTCATGAATCTTACTTTTTGCTTGTTTTTTTTGGATGCTTTGGACGAATTGCTTCTTTTGCTTGCTCTGGATCTGAGCTTTTGCACTCACAAAAAATGAGAAAATTAAAAAAAATTCAAGGAAGCGAGGATCTTTCCACAGGCTAAAATTCTCTGATGTCCCCTCAGAGAAAAAAAAAACTAGGACAAGAAACAGTTGTGAGTTTTAGAATCTACCTGACTATTTAGGCTTATGGTTTATGCCTTTCGAGCCCGTTTATTTGAAAACAAAGACATATTCTCTTCTACTAATTTAGTACAACTAACTGCCAAGCTAGACGTATCTCAGTACTATCCTTTAACCCGATCAAAATCAAATATCAGATTGGCCACATGAACGATTGTCCAAATTTCCCTTTGCGGCCGACAATAAACCTATATGAATGCTATAAAATCATAGTGGATCGACAAACGTAGGATTCCGGCTGAACTAGCATATAACCACCCCTACTTTAGGGATGCCCATTGCATGCGTCCATAGAAAAACCTTATATTTGGTCCTCGATTTCCAGTATAGTGGATTTTTTGACAAGCGCAATGCACATCATAAAATCTTTTTTTTAACGTAAAAAGTGAGCTTATCAATCATTCTGGAGTTAAATATGTAGAGTTGTTAGAGATATTCTGATGATCCTGAGAAATACCTTCTGATTGCGCTCAATTTATTTGTAGGTTCATATTTCAATAGTGGGGCCAGATCACATGAGAATTACTTGGATCATTGAGGATAAGGGTGCTCCTTCTTTAGATGAATATGGGAAGGTTGCTGATGAGATGACGTCAGCTACGGGTGAGAAGACAAGGTATCGTTACTTGATGTGCAGATCAGGCTCAATCCACCATGTGAAGATTGGGCCTTTGGAGCCTGACACCTTATACTTGTACTGTTGCAGTGGGGCCTGTGGCATGTACAGCTTCAAGACTCCACCATCTGTTTCTTCCTGCTGAGTTCGCCGTTGTAGGTTAGTACTTATACATCTAAACTTACTGATAGCTGGATTATGTGTACTTACTCTTCACTAAGGGAATGTTTGGTTGGTTCATGTTTGTTTGATTCGAAATATGTGGAAATGAGTTCTAAAAAAGTGGTTTGGTTGGTTGTAGTATAAATAGTTTTTCACGAATGATTTGGTTTGTTTGAGTTGTAAAATACTATAGCGAAAGTAATTTAAAATACTTTTTTAATTTTTGGTTTTATTTGAAATTAATCTCAATTAATTAGGATTTAAACTAATTAAACTAAATTGATCTTAATTAAATTAAAACAAAAAAAGTACCGAAACTCAAAAAAATTGAAGGAAAAAAAAAACTGAAGTTAAAACAAACTGAAAGCTTAATTTTACCGGACTTAATTTAAAAAATTCTTAATTACCGGGCTTAATTGATCTTAATCTGTGTTAATTAAAAATAAACCGAAAGCTTAACTCTATGGTAATTTTAAAAAAAATTAAACTACCCCCAACGAAAGCTTAAAAAACAGAAGGCTTTAAAAAATTTTAAAAAACAAAAGCTTAAAAACTGAAACCTTAATTAAACTCTTAAACTAATTAATTAATTAAAATTAAACTTAAACTTAACCTAACATCTAATACATGTTGTTGTGTATTAGATGTGGGGACTTTAGTCCCACATCGGCCAGGAGGATTGGTTTAAATAGGGTTTTGTGAATTTAGAAGATGACAAAAGCAAACTTGGAGGTGGAGAGAGAGATTGAGGGAAATATATGCTTAAAATATTCTTGAACAATCCTCTTCAAGAGAAATCGGAGAAAAAAAAGGCGGAAGTGAAATCGCGCAAAAAAGACAAAATTTTCCCCCCAATTGATATAGAACATAGGGATTTGGATGTTTGTATTATGCTAACATGAATTAGTGTACATGACTATCCAGATATAGAATTAATTTATTAAACTTAAAAAAGAAAAATGGGAAATTATCCAACTCTATTTATTATTCAAATTGTATTGATAGATTAGTAATGATTTAGACCCTAAACAATCAAAAAAAAAGTACTAATGATTGATTGATGATATTTGCGTCAAAAGAGTCTAATTTCACTCTGTTTATTTTCCTCTCTTTTTTCCCCCAAAGTATTTTGTATTTAGAGAAGGTTCAACTGTATAAAAAGCAAGAGAAATTAATAGAAGCTAACACTCAAACAATAATCTTAGACAATTTTTTCTTTTATCATTATGGCCATGTTCACTTAAAATGCCTATACATAGGTGATCTTGGCAGACAATGTGGGCCACGTCCACCTTAGACCACATAAACTCTTCCAACTACGACATGCTTCTACTCCCTGGTGATCTTTCATACGCTGAAAAAAACCAACCACTGTGGGACTCATTCGGCCCGCCTTGTTGAGCCACTACTGAGTTCTCGACCATGGACGGTCACAGAGGTCAACCACAAGATCGAAGTGCTAAAATTTTTCCAAAAGTTCTACCAATTTACTGCTTACAACTATAGATGGAGGATGCCTTGTGAAGAAAGTGGCTCAAACTCTAATCTCTACTACTCGTTCGATGTTGCTATGGGCGCAATTCTTGTAGTTATGTTGGGCCCATATACAAATTTTGAGCCCGGTTCAGACCTGTGTTAGTGGTTGGGGACCGACCTATGTAAGGTTGATAGAAAGCGAACCTCATGGGTCATTGCGTTGCTTCAGACGCTGTGGTATAACACGAATGCAGCTAATCAAGTGCATGGGGAAAGCATGAGGGTGGTGATGGAGTCCGTATGTCAAAGAGCTTGGCTCTGCTAGTTAAGACGTGGTTTATGTCCAAACTTTCTCAATTAAGCATGGTCGCGCCGGAACTCTTAGACAAAGAAGGGCGACTTTCAACTGGACGCAGCGATGGTTGATGCTCTTTTTGATGATCATGTCCATGCTTATGAGCGATTTGTAAGTTTGTGTTGTTCTTGTCACATTTTACTAAGCATTTTGATAGTACATTTCTCTATATAATTATTGATGAAAATAGCATGACCTTACTCAACATTTACAATAGTGGCCAAGGTAGGCTCCTTTTAACGGGAATGAAATGAAAGGAAGGATATAAGCACACCTCATCAAAAAAATGTGAGGAAATTTTTGTTCTTATAGGTAGGTTACTTCTTCTAAGAGACATTTAATAGTGTAGCTCTTCAAATTGGATTGTCAGTTATCCATATTGAAATGAAAGTATTTGCATTGAAATTTTCATACTTTGATTTAAATAAAATTTCCAAGTACCTTCGCTCAAACAGCAAGCTTTACTAGATTTTTAGGTCAATCGCATAAAATGGTAGTTCCAACATTTATTCATGGAACTAAAAAGGACTTCATTTAGTTTCCAACATTCATGTAAATCTTAAGGGGAACCTCCATTCTTTTAAACAGACTTTTTATTTTATTTTTTCACTTTTCACGCTTACAATTGAACTTGTTATGGCAGACAAGGGTGTACGACAACGGCTAAATTTGAAAAAAAAACCCTTCAACTATCCCTTTTATGCAGAAAACTTCACTGAACTTTTTTTTGTGTGCAGAAAATCACACTTAAGTATAGTTGTAAAAAATTCACTCCGACGGCTTGAGCTTTCTGCTATGAGTGAGGTTTTTTGACAATAATGAGAAGATGCATGATGTTTTCTGAATCAACTTGCAAAGATGATGAATGAGGTTATCTAATACAAGCAGAAAGGTTAGATGTGATTTTTTGAAATTTTTTTTTGGGAGGGGGGGGGGGGTTTGCAACCATACTTGAGTGTGATTTTCTGCGCAAAAAAAAAGCTCCGTGAGGTTTTCTGCATGAAGGGAATAGTTCAAGGTTTTTTTTTTTCTTTCATATTTAGCCGTACAACAACTTGGCCAACCCTTGTGGACCTATGCACATACCCATTGGTGATGGGCCTTGTGGGCCTTGCATCCAAGTAAGTTAATCAATTAACTGCAGATGTTGCTTTTAGTTATAATTATTTAATTAATTTTTTTTTAAACATTTGACAAACTTTCAAAGCAGCTGACAATGACTTAAAATTTTGTCAAGGATTACTGAAAACATACAAAAACACAGAGCATGTTAACAAACAAAAAGAACTTCATTATAATTTTTTTTTGTTTTGTTTTTTTGAACAGATTCGTAAAGGATCTCAAGTTGGCTTCACTCTCGATGTTGTTTCGTGAGCCGAGCTTTGGTCATGGGAGATTCAGAGTAGTGAATCCAACGCATGCTCACTGGTTGTGGCATCGCAACTATGGCCCAGAATCCACTGTAAGTGATGAGGATTGGTTACAGAGTTTAAGTGAGTCCAGTGCATGCCAAGGTTCTCCAAAATTAGGCATCCAAACACCCAGAATTGAGAGCTATTGTCTTCCAACAAGACTGCTCTTCTTTTCGTTTCTTTTTTTTTTGTTCAAAAGCGTTACTGTTGTATGACATTTTGTTAGCTAAATTGTCCTCGAATCTTTGTTTTCTTTTGCAACTCGATATAAGAAACAAAATAAATTAAAACAGAGTTACCGGCCTATGGGGAAGTCGCGCGGAATGCACTGCCCTACGAGTTGATCCGCGGTCTTATGTGCAGACCTTTCGCAGATGCTCCTAGTGGTAAAATCCCGGTATCACCGGCGTCTCGCTGTCGCACACAACGTCAAGAGATCGACCCGAACTTTGTTCTTTTCCAGAACAGAACTGGAAAAAACTGAAACCGGAAGCAGACAGAGAAGATGCGAACGGGAGAAAGAGTTTTTGAGGAGCAAATAATTAACTAATCCAACATTTTAGGAGGAAATAGTCAAAAGGAAAAAATAAATAGCAAAAGAAGTTTTGGGCCTCAACCCGAACCCGAAGAGCAAATCGGATCGGTGCGGATGCGCACACCCGTGCCCACGAACCGGGCCGGGCGGCGGCGCGCACGTGTGGCCTACGGGTTCTCTCCACACAACACAAGTCTACAATGGAGTAAAGGATGGATTGTATTACAGCCACTCACATGGCAAACATTCTCACCGATGTGCGACTAAAAGGAAGGAACGGAATCTTGGTCGGGACCAAAAACTTCCAACACATTTGTCGTTACAAGGGGTTTTGTACTATAATATCTAGACCAAATATATCGATTCCGAGTTTTCTTTTCTTCAAATTTCAGGATCATGTTAGGGATTATTGCTTACTGAATCAAAATACATGTGTGATGTGCACTGCTTCGGATGCGTATATTGAAGATAAAATTACATGGAACGGATGTAGATTGGTCACATATTTAAAATTATTCATTATTCGGATATAGTAAGTGTGTTTTGCCGGGAACTTCCTTCATTTTTATTATCTATCTATATTGATATAAACTATTGTTCATGGGATTAATTAAATGATATATGTCCATTTCTCCATATGAGAAATAAGTAATAAGTACCTGAGTGGATTGATCACTCTTGTACATTAGTACATATAGCAAGTTAGCAACCTATTACTATATTTAGTTGGGTATTCTGTGTTCCATTATATATTATTTGGCAGATGGTTGGAGCTTTCCCATTGAAAGGCAATATATTTTTTATGGATGTGTGATGTATTTTATGATAAAACTAGATTTGCCCGTGGGCACGTGCCTACGGCACGTCTTCGGAACGATACTACACAAGAAAAGCCTTGTAAACAGTAAAATAATAATTATGTAGTTCAAGTTTGAATAGTATGATAATAATTAGTTGTAAATAAAAGTCCATGTTTCTATTAATATATGTTGAGAAATAATTATAAATGAAGGTGTAAAATCCAACTTTTTAGAACTTTAACTGTGGAAAATGATGAAATTTAACTGTTGAAGCGATATTTGCTATTTTCAATATAATATGTGCCATTAAAAAAACATAAAAATTCTGAAAATTTTACAAACTTGAAATCTTAAAATCTAAATTTCTAAATAATTAAAGAAAGAAAGAGAGAGAGAGGGAGAGAGAGAAAGAGAGGAATATGAAAAAGTGAAGAGAGAAGAGGGATAGTAATAAAGTAATGAGTTTTTAGTTTTGGGGGGAAAAATTTAATTTTGGAGTTTGAAATTTTGGACTGAAAAATATGTTTTGTGAGAATCAATCTAGGCCATTAATTTTAGAGGAGATTGAATGAGAGCCACTTGATAGCTTTCTTTGTAATTTATTATATAGATTGGTTCCAATTTTGTATCCGTATTTATGTACTCTTTGGACACAGACATTTTTATACGGGTCTGATATAAAAATGGATCGGATTGAAGTTTTCCGTATCTGTTTGCAACCATAGTGTTGTACGAATTTATTACCAAACTATCCCACTTTTTTAAAGTATGTACCAAACTATCCCTATTTGAAAGTTAAATACCACAGTCTTTGTCGCTAACTGAGATAGCGTGCTTGGTAAAAATCCGCGCGCTAACTTCGTTAGCGTGCAATGGGACACTACTCTCAAGTAGGAGTGTGGAAAAAAAATTACCAAGTATAGACACGCTAACCCCGTTAGCGCACCTGGTTTAAATGGGCGCGCTAACTCTGTTAGCGTGTCTATACTTGGCATTTTTTTCCACACCCCATACTTAAGGAGTAGTGTCCCCCTAGCACGCTAATCCCGTTAGTGCGCCTGGTTTAAATAGGCGTGCTAACGGAGTTAGTTCAACCAGGCATGCTAACGGGGTTAGCATGTCTATACTTGGTAATTTTTTTCCCACACCCCTACTTGAGAGTAGTGTCCTCTAGTGTCCTATAGCATGCTAACGGGGTTAACGTGCGAATTTTTATCAGGCGTGCTATTTCAGTTAGCAACAAGGACTTTTTGGTATTAACAGGAATAGTTTGGTACATACCTTCAAAAGTGGGATAGTTTTGTAAAAAATTCGTGTTGTACTGTAATTTTGTAACTTTTGTTTTTTTTTTAAGGAAAAGTTGGAATATGGCCACCCTATTTCATTAATAAGAGCTTAACGAAACAAACCCAGAGTACTGGGCCAGATTACAAACTTCAGACAGAAAATAAAACATACATGAAGCAACATGACCCGTACAAACAACAAAACCCTCCAACAGCCCTGGAGGGTGGACCTACAAACAAGCTCGGTCCAGCAAAATTGTATGTACGTCAGTTTAGCTCCGTATACTGCCTCCACAGCACATGCACACCCACCTGAAACAAGTCTAGCAGGATTTTATCACCCGCCGTTCTCTGCCTTCTCCTCGCTGGGGGGACCCCATCTTTGGGCCCAAGCCCCGCATGTAGAGATTTGACAACCGCCAAGCTCTGTCTATACCTCTTATCCTCCCACAATCACCAAAAAACCGTAGTCAAGGAGAGAGCCGTGCAGATGATACCTTCACCTCTCTCATGCCCTTACTATCTCCAGCGATTTCTTACAAATACAGACCAACACCAACATAGGGTAGTGGAGAGCAACATCTTCACTCACCCACTCTCCCACTCTCTCTCTCAATCAGAAAACCAATACAAGACCCAGCTGATAGAAATATCACCTTATCCTCTCGCCACAACGGGCGATGGCGTTGGGTGTCAGCTTCCATTATAAGGGTGTAGTGGTGGTGATGCCCCGACGACTGTGGTCATCAGGAGAAGCAACCCGGATGCAGCCTCCCACAATCTCCTCCACTCAACCTACAAACGCGCCAACAGCTCCTACAGCCACTACCAAAGAGAGAGCCGTACAAAGGATACCTTCACCTCTCTCACGTTTGTGCTTTCTCAGGCAATTTCTCACCAAACAACTATCTCCCCCCCCCCCCCCCCCCCCCCCCCCCCCCAAAAAAAAATCCCGCTCCAAGAGAGAGTCGTGGAGAGGATACCTTCACATCTCTTACGCTCTTTCTCTCTCAGACACTTTCTCACCATACAGACACACACGCTGTAAGAGGCAGTGGCCTAAAATGGAGGAAGCTCAATAGTATGATAGTAGACGATGTGAGCACCTGCGATATCGTTGGACCCCGAAAGTTGAGACAAGAGGATGCACATCATGGAGGGACCCCATCTTCGGGCCCAAGCTCCACAATCGTGCAATACAATACATCACCGCCCTCCCCACCAACACACTGTAAAACACAAAATCCCCCAAACCGAACCTAATCCCCCTCGACACCCCATCTTTGGGCCGTACGGTTAGAAAAAGTGCTCCCCGCCACCATCACCATGGGCCTCCTCCCTTCCTCTACCACATCCACATCCACATAGTCGGTGAGGGCTGCTTTCCAAAGAGCATTGCTAGGCCGACATGATCCGGGCTCACCTCTAAGGAGTTACTCAGACTAGTTGCCAAAGACGATGAATTAGATACATCGATTTGATCATATGTTAATTGAAGCTCTTAATTGGTGTTATTGTGGGTCGCGAGGGCAAGGAGGAGGATCCAGGTGGTCCTCTCGGGCTTGACGAAGATGGGGAAGGAAGAGGAGAAGACGGAGGCATCGCCCAGAGAGATCTGATCTGGGTCTTCGCCCCCCGGGGTCGAAGGTGGACGATGGACGTCACGGTGTGGCATGGAGTGGAAGATTTGGAGGGAGAGGTGGAAGAGGACGCCGAAGAGATGGTCGGCGCTGATGTCGAAGAGACGTCCGACGCTACCACCGCGAAGCCAGACCTCGTCTGGGACAGGGCGAACGACCGGGAGCGACCCACCATCTTCTCGAGCGCGACGACCCACCATCTCCTCGCGGCGGCTAGCGGCGGAAAGAAGAGGGACAGGAGGTGGAGCGATGGGTTGGAGGGATGGCGGGAGGGGAGGAGCAAGGCGGCGGCGACAAACCCTAGCCGCCGCCCCCACAAACTCAGATCTAGAATTTTTTGTTTAGGGTTTTTTTTGAGAGGAGAGTTTCTCTCTCTAGAACTTCTAGAGAGAGAAACTCGATTTTCCATTCCCTGTAAGTCTGTAATTGCAAAATGTGACTAGCTAACTACAGCAGATTTGTTTGGCAATAGGGAGTGGGCATCAACTATCAAAGAGTGCAAATACAGACAGAGTAAACAATATAAACAGTATTACCAAACTCATACATTTGTAACTCGAAGATTGGGTATTGGTGGAGATATTGATCATTTACTCAATATAGTGTAAGCATATATATTCGGCAAAAACAGGCAGCCAAATCAGAAAACTACCCGAAACCTGTTATGATAAGAGTAACACACTCAAACTTACATTTTACTAAAAACTGTAACAATAACCTACTTCAACTCTTATTTAATTTAATAAACTACTTGTAACCATAGAAATATTAGGATAGTTTTCAGTATAAATGAGAGTTTTCTATCTCAAACTTTTATTTAATTTTGATAAACTACTCGATAGTATAGATATACCGTAACACCCCGCAAAATTGAACTATGACAATTTTGTCATGTACATGTTATACACGTATATTTTATACCGTTACGGATAATATCCGTAATATTATTAATATAAATATTTTACGTATTTTGTATTTCTATTTTATGAATATCTTTCCGATCATTCGAATTCATTTTGATCTCTTATTTGAACCCAACCCAAATATTTTCTGACACATTCTAAATTTTTCGATTTAATTGATTTATAGTCTCCATATCAGGTCGTGTTATTGATTCAAGTATAAGACCGTTAATTTATCATATTATCGATTATTCAATTTTGCTATCTCTAAATTTGTTGACCTTGCACTAAGAATTTGACCTAATTATCTTCATTGAAATTGAGAAACTTTATACATGAAAATCATAGCCCATTGAGTCTAGAATTCAGAACATCTTACGGTTTCTCAATCCGATTTATAGGTTGTAAGTTATTTAAATTTTAATCTCTTCATCCTAATCTCTAATCCTAATTCCTCTCGTAAACCCAAACTCATTTATTCCCACCTTAATCTAAATCCTAATCTACCCCCTATAATCCCTATACACTTCCCTCACCCCTCACCTCCTTCTCACTCCACAGCACACAACTCCCCTTAAACCTATTAATCTATCCCTATAATACACTATACACTACCCTAAAACTGTATTCTCTTCTCACTCTAAAGCACTCCCTCACCCCTCTCTCTCAGTCACTCACAGTCACACACACACTCTCTCTTTCTCACACACACACACACACACACACACACACACACACACACACACACACACACACACACACACACACTAAATATTCTTCTTTTATCTTCTTCTTCTTCGTTTCTTCACTGAAACCCAGAGCCCACCCTGAACACCCCGAGCTCCCTCTGAGCCCTTGATCGCCACCGCAGCTCGCCAACTCCACCGAAGCACCCCGCTGCTCCCAACCTCCCGCTCACCATGCTCAACCACCAAGCTCCTCTTCGAGCCTCCACCGTCACCTCGAAACTCCATCGCCATTGCCGCTCACTGCCACTACCTCTGAGCACCTCGCCGAACCACCACCATACCTCCGAAGCCACTCCTCGCCACTACCGTCACCAAGCTCAATCACCATCACCAACGTCGCCGTCAATCGCCACTACAACCATCGCCATTACCATCACCTCGAAGCTCCTCCTTGCCGCCACACGCCGTGCTCAACATCCAGCCACCGCCACCCCGAGCTCCACCTCACCCCGCTGCCACCACCATCTCCTGCCTCCACCACTGCCATCGGCGAGCACATGTGCCTCCATCAGCTTCACCACAATCACCATCGTCGTGCACCTTCGAGTTCCTCTCGATCTCGCTGCCTGCCTCCACCAACGCTCAAGCCACCCGCCGAAGCTCCCCTCCTCGCCAACGAACGCCAAGCATAACCCCCGAGCCTCTCACTCTCTCTCTCTCTCTCTCTCTCTTTATATATATATATATATATATATATATATATATCCATATATTTTATTATCCATATATTTCTCCATATATTTTATTTAAATAAATATATGGATAATAAAATATATGGATATATATATATATATATATATATATATATATATGGAAAAAGGGGTATGAACAACTTGCTCATTTAGTAAATGAGCAATTGATGAGGTGGCATGCATGTGATTGGAAAATTGTAAAATTTGTTAGTTGTCCATGTATCACATGCATGCCACATCATCAATTGCTCATTTACTAAATGAGCAAGTTGCTCATACCCCTTTTACATCATCAATTGCTCATATATGTATGGGTAAAAGGGGTATGAGCAACTTGCTCATTTAGTAAATGAGCAATTGATGATGTGGCATGCATGTGATACATGGACAACTAACAAATTTTACAATTTTCCAATCACATGCATGCCACCTCATCAATTGCTCATTTACTAAATGAGCAAGTTGTTCATATCCCTTTTTCCATATATATATATATATATATATATATAATAAATATATGGATAATAAAATATATGGATATATATATATATATGTATATGTCTCTTTTTATAAATATATATGTATATCTAATTATAAATATATATATAAACCTATATATATTTCTAAATATTTTAATTTAAATCAATACTGATATATAATTCTAATTTTATGACTTTTTCTGAACACGGCGAACAATTGTGTTCCGCACTACCGTCATCGTCGACACGGCCGACCCTGATCGTCGACGTGGTTGTTGTCCGTGGTGTCGTAGTCGTCATTGCAACTTGAACGTAGAAACAACCAAACTCGGAAACAAATAATTGGGTAACAACTTTAATAAATTCTATTTTTATTAAAGAATGTGCGCATGCTAGATAATGTCGAAAACAAATCAGTGGGTAACAACTTTAACCAATTCTATTTTTATTGAAGAATGTGTGCATGCTAGATAATTTCCGAAATAAATAAGTGGGTGACAACTTTAACCAATTCTATTTATATTACAGGATGTATGCATGCTAGATAATTTAATAAATTGAGTAATCGTGCTTAGATTGTGTATGAATGTTGTTTGATTATGGGTATTAATTGCTATTAATTTATTTGTGAGATTATGATATGATTATTTTAGAAACGTTATTATAATTTATCCGGAATTTGATCTTACTTCAGAAAATCATTTCTATTTAAATACATGGATTATGAGACTGAAACTTTTGTATGTGTATCATGTATGTGTGTACAACATCTCCTAAAAATTTCATAATTTTTGGATGTCGTTTGGTATTTTAATAAAATCTAAATACATTACTGGTTGAGAAATGAAACAGAATTTATTTCATAATTCTGGCTGAATATCATACTTATTTCCAAAAATCATATCTCTCCAAATATATGGAATTGTAAGCTGAAGTTTTTGTATGTGAATCTAGTGTATGACTATTATATGTTCACAAAATTTCATGAATTTTGGATATCGTTTATTATTTTTAATATATTCAAACTTATAACTGGTTGACAGTTTTCTTGAATTCTGGAAATTTATACACCTTTTGGTATTTGATCGTTTTAACCCTTTAAATAAAGTATTTTGAGGAAACTACAAACTAAAAACTTGAAGTAAACTCGTTAATCTTTCTTTTGAGTCTAAGAAATCCAATTTCCAAGAATTGTGGGATTTTCTATAATTTTTTTGAAAGTAGCAAGAGTTGCAGTTTATGGATATTGAACATACTATCTTATAAATGAGTTTTTAAACAGATAAATTGTGGTTAAAATTTGATGTTCTTAACCACAATGTTGTAGCAGACTCATTTAAGTTTCATATGAAACTAAGAAATCAATTTTCTGATAAGTATTGAAATTTATATGATTTTTGTACGACCATTAGGTTGTTGTCCAAAGACAGTTGAATATTTAAATAGTGGATTCTATATATGGGACAGAGAATGATTATGACTTAGTGATGCCCAAGTCCGACAAGAATTTGAGGACTCCAAGGGAGGAGTGGAATAGGGTCGGTATGACCAAGATTCCAGTTTTATGTGACATGTAAAGTCCGGAATAGGGATCGTTGAGTCTATATTTTATTTGGCATCATTTGAACTAAAATCTTGCATTGATTAAATTAATATTTTTTTTTTCACTAGAAGAAGATATGACAGAAACAATGACAAACATGTCTGGTAATGAACTCACGGTTCCTAAGGATTCAAGAACTGAGGATACGCCCGGTAAATCCACAGAATGTTGCCTAAGGGTATGCCTGTCAGGTTGGAGAAAAAGTCGGTAAAGAGCTTGCGGTTCCTAGGAATGTTCGGGATGACGGATACGCCCAGTAAATCCATGATGGGTGGGCTAGGGTATGCCGGTCAGGTCCATAGTTATAGGAGATCAGCTTGCTAGGGTGCGGGGCTGCCCGGTAAATCCACGATGTGTGGACTAGGGTTATGCCGGTAAGGTCCAATATCCTGGGGGTGTGACTCACACGCGATTACGTGTTGGAGTACAATCATAAGGTTAAGGTAATGCATAAACGAGGGGTTGAACCCTGAAATGAGAAGAAATGCTAGTAGCTTGCATTCGAAAACTATGTTGTATGGGCTGCATATCATTCCAAGCAAGCGTACATTAAAAGAACATATTTGGTTTGTACATGTTTTCATGATAAATATATGTTTAATGTTTTAATTAATTGTTTATACACGCACTCATATGACATCGTATATTTGACTATTTCCTGTTTATATTTATTGATTCCAATTTTATTTCTATTATGCTATGTATGTTGTATATTATTTTTGGAGTTATGAAAGCTGTTGTGATTCTTACTGTCGGCCTCACACGCTAACGAACCCACAGATTGTTTTATGCAGGTAAGAGTACCTGGAGTTTAAGCATAGTGGTATGACATCCTGTGCCCTTCATCTTACTAATCCAAGAGGTTTTGATTTATATTAAGATTTCCGCATTTTGCTGTATTATATTATGTTTATGTACTTAATTGAAGAAAAATATTTCTGGGTGTACTACGATTTTCCTGTGTATGAAAGTCGGAGCATTGCATATACTAAGATAGATTTCAGAAAGAAAAAAAAATGTTAGTTTTTATACCTCAAACTTTTTATTTAATTTTAATAAACCATTCGTAAACTATAGAAATACTAAGATAGTTTTTGGTATAAATGAGAGTTTTGGGTGAAGTAAGTGTGTGTGTGTGTAGGGTGGGGGAGAGGGGTAGGGATGCTCTTAGACAGATCTATTCTGTATTCGAATCCAAAATTCTTGTGGACACGGATATGAAAAATCGGTATCCAGTCGGATACGGATACGGATACGGATATCATTTTAAAAAGCAGAGTGGATATGGATATCGGCGTAATTTATAACTAGTAATCTACACGTACGATGCGCGTTCTAATCAAAATTATTTTTTTAATAGAGTAAATAATAAGACGTAATCTGGCCTCGAACCTAAGACATCCCTTTATTCATACATACTCTTTACAAATTATCCCTAGTGACACAGACTTTTATTTTATATGAGTGACACTTTTGTAAATAATTATGTGATAAATAAATTTGAACTTTGAGGGTATTATGATAACTAACAACAGTTGAGTAAATGAATGGTTAATATAACTCCTATTTAAAAGTGCATGGTTGAGATTAGATGGTTGATTGTCTACAAATTACAAGTTGTCTACAAATGACAACCCCAACTCTCCCATAATAGTATTAGGGACTAATAATCTGCTCGTGCGATGCATGTTCTAATTAAATTTTTTTAATATAGTAAATAATAAGACGTAATCTGACCTCAAACCTGAGACTTCCCTTTACTCATCATATACTCTTTACAAATTATCCCTAGTGGCACAAATTTTTCTTTTATATGAGTGGCACTTTTGTAAATAATTATGTCGTAAATAAATTTGAATTTTAAGGGTATTATGGTAACTAACAACAGTTGAGTAAACGAATGGTTAATATAACTCTCACTTAAAAATGAATGGTTGAGATTATATGGTTGAATGAATGTCTACAAATTACAGGTTGTCTACAAATAACAACCCCAACTCTCCCATTATATATATATATATATATATATATATATATATATATATATATGGTAACTAACAACAGTTGAGTAAACGAATGGTTAATATAACTCGCACTTAAAAATGAATGGTTGAGATTATATGGTTGAATGAATGTCTACAAATTACAGGTTGTCTACAAATAACAACCCCAACTCTCCCATTATATATATATATATATATATATATATATATATATATATATATATATATATACCCCTGAATCCCAGTTCACAAAACCCAACTCCCGATACTCCTCCGCTTAGCCTTCGACCTTCTTACCGTCGGGACCTTTGAAAACCGACCCCCTCTCCGACCTTCTCCCCCAGCCGACCTCACCGTCACCACCTCCACCATCATCAACTCATCATCGACACCGACCTCTATCCTAAATAAATCTAAAATCCTTAAATCCCAAATTCACAAAACCCAACTCCTGATTCGCAACCACTCAGCCTTCGACCTCCTTGCCGTCGGGACCTCCGACCACCAACTCCTTGCTGTCGGGACCCCTAAATACTTATCCCCTCTCCGACCTTCTCCCCCAACCGGCCTCAGCATCACCATCTCCATTGTCATCAACTCAGCATCATCACTGACCTCCATCACCAACCTCTGTCTTTGTTGTCTTTGCTGCGTTCGCTATTGTTTTTGATGTCTTTGCCGCCAACAACCACCGAAGAGTTGATGAGATTGTATAAATCTTTCCCTCTAACTCTGAATCTATTCTTCGCCGTCCTCTATAAGTTTTAACTGGTTAATTAGATATTATATTTTATAATCTTTCAACATAAAAATAGAGTTCACCATATCTTCTTCTCCTAGTGAAAAATCTATCACTCAACCCTTTAATACCGAATTGGCAAGTAACTCAAATATTCAAGCATGGAAACCACCGAGAAATATATCTAAAGTGTGGAATAATTTTGTGAAATATGAAGAGGTTGTAAAAAAAATAGTGGATGGAAAAAATGTAGAAATAAAACTCACATATGTATTTGTCATTGATATGGGGTATTGGCCTTACTTCAGGTTAGAGAAACTCACATGTGTATTGACTGTGGATTCATCTATACATTGCAGAATCCTTTAGGAGAATAGGCAAGCACCACTAAGTATAAGATCCGACTATTCTTTTTCTTTATTGTTCATAATTTCATTAAAAAGAAGATGATGAAACTACACTAATTCACGATTAGCAAAACGGAGATGGTTTGCTAGATTTGGAGGGGATGGAGATACTTGGTGTTGTTAATTATGTGAGGTTTCATTATCCCAGGTGGAAATTCTCTTTACAGAGCATATTCCTTGTATTATTTAGAATAAAAAACTGAAAACATTGCATTATTTACATAACATTTTTCTTTATTTGCTGCATCTTCACAATTGCAAATTTGCAACTCTAATTGATGTCTTGTTCGTTGGTGCATTCTCATCATGGTAAAAAAGATAAAGAAGTCAGGTTCAAACCATATGCAAAATAGACAGGTTAGTGCATATTATAGTATCTTTTATACGAGATATACATATATGAAATAAATTTTCCTTAAGTTCTTTTATTGTGTTAATTTCTATTGTGTGATTAGATATGAAAATTGAGTCCCGCAATTGAGTAATATACATATCTAAGTATTAGTCAGGGTATGTTTTATATCTGAATTCATATTCGTTATTTGGTAGACTGTACATGATTATCATCTGTATCCGAAAGTTACGGATACGGATATGATTTTATTTTTTGAGTCATATCTGTATCCGTATTCGAATCCATTTTTGGAATGCGGATATGGATGTTGGTTGCTAATATCTGATCCATATCCGATCCGAAAGCATCCTTACAGAGGGGTGCGGGGGCAAAAATAAGATAGCTAATTTAAAAAACTCAAGAGTTACGGTAGTTTTCTGCTATTTAGCCAAAATAGACTTCAAGAACATGGAGGGGGGGGGGGGGGGGGGGGAGAATATCTAAGAATAATCTAATGATATAGGTAAAAATTGAAGCCATGTGATCCTAGCATGCATCGCAAAGTTGTCAAGGGCAGTATAGTAATTTCATAGCAAGCATGAGTCGACTAGAAGAATATGGGCATCTCTAGGCCCATTAAACCAGTCAGACCGACAATTAAAACTTGCTTGCTACCCAAGAAGAAAGTGATTTCTAGCTAATCACAACTCTCAATCAAATCCCCCTAAATCAGAGATTTGTCGCTAATTATCCCTTTACAGTAATAATCCATAGCCAAATCAGTGGAAGATACATTTATCGTTTATCTTCCATAACTGATTCATGGCGTATAAATAAACTCCACCAGTCAAAGTTAACTTATATTTTCTCCAATAAAAACATCAATAATTGTTCTTGTGACTGGCTTAAGCGTCAGAGGGTCTTACGCTGAAATAAGTTCCGGTGTGAGACTTTTGCAGATTCCCAGGTGTTTCCAGTTAGTAAGATCCAGATCCCGATTGACGATTCAGATTGCGACTTTCTCTCTTAATAAAATAACTCATACCCGATTGCTCCCGCACCAAAATTAGAAACAACATCTATCTTTAGCATATACTATCAGAGATCTTCTACACAAAACCTACAATACATAAATAACATGATGTATCAAATTTTCACTTCAGTTATATGGAAACACATATACAAGTATTTTCTTGAAATAATACTTCACAATGGTTGGCATGTTAATTCAGCTCATACTCAAACCACTTATATATACTAGTATCATGCACATGCGATGCACGTGGGGAAGAAAAAGACAAAAAAAAAAGGAAAATAATTTCCAAACTCATCCACTGTCGAAAATATTTACCAAACTGGTCCACTTTTGCACGTGCACGCGGAGGAAGAGGGAAAAAGACAAAAAAAGGGAAAATAATTTCCAAACTGACCCACTTCCGAAAATATTTACCAAACTGGTCCACTTTCGAAAATATTTACCAAACTGGCCCATTTTGTCAACACGTGCGCTGCACGTGTTGGCTTCAAAATGACAACAATGACAGATGACACTAACCCATTCTCCCATTATAATAGTAGAGATAATAGATCGAGATTTCAGCGCTCCCGGCCAACAAATTACATTTACATTATGGTATTGTTAATGAAATATTTTGTTATTTCTTATCCATAAAAAGCTCCAATTTCCTTGACCATGTACAATAGATAATATAAGGAATACATTAAGAAGCATGGACTTTCCCTAGATATGTCTTATACATAACTATATCTCCAATACTCCTCAAGTTGAAGCATATATATATCATGCATGCCCAGCTTGTCACTAATGAACTGGATCATAACTCTCGTAAGAGGCTTTGTGATAGCATCAGCTAATTGATGATGAGTGTTAATATGTCTAAACTCTATTTGTGGAGGCTCATAAGGAGTGCCGCTATCTTGTTCTGAACCATACGACAGTCAACCTCAACATGTTTAGTTCGTTCACGAACACATCATTAATGGATATATGGATGACCGATTGGCTGTCACAATACATACGCATCAACTCATGCAGGAGATTCCCCAACTCAATAAGTAATAGTCTGACCCATGTCATCTCAAATGTAAGGTTAGCCATAGCCCGGATGCACTCGATCAAGACACTACATTCTATATGAAACCAAGTTTTCTCTAACAAACACACAATACCCCGTGGTGAATCTCCTAATCGTTGGGCAACCAGCCCAGTCAGTATCTAAAAATCTAGCAATTCAACAGTGTCCACAATCAGTATACATCAATCTTTTGCCCGGAGAGGTCATCAAATTTTGAAGAATTCTTATAACTGCATTCGAATGGCTTGTATAGGGGGAAATCATAAACTGACTCACAATACTCACAGAATATGCAATATATGGATGGGTGATTGTGAGGTAATTTAGCACCCCCCCCCCCCCCCCCCCCCCCACAAGTCTCATGTATTTTCCAGGATCTTCCAACAAGTCTCCCTGATCGGGGAATTGTTTGGAGTTTGTATCCATTGGCATATGTAGGTGTCTCGCTTAGTATGTCCAACACATACTTTCTCTGTGACAATGAAATTCCATCTTTAGATTGAGCTACCTTGATCCTCAGAAAATATTTCAATCGTCTAAGATCCTTAGTTTGAATCTTTTGTTGAAGATATGACTTTAGATCTTGAATGTCATTTGATCATCTCATGTAATGCAAATGTCATCCACACAACTAAGAGGATCTGATGCCTTTGACGATGTCGATAAAATACAGAATGATCATTATCACTCCTCCTCAATCCAAAACTTGTGACAACTTCAGTGAAATGACCAAAATAAAGCACGGGGAGACTGTTGGAGTCCATATAAAAACCGTTTCAAGAGACAGACCTTTGCAGGTTTAACTTTACTAACAAAATCAGGGGGCTACTCCATATAAACATCTTTCTCAAGAACACCATTAAGAAATGTATTCTTGACATCAAGCTAGTGGAGCGGCCAATGAAATATGGCTGCCAAGGCAATAAAGATCCGAACAGAATGCATCTTAGCCACATGAGAGAATTTCTCTTCATAGTCAATACCGTATGTCTGAGAGTAACCCTTGGCAACTAGTCAAGCTTTCAGGTGAGCCAGAGACCTATCCGAATTGACATTAACATGGCACACCCACTTACAACCAACACAACTTTTACAAGAATTAAGGGAAACATGATCCCAAGTATCATTTTTCTCAAGAGCAATCATTTCTTCCTGCATCGCCTGAACCCAATTAGGGTCTGATGCTGTAATGCCCCTGCCCCTTGCTTGGACAATTTATACAATTTAGAAGATAAATTATTTATAGTATAGTACAACTGCCCACCACAGGCTGCCTCTCAAAAGGTGGTTAACCAAATTGGTGACTCTTGATCATAGGCAATAGTATTTATATATTATTTAATCTTATTATATATCCGATGTGGGACAAATTCCAAATACAAATCCATCTTTCTCTCTCCGAATGAAAGAGACAGAGTCAAAGGAGGTGGGCCCCCCATGATAATGCCACGTCATCATCCATGAAACCAAGCAGCACTATGCTGTGTCCTTGTTTTCACGTGGCCCCCACCTCACAAATCAATTTCAACTTATTTACAAATATGCCATTTGGCCTATTTTACCAAACAGCCAACATACTTTTCAACATATTTTTATATATATATATTTTATACACTTTTGAAAACTACAGGGTGTTACAGATGCTGTATTTGGTAATGACTTGGGAACATGGTAAGAGTCCAAAGTAGAGAAAAAAGCAAAATGAGTACAAGAAAAGTGAGCATATGAAAGATGGCTATATAAAGGATGTACAGTAGAGTGGTTCCCATTATGTAACGTAATGGGAAGATCAAGATCATCATGCTCACTAGAAGAGGGAACAATAGATGTGGGTTCAGTGGATGAGGGAACAATAGATGTAGTAGCAGTCTCATACGTCAGTGTTTCATTGAAGACGATGGGACAATGGGCACAGTAGCGTGATCTGAGTGAGTGGTGTCTGAATGTAGTTTATGCACTTGAGTGATTGCAGGCCTTTCGGCATCACTGGGGAGCGTTGTGCTGCAGAATCATGAGAAGTAGAGACCACGGGTCTAAGGTAGGTTAGAAATTCATGTACATTCTCATCAGATGAAAGTAAAGGTGAACCAGAAGAAGATGTAGAAAAATAAGGTTGGGGCTTATGAAAGGTAACATCAGCAGAGACAAAACAACGATGCAATTCAGAAGTATAGCATCTATAACCTTTCTTGAAGCGAGAGTACCCTAAGAAAATATGTCAGATAGAACGAGGAGCTAACTTTGAGCAACCAAGACTATGGTCATGAACAAAACTAACACACCGGGAGATTTTGGGAGGGAGGAGGAATGAGTCAGGATTTGGAAATAAAATACAAAAATGTGTTTATCTAACACAGATGAAGGCATGCGATTAATTAGGTGACATGTAGTAAGGACCACATCTTCCATAAATGCTAATGAATCTTTCTATGGATGAGCACTGTCCTTGCAACCTCTAATAGGTAACTTTTTTACGCTCGGCACCTCCATTTTGTTGAGGGATGTAAGGACAAGAAGACTCATGAATAATACTAGAAGAAGACATAAATATTGTAAACGCATAAGTAAAATATTTTGTGGCATTATCACTCTGTAATGTTTTTACATCAGCATCAAATTGGGTCTAACCTCAGGACAAAACAATTTTGAAAATACAGAAAATTTTAGAACGAGATTTTATTAAATATAACATGTTTCATGAGAATAGTCATCAACAAAGGTAATAAAATATCTGTAGTTACTGAAATGAGAATGGACAGGACAAGGTCCCCACACATCAGAATGAACTAAACTAAAAGGTTGACTCGAACGTCTATGACTCTTGTGAGGAGAAGGTACACGCAAATGTTTACCTAACTGATATGACTTACATGACAGCTCATTAAGAGAAGATAATTCGGGTATCAAATTCTTCATATTCCATAAAAACGGATGTCCCAATTAAGAATGCAAATCAAAAAGAGTGTAACCACTTAAACAAGCAAAAGAGATAGGGACATCATCAAGCTGGTAGAGGCCCTCAAATTCATGCCTTGTGCCAATCGTCCGTCTAATCCCAAGCTCATGAAACACACAGTTATTAGAATAGAATGTAACTAAACAATTCAAAATTTTAGTAATTTTACTCACTGTTGCCGCTAAATTTGGTGTGGGGGCCAACAGATAGAATTTGTGAGTTCGTGGAAAAATCCGAATAGCGAATCCAAGCCTGTTCGTTGGAATTGGGCTGCAGACTCCCACCGTTCACCTGCAAGGAAGTGCGATACACCGGGGTTGATCCCAGCGACGCACCCTCCGACGCTCTTGTCAGTAACCAGTGATATGATTAAGAAAGAGCTTTAATTGGAAAAAGAGTGATTACCTTGTAACAGTGGTAGGTCGGAGGTATTTATAGTCGCCATGGAAATTTGATTAGGGACCTGATTTCCTGTGATACCGTTATGAGTAAAATCCTCATAATTGGTTTAGGAAACTGGTCCTTGATTCCCGGTGAGAGGATAACTGCAAATCAGACCCGTTGATTTAGTCAAATCAGAGACCCTGATTTCCTCTTGCTGGTCTGGGTTTGTCTTGGGTCGGAACCCGTACCCAGCTGGAGTGGATCCGTTTCGTGGGTTATTGGATCTGTGAAGGGGAGATCCAGTGCCCGCTTCGGGCCCATCTATATGCGAAATTACCGTTTTACCCCTGAGCTTCAAGATTCGTGTCCAATCTGGACGGTTCCGATTTAACCCAATTTTTAGCCATATCACGAGCCCCCCACTCCTAAAGACTGAGTGTGATCAGCCTTTGAGGAGTAGTTTAATTGTTTTAGTGGCTAGTGGAGTTGTATCGGAGTCCGAATGGAGGATTTTGAATCTCAAAGGGGGTAGTGAGGTGATTTTTGAAGCTGTAAGCTGTTCTTGAGCTTCTCTGGATATCCGGCAGTTTTTATCTATTTTTTTTGGATTATTTATTTAATTTTGCGATGCGTTAACCAGTCGTTCGGGGGTCTTAGCAACGCATTCCAGGCAATAATTGTTCGTTCAGGGGCTCAAAAATATTCCCCTGAATTTATAATTATTTTCTAGAATTTCTAGCTAATTTTCCCGAATTTTTAGTAATTTTTTCGCAATTTTTAAATAAATAAAGCGATAAAAATTAATTTTAAATACTGATTTATGGCGTGGCGCAATCTAGGCCCTTGATCAGCGGTGAGCACGATTTTCTGGGCGATCAAACGATCCGCGTTCCTCGGCAGATAGTTTCTTCACATGCGAGGGTCGGTTCCTCGTCTCCCCGGCTCGGCTGCTCGGCGCCAAGCTCAGAATCAGCCGAACTACGTGGCGTGATCCTGAGCGTTCATCTCAGCGCGGATCCTCAAAAAATACTTTCTTGTCGTTTAGTGGACATGGCAAGATCTGAGCCGTCCATCATGACGAGCGTGCTTTTTGACAAGATCCAACGGCTGAGGATGGTCGGCAGGTTTTTTCTCCATATTCGAGGGTCGGTTCCTCGTCCCCTCGGCTCGACAGGTCAGCCCATAGCTCGGAACCAGCCGAACTACGTGGCGTGATCCTGAGCGTTCATCTCAGCGCAGATCCCCAAAAAACACTATCTTGTCGTTTAGTGGACGTGGCAAGATCTGACTTGTCCATCATGACGAGCACGCTTTTTGAGAAGATCCAACGGCTGAGGATGGTCGGCAGGTTTTTTCTCCATATTCGAGGGTCGGTTCCTCGTCCCCTCGGCTCGGCAGGTCGGCCCATAGCTCGGAACCAGCCGAACTACGTGGCGTGATCCTGAGCGTTCATCTCAGCGCGGATCCTCAAAAAATACTATCTTGTCGTTTAGTGGACGTGGCAAGATCTGAGCTGTCCATCATGACGAGCGTGCTTTTTGACAAGATCCAACGGCTGAGGATGGTCGGCAGGTTTTTTCTCCATATTCGAGGGTCGGTTCCTCGTCCCCTCGGCTCGGCAGGTCGGCCCATAGCTCAGAACCAGCCGAACTACGTGGCGTGATCCTGAGCGTTCATCTCAGCGCGGATCCCCAAAAAACACTATCTTGTCGTTTAGTGGACGTGGCAAGATCTGAGCCGTCCATCATGACGAGTACGCTTTTTGAGAAGATCCAACGGCTGAGGATGGTCGGCAGGTTTTTTCTCCATATTCGAGGGTCGGTTCCTCATCCCCTCGACTCGGCAGGTCGGCCCATAGCTCGGAACCAGCCGAACTACGTGGCGTGATCCTGAGCGTTCATCTCAGCGCGGATCCCCAAAAACACTATCTTGTCGTTTAGTGGACGTGGCAAGATCTGAGCCGTCCATCATGACGAGCGTGCTTTTTGACAAGATCCAACGGCTGAGGATGGTCGGCAGGTTTTTTCTCCATATTCGAGGGTCGGTTCCTCGTCCCCTCGGCTCGGCAGGTCGGCCCATAGCTCGGAACCAGCCGAACTACGTGGCGTGATCCTGAGCGTTCATCTCAGCGCGGATCCCCAAAAAATACTATCTTGTCGTTTAGTGGATGTGGCAAGATCTGAGCCGTCCATCATGACGAGCACGCTTTTTGAGAAGATCCAACGGCTGAGGATGGTCGGTAGGTTTTTTCTCCATATTCGAGGGTCGGTTCCTCATCCCCTCGGTTCGGAAGCTCGGAACCGTTAGCCGAGGTATGGAGTTAGATGTTTTGAAGCATCCTGGATTGGAAGCGTCGTCGCACTCTGGCCCAGTAGCTCGGCTGCTTAGCCATGCTGTTCAGTAGCTCGGCTAGGCGAACCGGTGGCAGGCAGCTTGGAAGGTACACATGGTCAGATCTTGAGCGTCCATCATTGCGTGAATCATGAGGGCTGGGTTCAGATCACGAGAAAACGTTATCTTGTCGTTTTGTGGGCGTGGCGCGATCTGAACCGTCCATCGTGTTTTGACATGAATTTTGGAGAGATCCAACGGTGATTTGTCCTCGGAAGGTTTTTTCTCCATATTCGAGGGTCGGTTCCTCGTCCCCTCGGTTCGGAAGCTCGGAACCGTTAGCCGAGGTATGGAGTTAGATGTTTTGAAGCATCCTGGATTGGAAGCGTCGTCGCACTCCGGCCCAGTAGCTCGGCTGCTTAGCCAAGCTGTTCAGTAGCTCGGCTGGGAGAACCGGTGGCAGGCAGCTCGGAAGGTACATGTGGTCAGATCTTGAGCGTCCATCATTTCGTGAATCACGAGGGCTGGGTTCAGATCACGAGGAAACGTTATCTTATCGTTTTGCGGGCGTGGCGCGATCTGAACCGTCCATCGTGTTTTGACACGAATTTTGGAGAGATCCGACGGTGATTTGTCCTCGGAAGGTTTTTTCTCCATATTCGAGGGTCGGTTCCTCGTCCCCTCGGTTCGGAAGCTCGGAACCGTTAGCCGAGGTATGGAGTTAGATGCTTTCAAGGGACTCAATGGCTCGGTTGCTTAGCCAGGCTGTTCGATAGCTCGGCTTGGCAGACCGGTGGCCGAGTCGTGGACTTAAGTGATTTGAGGAGTTTTTTGCTTTTCGAAACGTCGCAACTCTCCGCTTGACGCTTTGGCTTCTTAGTGGGCCTTTTAGGTTCCCAAGGAGGCCCAACATCGCTTTTGGGGTTATAAGTTTTCACTCTCCCACCCCCAAGCTCATTTCTCACTTTTCACTCCAAGATTTTACTTTTACTCTCTGTGCTCTCTGCTAGCGGCGACTTTTGCTCCAAGGCGGTGACGTTAGCTGTCGCGTGGGCCAGGCGATTTCCGGCGAGCTTATTCCGACCGTAAACGTCACTTCAAGGTCAGTCTCCTGCCTTAGCTTTTTTATAGAGATGTCAAGGGTGAACTCGAGGAGCGAGGCCTCGTCCTCAGGCGATAGTGGTGCCGAGGAGAGGAGGCAGTCGGAGATCCGAAGGAAGGGGAAGCAAGTAGCCGAGCCGTCAATGGCCGAGGTGAGGAAGGAGAAGAAGAAGAGGAGGGTAGTGGCCCAATCTCCCGTGGTCGAGGTGATTGTGGAGAATCCAAAGCAAGCCCCCGAGACGGGCCGATACCCTTGTGTACTGTCCGGGCATGCTGGGATTAGGCAGTACGAGGGCGACCTCTTGAAGAAGGCGATCTTCGGCCAGTCGGAAGTTTACGAAGAGAATAACCCGGTTCTGACTACTGAGGCAGAAGAGATCGGATCGGTGCTATCCGAGAGGGACCTCCTTCGAATCAGAAAGGGGTTCGCCATCCCTTCGGAGTACAAGCTAATTCTCCCTGGTGCTGGGATGCGGGCGAACTCCAAGCTGTCGTCGTCGGATATGTGCATGTTCGACTATGACTCTCTGAATGCCGGACTGCATTTTCCGCTGCATCCTTTCATTCGCCAGGTCATCGGATGGTACTGCCTCGCGCCGACCCAATTTATGCCGAACACATGGCGTCATGTGAACGCCTTCCTGCTCCAGTGCCGCAATGCCGAAGTCGAGCCGAACCTGACGATCTTCCGAAGCATGTATCGGATAAACCGGATGCACAAGACCGAGCATCGTTACTACCTGGCGCCGAGGAAGGGGGTTCGGATCATAGAGAACCCGGACTCGATCAAAGGCTGGAAGGAAAAGTTCTTCATATTGAGGCAGGCGTCGATGCTGCAAGTTCCGAGCCGGTGGAAGCCCGAGGTGCCCAAATTTGCGAGGGCCGACTCGGAACTGAATGCGGCCGAGGAGGAAGTGGCGAGGAAGATCGTAGCCCTCCCGATGTTGAGTTGGAGGGAGATGACCGAGGAGGTGCTGTTCGGGTCAGGCCTTAGTCCGATCGACCCGAGTACGCTCCTGACATCTCGTGTTATCATTTTTTCCTAAGTCTTTAGCTCGGTTTACTGACTCACCTTGTTTTTTTTTTGTTTGGTGCAGAAGCGCCGAAGATGGACTTCAATGCCATGATGATCGATAGGGGCAAGGTGGCTGATGGTAGGAAGAGGAAGAGGCCGAGCACGGCTGCCTCGTCAGGTCGGCAGCTCAAAGTTGCTTCGACTACCACTCCGCCTCCTCCGGTGACCGAGGTGCCCTCGTCGGTGGTTGTTGCCGAAGAGCCCTCGGCGCCCGTTGCTTCTGCCCCGATCGGTGGGGCCTTCGATGTCACGGCGGCGTTGTCGCTCGAGGCTCTGCCGTTGACCGCTCCGGCTGAGGAGATCTTGACCGAGCAGCACAAGTAGTTGTTCGTGCTGAACTGGAGAGTGAAGAATCATGATGGATTCCTCGAAAACTCGCAGATGTCGATGCAGGTCGTCAAACACCTGGCGACCCCGAAAGATAGAGCCGCGCTGCAGGCGGGGACAGTCGGCGACGACACCTACGAAGTGGCTCGGTCGCTTGTATCGGTAAGTTTCTCTTGTGAATTTCTTCAAGTCTATTACTCAGCCCGTATCTTGCGCTCACCATTGTTTTGTCTTCACAGGCCACCTGTCACTTCAGCCACCTCCTTGAGGCGTTCACCGAGCAGGAGAAAGAGTGGAAGGCCGCCAGCGATAAAGACAGGACGGAAAAGGTCAAGGCAGTTCGGCAGCTCGAGGCCGAGCAGAGGCGAGCCGAGGGCTTGGAGGTCCAGGTTGCCGATCTTGTGGCCGACCTGGAGTGAGTCAAGGGGCGGCTCGCTGAGGAGTCTGCCAAAGCCGCCAAGGCTGCCGAGGAGCTGGCTGCGTCAGCGAAGGCTCTGGCCGATGTGAAGGCGGAGAAAGAGGCCTTGGCAACGAAGATCAAGGCGGAGGTCGAAGCCGAGGCGAAGAAGCACATGGCCTCGAACATGGAGAAGTCCTACCAGAGGGCGCTCGACCATGTTCAGGACCGCGTCCCCGGCTTCGAGCGGGTCGGCTACAGACTGTGGCCCGGGTCCCCATCGGACGGCAATGAGGAAGGAGGCAAAGGTGAGGAGGTTGAGGGCGACAACGAGGAAGAGGTTGTCGCCGACGCTTTGGAGACGAACCCACAGGGCGAGGCGAGAAATGAGGGGGCATCTGGCGAGGCGCCTGTGGTCGAACCGGCGACGCAGGTGGACCCCTGATCTTCTCGTCTCTTTGTAGTCTTTATTTTCCTTTTTTCAAAAATGTAATGCCTTTTTTGCGGACTGGCCACCGCTTCTTTCAATGAATGAAAATCTTTGTTTCAATTCAAATTTGTGCAAGTGTTTGGGTCGGTGTGTAGTTTTCCAATTGCGATGTTCTTGTATTTCAGATCCTCGAACACGCCCCAAATACCGCGGCAGCTCGGCGTCGCACCGAGCTGTTTAAGCAATCTCACGAGGCTCGCCTCGTCGGTGAAATCGAGCTCACCAGGAGGTTGATGTTCAACGTGGAGAAGAAGAACAACGAGCTTCTGGCCGAGGTGCATCATCTGCGGCTAGTCGAGGAAGAACTGTCGACGAAGGAGGCAGAGATGGCTTCGATGGTGGCCGAGCGAGATGAGCTCGAGAGTAAGGTCGAACAGTTGCAAAGGGTCACGGTTGACAAGAGCATCGAGGTGGCTAACCTGCGTCATATTATATCCGACAGCGCTGAGTGCCCCGGTTCAGCAAAGCTCCCTCAGTTCAAGATAATGGTGAAGGACGACATTCTGAAGGATAGGATCGTCGAGCTCGAGGAGGAGGTGGCTCGACTGAAGCCTCAGCCTGTGAGAGCTAATGTCCGTAGCACTTCTTGCACTCGTGAGGAGAGAGAACGGGGGATCACCTTCTACGAGCTAGCGACTCGTGGTCAAGTTATTGGTCGAACAGCGGTCGATGCACAAAGCGGAGTAGCTATTAGCTCGAGCGGAGCTTCGGTCGGAGCAACCGTTAGGGTTAGTGGCGAGGCGGCGTCCCAGTTCGTCGGCCTAGAGACAAGCTCAGGGGTGAAAAGGCGGAAACCACGGTTGTCTCTGAATCGGAACGTCCCTGTTCCGAGGAGGCATTGAACGAATGGCGTCGAGCCCTTTACTTGTAATTTATTTAGTTGCTTTCCCGTTGTAATGGTTTGCCATGTAAATTTACCAAGTGTCTTAATAAAACCAAAGTTGCTTTGTTCATGGTCGTGCCGTGGTCGCCTTATTCTTGACCCCGAACCATAAGGACCCTTAGTTCTTTTTTGTAGGTTTTAGCCGCAGAACTTTAGCTTTCCACTTGGAGTATTCCGAGGTGACTGTGCGCTTCCGAGGTGCGACAGCTCGGACATCAGATTCGGGCCACGTGGCAACATCCAGATAGTCGATCATGATCGTGGTACGTATCACAAGGTGGGAGGCATGAGTTCCAAAAAAACACTATCTTGTCGTTTTGTGGACACGTGGCATGATCAGATCCGTTCATCACGTTCTACCACGCATTTTGAGATGATTCAACGGCAAAATTGGTTCGGCAGAATTTTTCTCCATATACGAGGGTCGGTTCCTCGTCCGCTCTGCTCGGGGTTTTGAGTGAGCGCAACTGAGTCGAACGATGGACTCCGAACCACCGTTAGAGTTGCCCGACGGTTGTGGGAGCAGTTCCGAATGGCGACCTACTTCTAGCTCGCCGAGGAGCGAGCTTGCGAAGTAGATTCGAGCCAAGTGTTGGAATCCGAACCATCGGTAGAGTAGTTCAACGGTTGTGGGAGCAGTTCCAAATGGCGACCTACTTCTAGCTCGCCGAGGAGCGAGCTTGCGAAGTAGATTCGATCCAAGTGTTGGACTCCGAACCATCGGTAGAGTTGTTCAACGGTTGTGGGAGCTGTTCCGAATGGCAACCTACTTCTAGCTCGCCCAGGAGCGAGCCGGCGAAGTAGATTCGAGCCAAGTGTTGGACTCCGAACCATCGGTAGAGTTCAACGGTCGTGGGAGCAATTCCGAATGGCGACCCACTCCTAACTCGCTTAGAAACGACCTTGCGGAGTAGAATCGAGCCAAGTGTTGGACTCCGGAACCATCGTTAGAGTTCAACGGTCATGGGAGCAATTCCGAATGGCGACCCACTCCTAGCCCGCTTAGAAGCGAGCTTGCGGAGTAGAATCGAGCCAGGTATTGGACTCCGAACCATTGATTGAATAAAGAATAAAAGGCGGAGGGACACAAGCAATTTTATAAGTACGAAAAAGCATTCTTTATTGATAATTGACGGCGAGCCGTTTTTACATATGACAACTTAAGAGAGGAATTACAAGTTAGAGGAGAGTAACGGTTCGACACCCTGTGATACTCAGAGAGGCGCCGGGGCGCTTTCTTGGTATTTTAAAAGGTGGTCGGCATTCCAGGTCCTCGGAATTTTCCTGCCTTTAAGGTCTTCTAGACGATAAGCTCCGGGCCGAACTACCCTTGCGATCTTGTAAGGTCCTTCCCAATTCGGAGCTAGTTTGCTCTTCTGATTGGGGAAGGAGATGGCTAGTATTCTGAGGACCAAGTCGCCCTCCTTGAGATCGGTGGGTTGGACTCTCTTGTTGTATGCCAATTCGATCCTCTTCCGGTAGTTCTGTTGGCAGATGGACGCTCTTTCCCTCAGTTCGTCCACCAGGTCTAAGTTCGCCCGGAGTTCTCTGGCGTTCTGTTCCTCGTTGTAGGCTGCCAGGCAAGGAGAAGGTATTCCGACTTCGAGAGGTATCACTGCCTCGGACCCATAGGTGAGGTTGAACGGGGACTCTCCTGTGGGGGTCCGTTTGTTCGTGCGGTAGTTCCACAGCACGTTGGGGAGCTGGTCGACCCACAAGCCTTTAGAACACCTGTCCAATCTCTTCTTGATACCAGAGAGGATCTCGTTCTCTGCCTGGCCATTCGACTGTGGGTGGGAGACGGAGGAGAAGTGTTGTTGGATGGCAAGATCTTCACATAGAGTTCGGAACGCGACCCCAGTAAACTGAGTTCCGTTGTCTGTTACGAGGATACGGGGAACGCCGAATCGGCAGATGACGTTCTTCCAAAAGAATTGAAGTACCTTGTTTTTGGTGATAGTGGCTAGGGGCTCGGCCTAAATCCACTTCGAAAAGTAGTCGATGGCCACCACCAAGAACTTGAACTGGCCCGGAGCTGGAGGGAATGGCCCTAGTAAATCCATCCCCCACATTGCGAAGGGGATAGGACTTGATAGGGAGGCGAGGTTAGCTTGGGGGAGGCGACGAATGTTGGAATGTCTCTGAAAAGAGCCACATTGCCGAACGTGTCGCTCGGCGTCTTGGAGGAGAGTCGGCCAGAAGTATCCGTAATTCAGAGCTTTCCGAGCCAAAGACCTAGACCCTGAATGTGCCCCGCCGATGCCTTCGTGGAGCTCCTGTAAGGCGTAGTCGGCTTGTTCCGGGAAAAGGCATCTCAGGTATGGTCGGCCGTCTGTCTGCGAGAAGGAGTGCTTGTACAAGATCCCCTCGATCAGGATGTACCGCTCAGCCCTGGTTCTTACTCGGCATGCTTCCTTAGGGTCCTCGGGGAGGAGTCTGTCCCTTAGGAATTCCACTAACGGTTTCATCCAATTATCTTGCAGTAGGACCGGCAATGACTCTACTGAGTCAAGGGTCTCATCTTCTATACTCGGTTTCAAGAGGACCTCGATCAAGACGGTCTGCTCGAGACCTTGCAGGGAGGATGAGGCCAACTTAGAAAGGGCGTCGGCCTGTGAATTCTCTTCTCGAGGGACTCGTTGGATGAGTGCCTCTTCGAACCGGGCCATGAGGGTTCGGACTTTGGCGAGGTACTTCGCCATCCGTTCGTCTCGTGCCTCGTAATCGCCCAAGACTTGATTCACAACCAGCTGAGAATCACTATAGATTCGGAGGCGTTGCGCCCCGGCACTTCGGGCAAGTCCGAGGCCGGCGATTAGTGCCTCATACTCTGCTTCATTGTTTGAGGCCTTGAAATTCATGCGGAGGGCATACTGGAGGACGAAGTCATCTGGACCCATCAGGATGATACCGGCGCCGCTCCCCTCGTTGCATGAGGAACCGTCCACAAAAACCGTCCAGATGGGTGGTCCGTTCTCTTCTTGGCTGACCTCGAGGATGGTGCTCTCGACGATGAATTCTGCTAAGGCCTGAGCCTTTATTGCGGTTCGAGGCTGGTAGGAGATGTCATGTTGGCTCAGCTCGATGGACCATTTCATAAGCCGGCCTGAGGTTTTCGGCTTGTGGAGTACTTGTTTCAGCGGTTGGTCGATGAGGACCACAACCGAGTGGGACTGAAAGTATGGGCGGAGCTTCCTTGCCGCCATAATCAGGGCGTAGGCCATCTTTTTTATCTTCGGGTAGCGGAGCTCGGCGTCTCGAAGCACCTTGCTCACATAGTAGATGGGCCTCTGAGCCCGGTCTTCTTCCCTCACCAAAACAACACTTAGGGTTTGCTCAGAAGCAGCTAAGTAGATGAAGAGGATTTCCCCTGGAACGGGCTTGCTGAGTAGGGGAGGGTTGACCAAGTAGGCCTTCAGTTTGTTGAACGACTCCTTTTGCAGTTCACCCCATTCGAAACCCTTGGCCCCCCTGAGAGCCTTGAAGAAGGGGAGGCACTTTTCGCCAGACTTCGAAAGGAATCGCCCAATAGCGGCGAGGCGACCCGTAAGCCTCTGCACTTCCTTGACGTTCCGGGGTGGGGCCATGTCCAGTATGGCCTTAATTTTTCAGGATTTGCTTCGATCCCTCGCTGGCTAACCATGAAGCCGAGGAACTTTCCTGACGAGACCCCGAACGCACACTTGTTCAGATTAAGCCTCATGTTGTGCCTTCTCAGTACGCCGAATGCCTCCTGTAGGTTGGCCACGTGGTCGGTACCTCGGATGCTCTTCACAAGCATGTCGTCGACGTACACTTCCATGTTGCGGCCTATCTGGCTTTGGAAGACTTTATTGACGAGGCGCAGGTGGCTCCAGCGTTCTTCAATCCGAACGGCATAACTCTATAACAGTAGAGGCCCTGGTCGGTAATGAAGGAAGTCTTCGAAACGTCTGGGGGGAACATTCTTATCTGGTTGTAGCCGGAAAAGGCGTCCATGAAGCTGAGGAGCTCATGGCCCGAGGTGGCATCGATGAGGGTGTCGATATTCGGGAGAGGGAACGGATCCTTCGGACATGCCTTATTCAAGTCTGTGAAGTCGATGCATATCCTCCAGGAACCATTGGACTTCTTAACCATGACGACATTGGAGAGCCACTCGGGGTAGTTCACCTCCTGTATGAACCGAGCTTTCAGGAGCTTGTCCACCTCCTCCTTGATGGCTTGTTGTCGCTCGGGAGCGAACTTGCGCCTTTTTTGTTGGACCGGTCTGGACCCCGGCTCAACGCCAAGGCGGTGGACCAACAGCTCTTCGGAAATCCCGGGCATATCCGCGGCGGACCAAGCAAATAGGTCGCGGTTCTTCCGGATGCACTGCACCAAGTCGGAACATAGGGCAGTCGGTAGGGACTTGCTGATGAGGAACTTTCGGCTTGGGTCCTCGTCCGAGAAGAGCACTTCTTCCAATTCGTCCGCCGGCTCGGACGTTGGTCGGACGTTCGATTCGGGGATCTCTAAAGTCTCGAGGGAGAGCACCGGACCCCCAGTGGAAGTCATGTAGCATTTCCGAGCCGTCTCTTGGCTGCCCTTGACTTCTCCCACTCCCGCCCGGGTGGGGAACTTCATCTTGAGGTGGTACGCCGAAGGAACGGCTTCCAGGGCAGCTAGGCCAGGTCGGCTCAAGATGACATTGTATGCAGCCGGGACATCGATGACCATAAAGTCCATCGGCTCTGTCCGGGTGGTAAGGGTCTTCCCAACAGTTACGTCCAGGGTGATAACCCCTTCGACAGTTACTGGCACCCCCGTGAACTCGTGGAGCGTGTAGCCGGCCGGTTTGAGGCGATCTCGGGATAGTTGCAGCCCTCGGAAAGCCGAGAGGAAGAGGATGTTCACGGAGCTCCCGTTGTCTACCAGGATCCTCTGTACTTTGAAGTTCGCCATGCGGAGGTCGATAACAAGTGCGTCGCAGTGGGGAGTTCGGACCCCCTCGAGGTCTTCATCAGAGAAAGTTACCGGGACGCCGAGGCCTTTGGGGGGAGGGGCACCGTGAACTGAATTGACCTCTCAGACGAAGGCCTTCCGAGAGGAGTTGGAAGAGCCCCCCATGGGACCTCCATGGATAAGGTGCAGAACACGTTCCTCCTCGAACTCGGGAGTTTCATCGCATCGCTCGGAGCGCTTGTTAGCCCCCCGAAGCGGAGGAGTGGTGCGATCTCCCCGATCATTTGTTCTTACAAACTTAGCCAACTGCCCCTCTGGATGAGGGCCTCTATCTCGTTCTTCAGCGTCCGGCAGTCGTTGGTGTCGTGGTCGTGATCCCGGTGGTAACGACACCACTTCTCCTTGTTCCTCTTCTTGGCTGGGGTGTTCATCCTCGGAGCGGGAGGTATAACCCCCTCCTTCTCGACTTCCATCGGGATGGTGGAGACGTTGGTAGTGAGAGGAGTAAATTTCTCGAACTTGGGAGGAGGACGGCGCTGACCGCTATTATCCTTCTGTAGCTTCTTGGCCCCTTCCTCTTCCGTTGTCTTTCTCTTCGACCCGGAAGTGGATCCTCCGAAACTCGGGAGGCACTCGGCCTCTTCCGTCCGAATATATTTCTTGCATCTAAGGAGAAGGTCGGCGAAGTTATGTGGGGGCTTTTTGGCGAGGGACGACCGAAGGTTAGAGTTGAGAACGTTGGATTGGAACGCGACGGTCGCCACTGACTGGTCGAGGGAGGCGATGGACCTGATCTCCACAGTAAACCTCATCACATAGTCCCTCAACTTTTCTCCCCTCTCCTGGCAGAGGTGGAGTAGAGAAAGGCTGGTCTTCTCCGTTCGTCTGCTACTCACAAAGTGAGTTATGAAGAGCATTTCGAACTGCTCAAAAGAGAAGATGGAAGAGGGAGCAAGCCGGGAGTACCATTCCCGAGCCGAGCCCTTAAGGGTGGCGGGGAAGGTTTTGCAGAGCATGGCGTCGGAAGCTTGGTGGATTAGCATCAAGGTCTTGAAGCTTTCGACATGATCAACAGGGTCCGACTCCCTCGAGTACATTTCAAACTGCGGAGGCTTGAAACCCCTCGGGATGGGAGCCTCCATAATAGTCCGGGAGAAGGGAGGTCTGCCGGGGCGGACGGTCCTACCTCTAGACTCTTCCTCCTTGTCCATTCGACCGATGCGTCTCTCCATCTCGTGGAGACGGCGGTAGAGAGTGTAGTCCCTTCGGTGGTAGTCGATCGAGCCCCTGGACTCGTCTTCATAGGAGGGGGAGCGGGGACTACGACGGCGGTACTCTTGGGAGCGGGGAGGACTATGGTTGTGCAGTTGGTGATTAGGAGCCGGAGGAGGTGTTACGGACCGAGGACGGGGACTTGGGACCCGTGGGGGTGTCGGAACCCTTTGGGTATTATTGTTGGCGGGGCGAAGGTTGAGGGCTTGCAACACTGTTGCTTGGAACTGTAGGAACTCAGCACGAGTGATGGGCGCCTCATCATTCCTCGGATGACGCCGACCAGCGGGGGAACGCGGTCCCCTCCTATGATGCTCGGGGGATTCCCTTCGACCCCTTCGGTCCGGGGACCTCCTGGTGTCTCGGTGGTGAGGAGATCGCTCACCTGGATGTTGTTGGCGGGAGGCTCCTTCTCAGGCCCGCTTATCATCCAGGCGGTGGCGAAGATCCTCATCCTTTTGTCGGTTTTGAACGGTATTACGGAGGTCGGAATCTCGAGGATGGTGGGAAGCCATGGAATCCGAGGAGGCATTGTGGATGGACACGTGGTCCAGGTGGAGGGGTTGTTTCTGCGGGTCGGGGCGCGAGACCCCCGCGGCGGCGTTTGAAGGGCCCGTGGGACCATCAAGAGGTTGCTGATTTGGGAGAGGAGGTAGATCCTCGGTTTGAAGCGGAAGTTGTCCCTGTTGATGAGCGGGTTGGAAGGGGACTTCTTATTGCTGATCTGGATTGGGCCCACGATTGGATCCCCTTGATCTTACTTTTCTAGGCGGCATGGCTGGAGTAGGTCTTACCGACGGGAAGAGGAGGAGCTGCTATTTGTATTCTTCCCACAGACGGCGCCAATCTGTTGCCGCTAAATTTGGTGTGGGGGCCAACAGATAGAATTTGTGAGTTTGTGGAAATATCCGAATAGCGAATCCAAGCCTGTTCGTTGGAATTGGGCTGCTGACTCCCGCCGTTCACCTGCAAGGAAGTGCGATACACCGGGGTTGATCCCGGCGACGCACCCTCCGACGCTCTTGTCAGTAACCAGTGGTATGATTAAGAAAGAGCTTTAATTGGAAAAAGAGTGATTACCTTGTAACAGTGGTAGGTCGGAGGTATTTATAGTCGCCATGGGAATTTGATTAGGGACCTGATTTCCTGTGATACCGTTAGGAGTAAAATCCTCATAATTGGTTTAGGAAACTGATCCTTGATTCCCGGTGAGAGGATAACTGCAAATCAGGCCCGTTGATTTAGTCAAATCAGAGACCCTGATTTCCTCTTGCTGGTCTGGGTTTTTCTTGGGTCGGGACCCGTACCCAGCTGGAGTGGATCCGTTTCGCGGGTTATTGGATCTGTGAAGGGGAGATCCAGTGCTCGCTTCGGGCCCATCTATATGCGAAATTACCGTTTTACCCCTGAGCTTCAAGATTCGTGTCCAATCTGGACGGTTCTGATTTAACCCCATTTTTAGCCATATCACTCACATATATGAGGTTGAAAGAAAATTTAGGCATATCAAGTACATAACTAAGAGGTAAAGTGATAGAGAGGTGAACATGTCCAACACCCCCCCCCCCAAAAAAAACAAAAAACCAAACTCGGGGAGCTGAATGAAATGATTTTCTAACCGAGGACAATATACCTGAATTCCCGGTCATATGATCAGAAGCCCCTGAATTAATTACACATAATGTAGGAGCAGTGGTAGTCAAACAAGCACTACTAGACTTGACTAATGTGGCAGAAGAAGAAGACTGGTGCTGAGAATCACGATAACGTTGGAAAGCTTGAAGCTCTCCTACATCTACCTGAACATTGGTCAAACTGGAGGCAACTAAGCAGTGTGCCTCGGTCGAGTATTATGATAACGTTTGTTAGGGAAATTCCCCTTTGTATGTCCAAACTCGTTACACGCACATGATGTTGGGAAGTGAACTGTTTGAGCCTCTCTTTGAACTGTCGCTGCTAGCACCACGACCACTGGAACCACATGTTCGACCACCACCACAACCAGGTCGTCCTCCTCCTCGACTAAAATGAGGCTGAGAAGCAACCAATGCAAATCTCTCTTATGTGGTGTCACTGGTGACAACCGAGGGAATATGAGGAAACATCTCCTTCACCAGTTTGTAGGCCTCTAACAAACTTTTGGAGGCAAGACCTCTCATTACCAAAGGTCGGGTAACATCATGAGACTTGGGAAGTCCCCCAAGAAAGGTGAGATCATGAATCTATTGTTGGCGCTCTTGCAACTTCTTTAGATAAGTGCTTAATGCAAAGAGCTCTTGCAACTCATCACATGTCTTCCTGATGATGGCGTAGTACTCATCAATACCCCTACTACCCATCTCACAATAATAGTAGGCTTGTTAAACACTATAGGCATGTGTCATACTGGTCAAACCCGAGTAGGTCGACTAAAGATTATCCCAAAGCTCCTTAGCCGTAAAGCACTGCATCACAGTATTAAGAATATCGGGCTTCATGGATTCCCACATAGCACTCATGATCAAGCTATCATCAGCTTCCCAATCTTCTGTCATAGTCTTAGGTGGGTCATCAAATAGGTGATGAAAGTAATGAATACCTTTCAGTTTGACTGTAAACTTCTTTTTTCCTTGTTACCAATTACTACTACTCTATTTCACATTCAATAACTTTGATGTAAAAGGCAGAAAAGTGGTTCCTTTCAAATCAAGATGAACTTAACAAAATATAAAAAATTAAATATTTACCAAAATCGATGATGTCAATGGCAGGAATGATGGCATCAGCATCAGAAACAGGTATGATCTAGATTTGATCAAATGACCGGTTTGACCAGTCAAACGGATCAGATCAAAGTAGCATGTAGGACGGGTTGAGGTCTACAGCAAGTCGGGTTGGATCTATTGCGTTGAGTCGGGCTGCGGTGCATTGGGTCTGATTTGAGCTCGGCAGCAGGTAGGATTGGAGGTGTAGTAGGGTCGGGTGTCGGATTGGGTCGGTTCCACTTCGGGTTGAAATGGGTTTGGTTGGATCTAAATCTCAGTGGGATCCCGAGTTCTAGATAGTAGAAGCGAGCAACTGCAACAGTGGCAGCATCGGGTAGATGTAGCAATGACTTGCGATCAGCCTGAGTCGACGATAGTGAGAAGTATGATGATTTGGCGATGGCAACGGTGATTGACGACTTGTTTGGGTGAAAGATTTGATGGGTGGCGGTGACTATATAGGGTTAGGATCGGGGCTCTAATACCATCACTACAACACTAATAGTCTTTACCGACATTTTTTTTCACATTCACCGGAGTTTTTAAACGCCGCCGTAGATACCACCGGCATTTTATAAAATGCCGGTGCAAGTGTCGATCGTGTGTCGATGAATCTTAGGGACATTCCTCGGCGTTTTTTACGAACGCCGATTTATGTTAAAACTAAACCGGCGGTGGAAAAATGCCACCGAAAGGGTGTTTTCGTTTTGGATCCCGTTTTCGGCCATCACCTACACCGACGTTTTTAAAACGCCGGTGTAGACTTTTCAGTTTTGCTCAAAGCTACCCCGGCACTTGTAAAAATGCCGGGGTAGATATATATATTTTTTTAAAAAAAATTTAATTAAAATTAAAAAATAAAAAAAATATATAAAAAAACCTTCAGCACTCTCACAATCAAAACCAATTGCAAAACTAAAAGAGACCCAAATTAAGACCACAACATAAGTTCAAACAGGATTATTTCATTACTAGACACTCCCCTGTAAATCATAGTATGCAACTTCAGTTACATAATCCATCTCATCATCACTTAAAACCAATGAGAAAGAACAATCTCATTTTCAAACCCAAGCAACAAGCATGAACATTATCTTAGAAACTGATACTCATCTAGACATCATGATATAATTGTAAATGAAGTTTAGATTAAAAAATTCACCTTTAACTCCAAATATCGGTAACTTGAACTATATACCTCCTTTATACTTCAATCATAATGAAGCATAATAGTATAATATCATCAAATTGTAATCTTATAATGAAACATAATAATGTGATCTCATCACATCCATAACCAAAATATGGAGTTCAAAATATTGAGTTACAAAGAGTGAAAAAGAATATTTTCACTGTCAAATTCAGGCAAAAATGCTACTAACTGAGATGAAACTTATACTTTTATAATACTCATGAGATAACTGTTAATTGAAACCACAACATAAGTTCAAACAGGATTATTTCATCACTAGTCACTCTGTAAAACATAGTATGCAACTTCAGTTACATAATCCATCTCATCATCACTTAAAACCAATGAGGAAGAACAATCTCATTTTCAAACCAGGCAACAAGCATGAACATTATCTTAGAAACTGATACTCGAAATCTTAGAAACTGATACTCATCTAGACATCATGATATAATTGTATATAAAGTTTTGATAAAAAAAATTTCCATCACTAGTCACTCCTCAAAAAATCATAGTGTGCAACTTCAGATACATGATGCATCTCATCTCCAAATTCAGACAAAAAAACAACTAACCCAACTCAATTGTCACTGTCAAAGAATTGTTAATCTTGCTATTTTCAAATAATTGTTAAACTAAACACAACCATCACGTGCAAACATCAGACCCAATCTCAAAATCAATCATAAAGATCACCAACAATTAACAATTAACCATACAGACAAGTGTTGAGGAGCAGGAGCGCAAACATGATTTGAACTTTGTGAAAATCAAGTGCTTCAAGTGTTGCAGTGAAGAAAATAATACCAGGACACAATTACAATCAGACAAAACCAAATAAATTCCTTCCATAAAAGCTCTGTTCAGAATAAGATATTAGCTGAGCATGTCAAAGGCCATCACAACTAGGAGAATCAGTTTAAAATGAACTCTGATTTGTTATAGCATTTGCAAAATTGATAATCAATCTAGCAAAAATTTCAGTATAAGAAATATGACCAAGGGGCTTATCTCATATCACGTACATAGAAAACTACACTAAATGCAATCAAATGTAGCAAGTAGTAAGAAAGCAAAATGGCGGGGTGGGTTGGTCTAGTCATTCACATGGGAAACAAAAGATCGAAAACAAAATCTTAGCCCAGATCCCAAAACAAAGAGGAAAGAGAGAAAAAGGAAAAGTGAGATGGGCGGGCATTCGGCTAGCAGTGTAATGAGGAACTGCTTCTGCAGTTTGAAGAGGAGCATAAACTAAAGTCAATCTTACAAAGTTCTACACATTAAAGTGTTTGCAATAGTAAAGCTTTATATACCTCCCTCCTCTGCAACAACCTTATTGCCAATCTGAAATGTTTCATGAGCTTTTACTTTACATGCACAAGACATTAGACCGTGATATGCACATGACTTTGAATCTCCTCATTACCCATGCCCCTTAGTTTACTCTCATCAAGATCTTCAATTATGATTGTATCAATATCTACATCTACACCAATAATTAAATGAGCTAGTTCATTTACTTTATCACCATCAGCCTCATCATGCTCATGTGGATCTTCTTTGCAAAAATCAGGTACAAGCTCACACACTCTTAGTACAAGTCTTTAAGTGTTTAACATTGGATAAATAGTCATATCCCTTCTTAATACAATGAACAGTAGTGGTAGCATGATTATTAGCAGATACTACCACTAGTCCATCTGTGATGAGTTCATTTGGAGAGAGCCTGTATGATGAAGTCTTTATAAATTATAATTTCCTTAAGCCATGGTCTTTATAAATTATTTTACTTAAGTGTAGACAACTCCAAGTCTAATTATAGTTATCACAGTAGTTACACTACCAATTATAGTAATCATTGTAGTTATACTGCTTAAAATAGTTAACACCCAAAAATAAATAAATTAAGACAAAAAAAAGAAAACAGTACACTTAAAAAACACCATTAAACAATTCAAAGCACTTAAGTGACAGACAAAATAATTAAACAAAGACAGAAGTAGGCAACATAATTACTAAAATAAAACCATAATTCTCCGAAGTTAATCTAAATAAAGTGATCATGGCCCTTAAACTGGTTAAAACAATTAACTAACAAACTAATTGACTTAGTGCATTAACTATTCAACTAAGTGTTTTTAATTGGAGAAGCCAGAGTAGTTGAAAAAAGTAAGTTTTCCAAGTAGATTAAACAAAATTTAAATAAGCAACGAACTTGCTTAAAGCATGATTAACAATGTCTTTTCACTTAATAATTGTAATTAGTCATAAGATCACAATTAAGTAAGTCTAATTTTGTTAATCGGTTGGTTGTTTGCGGAATAAACATCCATTTCCGAGCTACAAGATTTGGTCTTTTCCTCAAACAGATAGCAATGTGATTCATCTTTCCCACATACTCATGCCTCGGGGGCCCTGACATCACTACCCGATCACTTGACTTGAGGTGGATACCAAATTAATGGAGGATTCAAAACCCTAACCATTAGTCTTAACCCACCCCACGTTGAGAATCACATACAATGCAATATGAAGTAAAATATCAAATATGATAGATTTGCAATATGAAGTCGACTCCTTCTTTCTCTTTTTCTGAACCCAGTAAAAATCTAACCAAACCGTAGAAGATTGAAGGGTTACCATGAGCTTCAGGAGGGCACAGCGACGGCGACAGAGGGCACAGCGACGGGGACGAGCGCGGGGACGACGACGGACTGCGGGGACAACGACGGTGGGCACAGCGATGGCGGCCAAGCAGAGGCGGGAGCGCGAAAGAGAGAGCAGGAAAAAATTGGGAAAAAAAGAATTGGGGATCGATAAGTGAAATGCTATAGGATTTGGGTTTGTGGGAAAATTTATTCCAAATCCTAGTCCGGCGTTTTAAGTAAAAACGCCGGTGTAAGATACACCTACCCCGGCGTTTTTCCAAAAAACGCTGGTGTATGTTATACATGCCCCCGCGCTAGCGTAAAATGCCAGTGTAGGTGTCTTAAATTTTCTAACCTCTATCTGCTCCAATCCTACCCCGGCGCTACTAAACAAACGCCGGGGTAGTTTTGCCGGTGTAGCCCAAAAATGTTGTAGTGCATGAAATGTTTTGTTATTTCTTATGCATAAAAAGTCCAACTTTCCTTGACCATACACAATAGATAATATATGGGATACATTAAGAAGCACGGGCTTTCCCAGGCTATATCTTATACATAACTATATCTTTAATAGTTAAAATTGCTTCCCATCTTGAAACCAATGCTTCCACTTAGTTAGTCTTGTAACACCCCGAATTCCATTTACATGTAATTCATAGCACAATAGGATCTTTTACTTCATTTCGTACAATTTTACATGGAAATTAACACTTTTTATTAAACAACACTGTTCATTACATCAATGCAGTAGAAATTACAACAAAGAAATATACAAATTAAATATCAACAACTTAAAACTGAAGATAATCTTTAGCATCAATTTTTCTTCTTGTCTTTTACCAATCCAAGCTCTGCACTGGAAAATTGTTGTCACGTCAGTTGCTTACAACCGACACAATGTTATAAAATAGCGATCCTCGCTATGCCATAATATAACGATTCTCTTACTTTAGCAACTACAAACTTGAATGCATATTAAAGTGTAAAAGAGTGACTATCCTAAATATGTCAGTGTATGATATGACTTAATGCCTAATACAGATGTTGTACTATAATGACATTAATGCATACTTCACATTCTACATAGGTCCGAGGGCAAGCACCTACATACTCCACATTATAGGGTTTAATCCCTCTCCAAGCATCCTTCTACTATGACTACTACAAGATTTAGACACTGCGAATATTGGTTCTCGTCCCGGAATACTAGAAATCAATCCTGCTCCGTGGATCATTCTGTGGCCCTTTCGTCTATCATCCCGGAATAGTGGGGATTGTCTCACTCTGCGAGTCATTCTAGAACCCTCATTGCACAAATACCCCATGAGCGTCGCTCTCATCCCGGAATACTGGAGATCATTCCTGCTCCGTGGATCATTATGTAGCCCCTACGTCCATCGTCCCGGAATAAAAACTTTGTCACGCCCCGCTTCCTAAAAAGTAGATACGGAATACGGATACATGACTCAGTCCAGCGAATGATTTTCATCATCCAAAAGCTGTCAGGATCTTTACAACATTTCACAGAAATAATCAGAGTAGGAAGCAAGAGAAGTCAACCATGCATGCATAAATGAACCAATATACCAACAGAAATTTACTTGAAACAAAATTTAATAAATTTCAAATAAACCAGATCTGAACAAATCAATAATTCTGGGTCACATTGTCCAATACAAAATAATCCAAGTAACATGTACATTTATTCAAAATAAGCAACAGGAAATAATAATAATAGTAGCAAGAACTCCAGCATCTAAAATCTCAGATCACCTAATCCATCGGGCCGCTGATCTCCATAATCTGCAATTTAATAAACTGCAGAAAAAGGAAAGAGAAACAAAATGCCCGTCAATGCAAGTTACGGGCCGCTTGTAGTACAGGCACAAGTACAGGAATAAAATAAACAAATATAGAGTAACATCGGAAACAACATAGCATGGAATAGGCATGTCAACAAAATAGAACAACTACTAGGAATCAGGAAACAAAATCAAGTAACATGATATACTAACAGGGTACAAGTAACATGTATCAGGTGTCAAGCAAGACGGTAAACAGGTAACAGATGAACAGGTGAATAGGTAAACAGGTAAAGGTAGAACCTACTGGTCCTCTTCCGAGTACACCTTTCTATATGGAAGTGTGCAGTCAGGTAATCAAGTAAACAGGATCGTGTATCATGTAGTCATGTAACACGTAACAGGTGGGAAACACAGGTCCCCTTCTAAGTACACATTTCTATATTTTCCACTACTAGATCTTTCTCTTAACCACGGCTTGGTTATTTGTTATTATTTATCAAACAGGCATGTATGTGTCACAAAATAGGGCAAGAATAACTTGGCATGAACAAGTACCAGGTTCAGGTCGGAAGATATACATGCACAGGTGAAAGACAACTCATAAAAGATTAGGAAAACAAAAATTCTAGTTCAGGACAGCAAGATAATAGTGCACCAAATTTGGAATTCCTGTTATCACAAACATGTAAACCTGGATCCGTCAGAAAATCTGAAAAATAGACTCTCCGCCGAATCTAGCAAATATATATAAGTCATATGGTATTTCATAAAAATATGTCTCAAAACAGAATTGTATCCAGAAAATATGTTCAGCCAGAAATCAGGAGTTTGTACTCATAAACGGGAAAACGGCATAAAAACTTGCTAATTAAATCTACGAAAAATCTGGGGGATTTCCTAATATGTTTAGTAACAGAAAATAAAGTTTCATAATTTTCCAACATAGATAGAATGGTCAAGTAAAATCAGAAAACAGCAAGATACAGCAATTTTGTAAGTCTAGAATCATAAAAATAGTAGTACTAAAATAGCAATATCTTACAAAATATAAATTGAAATTCAGATCCATCAAAAGGGTGATAAAATAGATATAGTAGGCTATAATTCATATTCACAAAGTCTTTATAGAAAGCAAATAGAATCAGGTCAAAATTATGTTTCTTTACTGAACAGCATGAAAATTCTGTAAGTATAGTAGTGCAAGTATAGAATAGTTTGTAAAAGTTATCAATTAAATCCATAAAAATTAGGAGTTAATCCCAATCAAGTCTAGTTGTAACCAGCAAAATATTGGATCAAAATATTATCTTTAGAATCAGTATAAAAGTAGATTACTATACATAATTCATATAAAACTGGATCTGAAATTTTCTACACATCTATAGTAAAATAGTCATAACTTGCAACTCACAAATCGAAACTGAGATCTGTCAGAAAATCTGGAAAGTAGACAAAAATTCTCTATAATTCATATTCAAAAATAATTTTCATATACTGACCTTAATATGGTCTAAAGTACTGAACAAAAACGAGATACGACAAAAGCAAAAATCTTCTTTATGCATAAAATCCACATAGATCATATGAAACTCATCCAAATCATAACAAACGTGAAATATGGTATACTAGATGTCCAAGAAATATGGTATAGGGTATTTTACAAGTCTACAACGAGTTATACTACAACGAACCCATCAAACATACAAGATTATACAACACCTCATAATTCACGAACACATGCATGTATACAAGAATTGATTATCTCTAAGTCTAAATTTATGTCATGTGTGTAATGAGATAACTACGGGCAAATCAACACATAGAGACAAGATATAACAGGAGTTTTGCACAAGAATTTGTCTCTAGAACAAACCTACACTACAGATGATATTTAGTACTTGTATTTGCAACAGAAATTAATACAAGTTACTTGCCTTATAGATGACGGCGAAAATGACGAAGCGAGAACAAGAATAAAGGGAACAAATTCCTGGGCATGAACACGATACCAACGATCACGAACGAGATGATCACGAATAAGATGAACAACCGATCACGAACAAGATGAAGACGATCGAGATCACGAACAAAATCGGACGGCTAGATCCAAGAGATCAAAATCAAGATGATCGGATCATATCGGACGGCCAGAACAAGATTGATGATGATGGAGATGATGATCACAATCAGATCAGACGGTCCAGATCTCCCTGATGATGAAAATGATGATGACAATCAAGATCGATCGATCGAACGGCTGCGATCAAAGGAAGCTTGATGATCATCATGATCGTGACGATCAAGAAGAGATCGGAGTGATCTGGATCCACTTGATAGTGATTGACCAAGAACAGGCTCGAGTGATCCACAGGGTGCACTGTGATGGGAGGACAGACGACAGACAGAGCGACACAACGGTGGCCAGGGGACAGGCCAAGAGAGGGGAGGTGCGACTAGCTATCGTGGGGTGTTTCTGCCGCTGCTATGCTGCTGTCGGCCTCAGGAGGAGGGAAGGAGGGGCTTTCGTCGAAGTGGGATGTCGTGGCTGTTGGCATCGCGACAGGAAGGTGGCTGAGCGCATGGCAGCTAGGGCGCAGGGTGGCTGAGCGACTGGCTGGCGTCGCTCGGGAGGAAGCACCAGTGGAGGGTCGGCGACTGGAGCTGTGCGGTGCTGCAATCGACGAGGGGAGGCACAGTGCAGGGTAGCTATGCTGGCCGGCTGCCGTCGGAGGGATGGCACAGCACAGGGGTCGGGATGCTGTCAGTTGCTACGGTCGGGAGAGACAGCACAGGGGGAGGTCACCTGGTGTCGAGCTGGTCGGCAGTTGCGTCGCAAGGAGTTGTGACAGGGAGGCAAGGGGATCGGGGAAGAAGGATGAGAGGTCAGGAGGCTGAGCGGTGCAGGGCTGCGTGATGGCAGGCTAGCGAGGAGGTAGCGGTGAAGGGGGGGTCAACTGCAAAGGCGGGAGAGAAAGAGAAGAGAACGGGGGGGGGGGGGGGGATGAACAGGCGGCTAGAGTTTAGGGTATAGATTAACAGGGTAGGGTTGTATATAGGGGAATGGGTATTAGGGTATTGGGCAGTTAAAGGGTTAATAGGTATTAGGGTATCCAATAAGGAATAGGATTTCTGTTTTGGGGTTAAAATCCAATAGAAAATATACAATTAGGATTTAGATTAAAAGTAAATAATTAAATCAATTATAACAAATAGTAATACAATAGTATAATGAATCAAATAGTATACATAAAATCCGTACTCCAAAAAAAAAAACATATTCACGATCTATAAATTTTCCAAAAAAAATAATAAACCATATATATTTAATGATAATAATAATAACAATAATAACAGAAGAATGAGATTGTATTACAATATAAAAATCATCGGAAAATAGCTACAAATAAAATTACTGATTTAGAATAGACTTTAATCGGAGATTAAATAATGAATTTTAACGAAAGGAATTTAAAAGCGGAAAAATAATTTACAAAGAATCAAAAATCTGAAAATACACAGAAAATACGTATTTCCGAAAACAGGGGTTACAAATCATACCCACCTTATAACAAAATTTCTTCCCTGAAATTTGCTTAGGAGGACTGTCTCACTCCAAGGATCATACTAGAGTCCATAACTCACGTTTGCTCTAGTTTCATCATGTCACCAACTAGTGTCTGTCCTTAAGTTTTAATTTTAAATCATCACAACGTAGAGCTATCTTATCCTACCGGACTTATATCAACACAAGGAAAAGTCAGCCTATACTGGCTACTTCTCAAAGAGAGACTCAACCCACACTGGTTACTCCTCAAATTTTCATTATTCACAAATGCCGGTTACCAAGGGTCTCACCTAGACTCTAGATCAATTACTTTTCATGTTCAACATTATGGGGTACGCATACCCTTATAATTCATATTCTTAATTTCATTTATGCATAACTCATTCAATCTTTTAATTTACTCTTTCATTTATTCATCATGAAATAAGCACTTCCGAACTATTTATTTTTAATAATTCACAATGTTCTTTGGTTACCAAAATCCCTTTTTTACAATCATGTATCATTCTCAATAAATTCTTTAAGAATAAAACATCATTTCTTAATACAAGATTAATCATTAGAAATCTCCAATTTGAATCTCCTAATCATGTGTTGAATTTAATTTTTTTTATACGATGGATAGAGCCTTACGACTTCTGCCCACAAATTTATTACGAAAAGTAAAAGTTGCATACAAATAAATCCAATTTTACGAGGAGTAAAACTCGGGAGGTAAAAAGCGCAGCGGGGAAAACAACAACAAGGATCCCCAAAGAACAACAATCAACACAGCTGAGCTAACAAAGGCTACACCTCCAGCGAGACCAACTGGAAGCGCAAAAGCAGAGAAAAACAACAAAAGGACATACAACCAACAACTACAGCACCCAGCACCGAACAAGGAATGGCTGGAAAAGCGGTCCGGATGCCCAATCCGACCAGCCATCAGAAGGGACCGAGAAGAGGAGAACAAAACAATTACCACACGCACAGTTGCACACCGACCGAAACCCACCCTGCAGAAAGCAACGCAGCACGCAAACAAAAAAGCGAACAAAAAAAAACGCTAAAAACAGGTCTGGGCCTAACCCCAAACACAGAATGCAAATGGAACACCAGAGAAGGAGCAAAGTCCAACAAAGGTAAGCACTGCAACGCAAATGCCAGTGCAGAAGAAAACGAACAAAGCATTTCCACTTACTGTAGCGCAAAGACAACCAACCAAACAGAGCATAACCTCCACGTACACTTGCAACCAACAAGCAACATCCGAGCTCAGTGCACAAAGCAGGGCCTAACCCCCAACTGAGCAAAGTGTTGAATTTACTATAAATCAACTCTCTTTTTTGATAACACGGATAGAATCTTACGATTCCAGCCCAATGAATAAATAAATCATAGAGAGTTACAAATTACAATTTACCAATGGTAAAAACGAACCGCAAACACCAACAACTAGAAATAAATGAAATGCAATTGAGACAATTGCCACTGAAAACAGCGAAACAAAACAAGACCCGAAAGAAAGCTGCAAACGAGGTACACCAACAACCCCAGACCCAAAGCGTGCGGCAGGTCGATCACTATAAATCAACTCTTAAATCTTTAGTTATACACATTTTTGAATACTTTCAACTATTTTCAATTTCAATTCTTTTCTTTTAATTTATTCTTTCTTAAAATCATTCCTAAGTCTCCAGAAATAATTCTTATCAATTTTATCCATATTAGAAAGAATTTTTTACACAAATATTGTAAATAGTAAAATTTTGAGAACATTCATAAACATACATTTTTATTTAGCATTAAAACAATGAACATGAATATTTTAATTTTCTTCTTAGAGATTCTCATCTCTCAATTGATTCTATGATCCTCCCCTAATATTTACATCTTTTTTTATGCACAAATTAACAACTTTATGTATACATATACAAAATTTACATAATTTAATCATGGCTTAACATTTGTGCCCAACAACATACCAACAATCTTTAATTAAATTTCAATTTTAACAACCTATCAATTTTATGATAAAACTCTCTACTAGCATGCATAGATTTTCATATTTTACTTCTACTAAACATTCTAAATAACAACATCACATGGCATCACAAAATCAACTAAGACTCATACAAAATATCAATGTCAAACATCAAAATTTTCAACACATGCATACTACCATACTTTTAAAATTTTCAAGAAATCACCCACCCATAGAAGTGTTGAAATGTTCCCTAGCAATGAACTCCAAGAAAAGCTCCATGTCTGCCTCGAAAACCGTGCCCAAGGAAGAAAAATCTCAGCCAAGCCATTTCGGCAGCACACACCACATTCACTTTTTTTTATTTTGCTTTTATTTTGCTGATTATGAGATGGCGTGGGTTTATAAAGGATAATTAATTAATTAATTATAGGTTAATTTAATTAACCCACTAATGCTTAATTAATTACCCATTTACAACTCCACTACCCCACTACTCTCCATCCAACAGCCGGCCAACTGTTGGGTTCCACACACGTGCATGTGCACTCCACATGCACACACTTCTCATTCTTTTAATTAATTTTATTTGTTTATTGTTAGGCTAGGTGTTTATTATATGACAAGTGTGTAGGATTAAAAAGTGTACATTTAAAATATAGAGTAAAATCTGGGCTTATCTTTTTAATTAATTTATTTTTTAGTGGGCTTAAATAGACTTTAGGCCCATGGGTTTTGAATAAACAAATAAATAATCTATTTGTAACAAATAAAATGAGAATAAAAATATACATTACTTTTAGAAAATTTAGAAATAAAATGTAACCCCCATCCCCGATAATTAGTATTTTCCTTATATTTTCTATAATTTATTTTTTTTATAAATTTATATTCTGGTGAGTTCTTTTCTGATCATGTATTAAAGTGTATTTGAACTTATTTTTCTATCCCTAATTGATCGACTATTTATTTTATTAATTTTCGGATTTTAGTAGATTTGTTAAACTCAAATCCTACTTTGATGAATATTTTTAAATACAGTACTTTTCTTTCTTGATTTTTTTTTCTGGATTGAATTTGTTTATTAAATCTCCGTTCTTTTGTCGGGCTATTCTTGTTGATCCCTATTATCTCTTTTGAATTGTGAGTATTTTTATTTTGAACCAGACTGATTTTGATCTATTTCTAATTGAACCCTAAAACCCAATTTGATTTGTTCTTGACCCAAAACCGCTTTTATTGGACCCTAAACCATTAACCCAGTACCTAATTGTACCCTATAAATGCAACTCTAGCCGCATATTCTCTCTCCTCTTTCTCTCTCCCCAACTGAACCAAAATCCCTAACCCATCTGTCATCTTCTCCGACCACCACCAGCCACCTCCGGCGCCAACCCTCCCGTCGCGCCACTCCCAGCCGCATCGCGATCCCCTGTTCCCCTCCCGTCGACGCCCCATTGCCCCGATGTGATTCCGTCGATAACAACAAGAACCCAATTCCCTGTAGCATCATCTTCTCTGTTTGTCATCTCCGGCACTCCTCACATCCGACCACCCCTCGTCGCCCTCCCGGTGCCGCCTCCTAGCGCCACCCCCGAAACCCCCAACTCCGGCCTCCCTCTCCACCGACCTCGACATTAACACAGCCAAAACCCTAGCGCCCGATCCTTCCTCTCCCTCTTTCGATCGCCGGAGATGCCAGCGCCGCCGCCTGTCCCCATCGCGCCGCTTGCGATGCCTCGCCAGCATCGACGCCGACAATCCCCCTTGGTCGTGCTCTCTATCTCCTGCTGGCATCGCTGTTGCCTCTTTACAATTGTTGCTGTCTCTTTTGTGTGCTGATTATTGCTTTTGAACTTGATTGCACATATCTTGCACGTGCTGCTTTGGGGATTTACTAGTTGGTGAGATTGTTGCTTCGGGATCTTTATCCCGATATTCTTGGTATTCGTTTCCACCGTCTAACAGGCAAGTCACCGTCATCTTGAATTGCTAATTGTATCAAATTCAGGTGTTATTGAAATTCTTGCAAGTAGATCTCTTTGTCATTGTATTATCCTTTGTTATGCCTTTCGTTGGGATTATTGAGGGTTTACACGAGCTAACCCCAATATTCTTGACATCGTACCACTTTGACTCTAAAGTTTGAATCTTTCATGAATGCATATATAATTGACAATAGGGTTATTCATACAAGTCACAGCACGAATAATTTATTGTAGATACATTCGTTAGGTTGTATGTTGTTTGATCGTTTGATTAATGATTGATGTTAGACTTGTATGCAAGTGTGGTTCTAATTTTATTTATCATGTTTGGACACCTATCATACTAGATACATAATTTATTGACTATAGAATCGATACCCGACATGTTCAATTAATTTTTATTTTCAAGAACTGTACATACATGCTGACCTGAACTTGATCGCTATTTTCGAAGTAGTAGATGGCCTTAAAATAAAATATTTTCTGAATATGAAATGTATCCCCGAGTGTCTAGTTGTCAATAACATCCAAAATTTTTGAATTCCGAGTTGTGTAGCAAAAGTTATGCCCGTTTTACTACAGCTGTGTTTTTACATTTCAGATTTTTAGATTCTCGTACCCCTCATGTTCAAACAGTAAAACGGTTGATCAAATGATAGGATTTTCCTATGAAAATTTCCAGATTGATGTTTAACATGTTTAGTAGTCTAGATTATATTTTTACTGATTTTAATATTGAGTTTTTGCTGATTCAAAAATTAAAATGACATGATATCGAATTTCTGCCTGAACATAAAACCTAAAAAGAAACATGTGTTTGACCTAGTTACTGTTGTCGGAATTTGAACTTTAAGTATACGTTGGAACCGTATGGAAGTCTAGTTTCCAGATTTTCTGACAGTTTCAACTTTCAATTCCTGAGTCAGCGGAAAACTGCACTTTTGTACAGACTGTGCATGCTGTCCAGAATTTTAGATTCCACTTTTTAATGAATTAATTGTTCATATATCATATTATTGCATGAATTAATGTATGTGTGTTGCATTGCATAATCCTAGTGTCTTTTTGCTATCATTCTAGTTGTCCTATTTCATTGTCCCCTATTCTTACTATTGTCCATCTCATATCTCGAATTGCATATTGTATTGTTGCGTTAATAAAATAGTTAACAAGCTGGTGTTTAAGGGAATGATTTGAGTAGTAAATAATATAGTGACTGTGTCGGCCAGTGTTTACCGATTGAATGTGGAGCGCTGACTACGGCATCCCAATCTTTTGTGTCTTGAACTCGTGAACCCGTTAACTCGTGAACTTGTAAACTCGTGAATCAATGTATCATTATAATGAATTGTGCAACAATATTGTATCATATCAGTGATTACCGTACCGACACATGATCTATAGAATTCGCCACTTCAGTCTAAACGAAATTGATTGTATGCATCGAACCTGTGATACGGCACACATGGGACACAATAGTACATGCATTAGTTAGGAGTTAAAATGAATAATAGACATAAGGAATGACACATTACCGACATTGCATATTGTTCATTATTATTCCTATTTGTATCCGATATTGTTAAAGTGATTATGATGTTAACCATTAGTTACCGTTACCGAATATTGATTCACCGTTATGTCGTTGCATTGATTACCATGTTATTGATTATTATCATCGAGCCATGTTATTGATTCTTATTGATCAATTGTTTTATTGTTATACCATTATTCCATTGTTCCCTGCTTTCTCTACTTGCTGTCCATGACTTACTCTCAGGACAATTATTTTTATTTTTTTAGATGAAGTATTTACAGGTAATGAAGGAGAATTTCCTGCTGGAGTTGGAGAACAAACATTTTGAAGATTTCTGCTTTTAATTTGCTTATCGTTTTAAATGACTGAATGTATTGAGACTTGTATTTATTTTTTGGATTGGGATTATTATTGTTTTGGGCGTATGTCCCGGATTTTATTATTGTTTCCAGACGTTGGATTATTATTATTGTATTTGGATATTTATATTGCTTCATTCCAAGTATTTTTGTTCATGAGATCATTATTTTTGTTTGCGCAATTATTCTGTATTGTTTATGTTGTTGAGTTAATCAATTAAACAGCTTATGGGTGACATTAGTCATTCGCTGGGCTTTTGTCATGTACTCGTATTCCGTATTTTTGAGAAGCGGGGCGTGACATAAAAATGCACATAAAAATTTGTGTGCGATGCACATAAAAACAAATATGAAATAGATTTGATTAACGAGAAGATGTTTATAATTAATCGAAATATTACGAAAAATATTTATTTTGATAATGTTATGTATATCTCTCGTAACGGTAAAAATTACGTAATCGACACATGTATTTAAAACACGTGCAACACACATAAATACACAAAGATTAAAATTATTATTCGAGTTGGCTAAAAATAGGATAAAAATGAGTTTTGAGAAAACCGAAAATATATAAATAATCAGAGTATAAGATACGTATGACATTTATATAAAAATATGTTACGAATATTACTCGTAACGGTACAAAATACACGTGCGTAACACACGATGGCAAAATTATCATTACTCAATTTTACGGGGTGTTACAAGCCTAATATGCCCCTATTTGTCAGGAATTCATTGCTTAGTTTAGCGGCAACAAATCTGATGACGAACAATCAAACAAGCATATCAAACCAAGCATAAAAGCACACAATGATTTGTCCCAGTTTGGTTACGCCTAATCTAAGGGAGAAATAAGGAAAATATTATTCATCTAGATAAGATACAAAATATTATACTCACGCCAATAACATATCTATCTCTTAAGCCTCACTAAATGATAATATGTTGTTTACAATGGACAACTCTCTCAATTACTGTTTTCAATGAAGTACTCTCTTTACCTCTCAAAGGAGGCCAATACAATAATATATAGAGATAGAGAGAAATCCTAGGTTGTAGTCTTGATACATTAGTCGTTCAATGTATCCTCAATAAAGAGACACACGATAGGTGTCATACGATCTAACTTGGAGAAGAAAAAATACCTGAAACATATCAGTCAAGACCCGGCCTATTTGGAATCTAGCATCGCTATCTGTGAACTGTCCTAGGGGGAAGTCGGCCGTAATGCACTCGACTCCAAACAGAGAGCTAAGACAATCAACTACCCCTGAGGGCAGTCGTTGTCAATTAATCTGCTGTTGCTCTTGATGATGTTGTTGATTCTTCTCACGTCGATGCTTCGACCTCTTCTCGCTTCATCATCATCTTCTTCTCATCAAACCCAATAGTATGCAAGACATAAAACCTAATAGTTTCCGCCTTGGATTGCATACGCATGCTATCAACACCGTGTGATCAAACTCATCTCGACTCTTTCATTCTCCACCTTCAGACAAGCTTGGTTTATTGGCTTCTTCAGTTATTTGAATCTATCTACTACATTTTTCTTCAATCAGTATGCCCCCTCTAAGGGCACAACCTAGTAGGCGTTAACACAGAGGCACTACCCTCTGCACAAACTCCACCTATCCTGAGGCACTCCACCTTTCGATGGTATTCGAACATCGTGATCCCACTTCGATGATTCTAGTGACTACATACTAGATGACGCTTCATGGACATAGGGCATAGAAAAACTTGTCCAAGATTTCTCGATCCCACAAAACTTGTAGATTTTGTATGAGACATTTCTCTTTCCATTCATCATCGTATGACGACCTTCCCAAACTGATAGAACTTCACATTGAGTTGTGTACCTACAGCCTCGTGCTTTAAGAGTTCCTAAGGATATAAGGTTCTGTTTCAACAAAGGAATATGTATGACGTTCTCTAGTATGTACCTCTTTCCGTCTACCACTTCCAACTCGATTGTTCCCTCACCCACTACTTCACAAATCCCATCAACTACTGTTCTCACACAACGATCTTTTGTGAACTTGTAAGCAAAAATATATCCCACTCGGAGCATATATGAGAAGAACTCCCCAAATAAAGAAACGACCCGTATACACATCTATAGAATTTGAAACAAGAGTATAATCTAAAGTATTACATGATTCAGTGGCACTAGAAACACTAGCAATGTTGGCGCTCTCGCAATTCAGCAACCTTCAGCAATCCTTCCTGCAATGCCCAATCCTTTTGCAATGGGGCAACAGATCCTTCCCTTACGTGTACTTTTTCTTCTACTCGAAATACCATCCACCCTGATGCAAATCGTAGAAGTAGACATCAATCTCTGAGTCCCCCTCCCATGTCCATCCTCCTCCAAGCCCTCGATCACCTCTGCTACCAAAAACTTCCCCTCGGTAGATCGCGTTCTCCGCCCTCAATTCTGATGACCCTGAATTGGATTCCCTATATAATCTTGCAGAGCGGTACCTTATTTCATTGAGTAACTAAATTGTTCTCTCTTCTAGCACATCGGTTCTTGTAATGGCGATTCTACGTCGCCAGTTATCAGTCTTGCCTAAAAATTTGTCGTGCATCTACACCTGACTTCGTTCGCCGAAAACATCTGAATTAAACCTAAGGTTTTTGAATAAATCTTCAACCAAATCTTCTGTTTTATGTTAGATGGCCTCCTTAGCTTGATATTTTTAGAACTTTGGTCTGTCATATTCTCCAAGGAAACTCGAGCAACTCCTGGACTACGGAAGAGTTCTGACTTGATACTCTAATACCAATTGTTAGGAATTTTTTGTTGAGTTTAGCGGCAACAGACTGATGACGAACAATCAAACAAGTTGATCAAACCAAGCACGAAAATCACACAATGATTTATCCGCGTTTGACTTCGCCTAATTCGGGAGGAAATAAGGGAAATAATATTCAATTAGAGAAGATATGAAGTAGTGCACTCGCACCAAGAACATATAGATCTCTCAAGTCACACTAGAAGATAATCCGTTGTCAAAATGGAGGACTCTCTCAATTGCTATTTACAATGAAGTAGTCTCACCCCCTCCCCCCCCCCCTCCCCTCTCTTACCTCTCAAAGGAGGCCAATACAATAATATATAGAGATCTAGAAAAATTCTTGGTTGTAGTCTTTATAAATTGGCTGTCTGATATATCCTGAATAAAGAGATACACGATAAAAGCCGTATGATCTAACTTGAGATGTGGAAATACCCGAAAAACGATCAGTCCAGACCCGACCTGTTTGGAATCTCGAGTCGTTGTCAATTGACTGCCCCAGGGGCAGTTGACTGCAATGCGCTTGACCCAAACAGAGAGCTAGGATAGTCAATTTCCCTTGGGGGCACTTGGCTGTCAATTCATCTGCTGCTACTGCTTCTTCTTATATTGATGTTTCTGTTGGGTTTTATGTCTTGCATACTTATTCGGTGTGAACAAAAGATGGTGATACAAGTAGAGGGTTCAAAGCAAATGATCGAAGAAGAAAAAAAGTGGTCAGTAGTAGCAACAGTGACAGAGAGGCGACAGGTCGACTGTGCGGTCGACTGTCCTCTACTCGGGTTGGAAGACTGGGAGTTGCGGTTGACCGCAACTATGTACGGTAAACCATTTGCGGCGTTGATGGGTTTTTTGGGTGCTAGTTATTGATTTGAATGAAGCCCACTTCGTCTTCTGGTTAAATCGTATGGCTCTAATAGTATATTTATCTCTTTAGTATACATCGGATGGCTATTGTATCAAGATATCTAAACCAGGGTTTCTCTAAATCTATATATTTATTGTAACGGCTCCAAGTAACATATGATTCTATTGAGTACCGAATAGAAGAAGAGAGTACTTCATCTAAGAGGGTAAGAGATTTTTTTATTGTAAACAACTAGCAACTTCCAGTTAGGCTTGAGAGAGGGTCGTTGTGAGAATTGTAATATTCTTATATCTTCTCTAGTTAAAATAATATCTCAGGTTCTCCCCCAGATTAAGGCGAAAGTCCCAACCAGAATAATTCTTATGTTCTTTGCGTGATTTGTGCATCTAATTTTGGTAGGTGATTTGCATTGATTGTTTTGAAGACTCAACAAGATCCTCAATTTCCTAACAAGTGGTATCAGAGCAAGCAGGTTCGTGGGTTTGTTCGAGTTCCTTGGAGAGATGACATATCAAAAGATGAAGATCAAGTGGTTTGATGGTAAGATCAACTTCAATCTATGAAAGGTGGACATGTATGATGTATCAGTTCGGAAGAACTTGCACCTTGCCATAGAATAGAAGAAGCCAACCAACATGAAGCAGGAAAAGTGGGATGAGATTTGTTTGAAGGCCTTGAGTTTAATTCGGTTGCAATTGGAGGATGAAGTTAAGTGTAATATTCTTGAGGTGACAAGTGCGGTGAGCCTGTGGGCGAGACTCAAATCTGACTACTCGGGGTCTTCGTTGCTAGATCGGATGTATTGAAAGAGAAAGTTGTTTAGGTTCTCAATGAAGGAAGGTACCCATCTTCAAGATCATATTGTGGAGTTCAATAAGGTAATATCTGAACAGAAGGCGATTAACGCTGATGATCTTAGCGAAGAGGATAAAGCTTTCAACTTGATTTATTCATTGCCAACTTCTTTTGATCACTTCATAACTACCATGCTACTTATGATCACTTCATAACTACCATGCTACATGGAAAATCAGCTAAGGAGATACTTACAGTAGCCGAGGTGATTAAGGGTCTGAAGGAAGATGAACTATGAAATGAGACTCATAAAGGAGGGTCTATTTCTGGAGGGTGTTTTGTGATGGATGGTGATACTTCAATTGGAAGGGATGCAGCACACAAGGGTAAGATTCATTGCCACTATTGTAGAGAAATTGGGCATCACAAGAGAGACTGTCGTAAGTGGTTGAGTCAGAAGTGTGTTACTAAATAAGGTGATCAAGCCAATGTAGTCAACACAACTGAGTCAGGTAAATCAAGTGAATCAGATACTTCGATCTATGTTTTCTTATTTCAAGTTCTTCGGATATGGATTCAATTTGGTGTCTTGATTCAGAAAGTTCTTCTCATATTTACTCCAAGAGGGAGATATTTTCTACTTGCAAGTTGTCAACTGGCTGTAGTGTGAGAACGACTAGTGGTAAAATTTGTGAAGTAGTAGGTGAGGAAACAATCGAATTAGAGATGCCAGATAGTAAAGAGTTTACACTAGAAGAGATCATGCATATTTCTTTGATATAGCATAATCTGATATTCTTGGGGACTCTTCATGCTTGTGGCTGCAGGTACATAACTCAATGTGGAGTTTTGTCAGTTTGGGATAGTCGTCGAATGGTAATGAAGGTTAAGACGGGAATTGAGTAGGGTTAGCACAACCTCTACCAGATTTGTAGGAGTAGGAAAACTCGTCCGAGTATATGGAAGCACATTGTTCATAAAGTATTATCTAGTAAGCCGTCACTAGAATAACTGAATCGAGACTGCAACGTTCGAATATCGTTGGAAGGTGGAGAGAGCCTTGATGTATGTGGAGTTCGTGTGGATGGTGGCACCTCCATGATAACATCTACTGGGGTGTGCCCTTGAGGAGGCATATAGTTGGGGGAAAACATGTGGAAGTTTGTTCAACTAGCAGAAGAAGCCATAGAAACGAGTTGTTTACAAAGCAAAGATGAAAGAACTAAAATATTTTTAATCACACAGTTAAGTGTATGCAGTCAAATGTGGAGATTGTTGGGCTTTATGTCTTGCATACTTATTCGGTGTGAAGAGTAGATAGTGTTACAAGTAGAGAGTTCAAAGTAAAGGATCGAAGAAGAAGAAAAACAGTCAGCAGCAGCAACAGTGACAGAGAGGCGACAAGTCGACTGTGCAGTCAACTGTCACATACTCGGGTAGGAAGCTTGGGAGTTACGGTTGACCGCAACTATGTGCGGTCAACTATGTGCGGTCAACCGTCCGTAGAGATGATGGGTTTTTTGGGTGCGGGTTTGTTGATTCGATTGAAGCTCACTTCGTCATCTGATTAGATCATACGACTCTAATTGTATGTTTATCTCTTTAGTATACATCGGATGGCTATTGTATCAAGATATATAAACTAGGGTTTCTCTAGATCTATATATTCATTGTAACGGCTCCAAGTAACATATGATTCTATTGAGTGCCGAATAGAAGAAGAGAGTACTTCATCTGAGAGGGTGAAAGATTTCTCCATTGTAAACAACAAACAAGTTCCAGTTAGGCTTGACATCGGGTCGGGGTGAGAATTGTAATATTCTTATATATTTTCTAGTTGAAATAACATCTCGTTCTTTCTACCCCGTATTAAGGTGAAAGGCCCAACCGGGATAATTCTTGTGTATTTTGTGTGATTGGTGTGATCTAGTTTTGCTTGGTGGTTTGTATTGATTGTGTCGAAGACTCAATAAGATCCTCAATTTTCTAACGGTTTTGACCTTTTCTCGCTTTATCATCTTCTTCTTATCGAACTCAATAGTTTGCAAGATATAAAATCCAACATTATTCTCTATCATAACTGTTATTCCTTAAGTAGACAAATTTAATTTTATTAGAAAAAATTAATAAAACTGAATTAAATTTCTGCACAAATTTAATCACACTTGTATTGTTTCACAAACTACAAAATTTACTATGAACAAAGAACAAAATGAAGATAATATATCTTCAACTCGAACCTTGATAATCGTGAACTAAAAAAATTGTTTCTCAAACAACGTATTTCACTATAAACAAAACACAGAAAGAAAATAATTTTATCTTCAATTCCTACCTTGAAGATGGGGAACAAATAGACTAAGGCTTGTTTAAAAAAAATGTCCTTAAGACGTTATTTCCGCCACTGCTACAGTGTACACAGTTGATTAGACGATCGTCTTCGAAGATACAACAGTCTGAACTTCGTTAACTTACACTGGAATAACGAAGACTCAGTTGATATGGATTTGACAGCAATATTTGTGTTAAGTCAGCACTAATACAGTGTGGTAGAAAAAAGAAATGGGATGTCGATTTGATCAGGACAAGATCCTATTTATAGCCCTATGCCCAGGCGGTTGCACAACTGTACAGGAAACAACTGTCCTGACAATTGCAACTACTGAATTTTTCAGAATTAGAAACGGGCAAAAAATAAGTTACTGTTTTAAGCCCAAGCGCGGCCGGCGGGCGTGTGTGTTTCAAACCGAAGCCCAAATTGGGTGTGTTCTCCTTCCAAAATCTTCGTACCCCTAAGGGCGCAACCATTTGGCTAAGTTTTTAACTTATTAACTTACTTGCTTTTTTGCTCTTTTTCAATACGGGACTAGCATCTACAGTGGCGGAGCCAGACAAATCAAAATGGGGGTCCCAAATTTTTTTTTTCTCCCGGCATCGACATAATTGTTGCCGAAATTCTCTTACTTTACTTTTGTTTTGAAAAATTAAAGTAATTTGTGTACACACTAGTTTCTTATTCAAAATTTTATCCAATGATTATACAGATCAAATAATAAGTATCACTATTAATTTTTAGCTCAAAGCTCATATCACTATTTTGAGCCTTTAACAAGAGGTGGATTAGACTTGGGGGTCCCAAAATTTTTTTAACTGGGGGGCCAAATAAAATTTTTGGTCGATATTAGAGGGTTTTACAAAATTTTTGGGGTCCCAATTGTCCCCCCTACCCTCTTACTCCCTCCGCCCCTGAGCATCTAAATACCACATACCAAGCAAAAAGTCCAATTCTTCATTTCAACATGCTAACTTCATAGGCGAATATTTCATTCATTTAAAATCCGTTTTGGACATGTGAGTACATCATTTTATTCGTCTTGATGAGTAGAATAAGATGGAACCAATACATACTCTTATACTGCGATATACAATGACAAACCTGAAACTAACTACTACAAAAGAAATGAGATTCAAGAGAAAGAGTAAGGTGCAATATTTTCTAAAGCCAAGCAGTAGTTGAGCAATTACTACCTAAACTCTGTCCAAGCTCCAAAATTTATCCTCAACATTGTAGAAGTTCAAAGGGTTTTGTGTTTCTGCCTTGTCAATAAACGTCTCGTAGGAGTAGGGGTTCGACTGTGTTTCTGTCCTCAGATCAGACCCTATTTCAATACAAAGGTAACCTAAGTTTTTCTTACTGAAATTTAAGTAATTGTTACACTGTCCGAAAATAACTAGTTTTCTATGCCACTTAACGTACCTCTATATCGTAACAGGTTCTTCTCTGTTGCTGCTGTCATTCTTGATCCATTTCCAGGTTCAAAATAAGGATATTTAGCCATTGTATCCGCAACATTAGAGTCCTGGCCGGTGAGCTCCTGGACGACGTTTCTGAAATCGGACTCACTGGTCTCGACTCTCATAGGGGTGGAGATGTGCACAACCTTGATCGGCTTCTTCTTGGATTTGTTGGTCTCTTTCGGGCTTTTGCTGTGCACTCTAAGCTGGCCATCCATAACTCCAGCCCTATTTAGCAAGAAAGCTCAGAGTGATGAAGTAATTGAGTGTAGTATATATTTTTATATATACTGTAGAGAGTGGGATAAGGGTTAAAGAGGGTGGTTTCTTGGAAGGCAAAACAATGAAACATGTGGAAAAGAAACGACGATGATATAGAAAGAGGAGGGAGGGAGAGAAACTTCCAAAAGTAGTAGTTAGTGCACATCTTCTTCAGTTGGTGGGAGCATTTGAGTTCATATATATATTTTTTATATATTATAAATAATTATCACAAAAAAAAATGTTGTTTAGTTTGAAAAGAATAATTATTATTATTTATGTGTAGCTTATTGACGCTAACTTCTTCAACAAGACCATTTATATATTCTGGGGTTGAATGGCAAACGGGTAGGACTGTAAATTTGGTCAATCATTTTGCTGTTGATGTTTGTCTCTTGTGCAGTTGGGTTGGGATGTGAAGATATTTACGTGCAGCTAGATAGTATTTTATTATAACTATTGTTGCAAGTAAGTTAAGCTATGTAAAATTAGTTACAAGTAGTTTCAGTTACTGCATGTGGTTTTAAACATTTGTTTTGGATATTGTGGTGGTTTCACTTGTTAAGGTACAAGTTTCTGAAGGTGGTCATGGACCGAGACATAAGATAGAGAATATGATATTAACTTTAATTTCAAGTTAAGCGTTTTCAGAGCGTAATGTTTTTGCAACTTAAGCCAATGGCTTACTTCATCGACACATGTTTGACCTCACATGAGCTCAGTTTGTGTGTGGTCTTGAAAATCTAGAAATTATTTGTCAGTCATGAATATATCAATATCGGTAGTCCATCAGCTCTTCAATTCACCAGTCTTCTTTGAGAGTTATGATTGATCACGTTTGTATTTATACGCAAGTATTAGCCAAAATCAATAAAAATAATATTTATGTGTAATAAGTATATTTACTCCGCACCGGCTGATATATTCCTAACAATGAGAGTTTTTCGAAATTATTTGTAATTTCTATTTTGTAAGCACTAGTAATACAAAATTCTAGGTACTGAGAGTAAGTTTCTTTGCTATTTATTGTATCTCTCACGCAAGGCCGGCCCCTATCTTGAGGCTGGTGAGGCGGCCGCCTCAGACTTTCGGATTTTTATAATTTTAGGGGCCTCCAAATTTGTATTTCCCTTTTTTTTTGACTGGTAAAAGGCAGGGTAAGTCTCTACCTCACAAAAACTATATTACTAATGAATAATTACAAGTCCATAGTACAAAACATGATCAAGATAGTTCAGCCTACAATAGCCGAATTCTTGATCATCAATAGTAGCAAACTAAGAAGTTATATAAAGATTGGACTTATAGCAGTGTCCCAAAAAAGCATACAGCATACAAAATAACCAAAAGATGCGCCTCCAAGATAGTGCTTAGCCCGAGCAGCTGTCCTCCCCGCTTTCGGCCTGATCAATCCGAATCAGCGCCTGCTTGAGTAGGGTATCTTGAAGGTCGGCCAGCTCAATCTCCCGTAACATCACCTGCTTCTTCTTTATACTGTCAAGTCCATCTAGCCATGATCGAAACCAAAATATTGCATTAGAAATAATTTGCTGCGGTTTCAAGAAGTTTGAAGAAAAAATGCGCTCATTTCTAGCAAGCCAAATACTCCAACTGATAGAAATAGTGAGAAGATGCCAAGTGCGTCTATGTGCATGCATTCCAAAACACCAAGAAGTGATGCATTCATGCAAGTCATTAGGCAGGGGGTGTGATTGGAATAGTGTGGTGAAGTAATCCCAAGTGGTAATAGCCGTGGGGCATGCAAAAAAAATATGGAAGGTCGTCTCAACAGGGCACGCACAAGTTGTGCATGTCGTGTCTCCTGACCATCCTTTAGATCGAAGAAATTCCTTTGAGTTGAGTCTGTCCCAACTCATCAGCTAGATGAAGATCTTGCATTTCAGGGGCGGCAGCAGAAGACCAGGTTGCCGCGTAGTAGGGGGAGCGCTGGCCAGAGATGATGAAGAAGTTGTAGGCATATTTGACAGAGAAGGTTGTCGATGTTGTAAGTCGCCATGAAGGGTTATCAGCTGAGTTGGAAGGCTGGTAATCTGCAATCATTTCTATGAGTCTCAGCTTTTCTTCACGAATGGTGGGTGTAGAGATACAGTTTAGCTGTGGTTGCCAGTGCCAGACACCATTGATCCAACTTCCCTGGGAGAGGACATCAGCTTGAAGATTCCATGCTACTACAGCAAGAGAAGGGCAGAGGGAGACTATGTTGTTGCCATTAATCCATCGTGCCGTCCAAAATTTGATCTGGTTTCCATTGCCTAGTTGCCAGTTCACATTGATCCAAAATCGTTCCCTGAGATAGAGGATCCCCTTCCAAAAGCTGGAGGCCGTTTGTGGACTTGTAAAGCTATTAGAGTTGCTTCTATAGTATAAGCTCCGTAGAGTTTGGCTAGCTAGCGAGTCTGAAGAGACTAAGCTCCACCACCATTTCATGAGGATGGCTTCATTAAAGACTTTCAAGTCTAGAACACCAAGTCCACCTTGCGGTTTGGGTTGGCAAATTGCTTTCCACCGCATACTAGCCACACCTCTCACATCCGTGTCGGAGCCACTCCAAAAGAATCTACTATGAATTTGATCGATTCTTTTGATCACCCGGAGAGGTAGCCTGAAGAAAGAGGCGAAGTATACTGGCAAGGCACTTTGGACAGCATTAATAAGTACTAACCTCCCCCCTCTATATAGAATCTTGCCCTTCCATACTGAGAGTCTTTTCTCAATCTTTAGAATTAGCGGTTGCCAACTTCTTTTGCTAAGCTTACCACTGGAGAGTGGCATTCCAAGGTAATTGAATGGTAAACGGTCTTCTTTGCACTCTAGAATGGTTGAAAAAGCATGCAGCTTGGCCTTCGATTTTCCAAAGTACACGATCGAAGACTTTTTGAAGTTAATGTCTAGGCTAGAGACATTGGCAAAGAGCTTCAGTGTCACCTTGAGATTGAAGATCTCCTGTTCGTCTCCTTTGCAAAATATCAAAGTATCATTTGTAAACTGCAGAACGGACAGGTTTGCTAGGGAGCCTCTGATAGGTAGCTATGAGAATGCACCATTTCTACGACCACTGAAGAGCATCTGAGCAAGCACATCAACGACTAAGATGAAGAGCATTGGCGAAAGAGGGTCCCCCTGCTTGAGTCCTCGCTTGGATTTGATTTGCTTTCCTCCCTCTCCGTTGATGATAACTGATGATTTGGCCGTTCTAAGGACCATATGAATCCACCTGCACCAAGCAGGACCAAATCCTCTGGCAATAAGAAGCTAGTCTAGAAATTCCCAGCTTACTGTGTCAAAAGCTTTGGTAAAGTCTATCTTGAAAAGTAGCGTATCTGAGTTCCGTCTACTGCAGAGGTTGATAGCTTCATAAGCGACTAGAAAATAGTCTACTGTGGATTTACCTTTCAGGAATGCGCTTTGAGAGGACGACACAAGAGAGTGCAGGATCAGACTTAGCCTGTTGGCTAGGATTTTGGTAAAGATCTTGAATGAGCAGTTAAGCAAGCTGATAGGTCTGAAATTTGTTACAGAGTTTGCGCCCTCACACTTGGGTATTAATATAATGTTAGAGTAATTCACTCTGCCTAGATCAGCATCACCCCTTTGCACTGACTACAGCATTGCAAGTAAATCATCTTTGATGGTGTCCCAGAAAGTATGATAGAAGCTCATGGAGAACCCATCGGGGCCAGGTGCCTTGTCACTACTCATATCAAAGACTGCCTTTCTAGTCTCCTTAATGGTGATCGGGTCGTCGAGGTGTGCCAGGTTGATTGCATTAGATGGATAAAGAGATGGCCAATCAATTCGAAAGTCAGACAGGGGGGTAGTGCCATAAATATCTTGGAAATGGTTCTCAAAAGCAGTTTTGATCATATGGGGAGAGGTTGTGAGAGTGTTTTCAATTGTGAGGCTGTGGATGAAGTTTTGCCACCTTCTTCCATTGGCAATAGAGTGGAAGAATTTAGAGTTTACATCACCTTCCTTGATCCATTGCACTCGTGATCTCTGTCTCCAATAAACTGCCTCCGCTTTGATAAGATTCTGGAGCTCAAGCTGAGTTGCTTTGAGGGAGTCAGTTGGCCTATAGCGTTGCTCTGCATCAACCTCCAACCTGAGCAGCTTTTCTTGGAAATGTTTCTTCCGGGTGGGGATGTGGCCAAAGGTATCATTTCTCCATCTTCTAATACACCTCCTAAGAAGCTTAAACTTACAAACAAAAATGTCAACTGGATTACCAGAACAAAAGAATAAATGCCACCATTCTTGAACCGCAGGAACAAAGGAAGAGTGTTCAAGCCAAGCTTTCTCAAATATGAAATAGTGCACTTAATGTGGAATTACCTGAGTGTCGAGAATAATGGGGCAGTGGTCAGACACAAATCTGGGGAGGGAGTATTGAATGTAGTTGGGGAAGGAGAGGTCCCATGCTGATGTGATCAAAAACCTGTCAAGCCTAGCCATTGAGGGGGATGCTCAAAGATTAGACCAGGTGTATTTACTGCCTGAGAGCGGTAGGTCAATGAGGGCCATATCATGAATAAATTCTCGAAAACATCTCATGTTTCTCGTTGAAACCCTACCACTGGATCTCTCAGTGTCTGAAATAGTTACATTGAAGTCTCCACATAGGACCCATGCATCGTCGAGGTGGCTTCGATGCTGTTGAATTTTTTTTAAAAAAAAGTTCTCTGTCTTCCAGGTCGAAGGGAGCGTATACAGTTGTAATTGACCAAGTTGCTTCTGAAGAGTGGTGCTTGAAGGAAGCAGAGACTGAGAAAATATCGATGGCTGAGTAAGTGCAAGTCAGCAGTTGGTCATTCCACCCTAAGAGTATGTCTCCACAGCTGTTAATAGAATCGAGCTGAATCCAATTGGTGATAAGACTTCCTCCAATCAATGAGAGCTTACGGGAACCTGGATTTCTGAGTTTAGTCTCTTGTAGGCAGACAACCGATGGGGAGCAGCTATGTATCCCTTCTTTTATAAGCAAGCATTTATCAGGGTTGCCCAACCCTCTCACATTCCAACTTGATATCTTCATTGAGATTAAAAATCATCCAAATGCACAAAACAGTAAAACAAAATTTGATCTCCAAAGTCAGAGAAACAGGCCAGTCAAGCAGAATGCTCTAGTTGATCAGGCTGATCAACTAAAACTTTCGGATGGCCCTTTAAAGCATGCACCGAGTGTGGCCCTTTAGCCTCCACTCCAATAGATTCAGCTACTTCTAAGATATCCTCATTTGATAGCAGAGCAAACGGATTAAGATGAGCATTTAAAACTGAAGCAACTAAAGAAGAGGTACCTAAGGTCTTTTTCTTGATGGTGGTAGAGAGGTGCTTCATGAAAGGCCTAGTGCTATTGAGCTTGCCAGCCGATCTAGACCGTTTCAGCTTCTTGGACGGCCCTTCATCAAAGCCTGGAAGAACAGAGATGAAGGAGCTTGCAGCTTTGAGTACGCTTCTCCTGAGTAGGGAGCGAGTGTGGAAGCTCTCACTGTGGACATTGCTGGTACCTGCTCTGAAAACCACCTACTCAGCAGCATTTTGATGACTCATTTCTTCTTATACAAATTCCTTTAGGGCTCCTTCAACTGCCGACCAAATCTTGGAGAAGAGTGATAGTGGAAAGGTAACAAGCTTACCTTTCCAAAACATTTCACGCACTTCTTCATGTGATTCGTCGTTGGAGGAGTCATCCTGGATGTGCCGGGATTTGGTGGGGCCATGCGAGATTGCCTTGTTGTTACTAACTGAGGATTCAGAAATCTGGACCACCTGAGGTGCCAGCTTGGTGAGATTTGAATTTAGCACGTGATCCTCCAAAGATAGTGGAGCAGTAACCGGATTTGGTAGGATTCCTTGATTGCCGCTAGATTCCTCCAAAAAAGGAACATGTAGAGGGATTTTCAAATTATCAGCCGTTCGCAGGGATTGCGCATCGGTTGGGATCTTCTCCCTCGAATCACGGGGATTGAAATCAGCATCCACCGCAGTCGTAGCCAGAGTTTTGCTTGGGTGGCCTCCTGTTCTGGCATCAGTAGGGCCTTCCGATGCCTTGGGCGCCAAAAGCTCGCACTCCCAGTACCATTTGAAGATCTTCATGGTGAAAAGTTGTACCTTGCCTGACTGAACATCTTCAACCGCTATAGGATCTCCCAGGAGCAGTATGGAAACTTCATGAACATGCTTCTCCAGACTCCATGGTGCAGTGTATCAGATGGAGAGAGTTTTTGGGATGAGCATTATGTCCTCCACCTCAATGAGAACTAAGGCTTGGTCTCTAGCCTTCACATCTTGCATTTCTCTACTCAAAGTGATTAATTTGCCAAAAGGAGTAATAAGGTGCTCAAGAGACTCACGGTTCCAAAAGTGGAACGACAAGAGGGGGAGATTGATCCAAATGAAGCATGGCTTTGAACGTAGTCTGGCCCCGTAGTCCATCGACCAGGGAGAGAAGGTAGCATTGAAACCAGAGAATTGAAAAACCCCTTCAGCAATCGCGGCCTCTGCTTCCGTGATGGTTGGAAATTGGACATGATACACCCCATCACTAACCTTTTGAAGGGTCCACCAACGCCCTTGCCTTCCCCAGGAGAAGTTGAAGGCACTCTCGATGTCCTTAGTGAGGGGGATCCGACGTGGGTTAATCGGGTGAAGGAATGTGCTTGCATGCAATGCCAGCAGCGCTTGCAAGTAATGGCGTTATTATGGGGAAGGTCCACTTCTAACTCGGCTCGCCGGTTATGAAGAGGGCAGTTGTGCACTTTATGGCCAAATTTCCTACAGTTGAAACAGTGGATCCCCATCTTGCAGCACTCAGATGTCGCGTGATCTCCTTCACCGCATTTGAAACAACGACGCTCCATCCTCTTGGATCTGCGATTTTTTTGGAGGTGGAAAGGTGGTTTTTTTGGATAGGATGCTGAGGGTTTGGGTTGGAAGAAGGCTTTGGGGTGGTGGGCAGGAGGTTGAGTGGGGGGTGAAAAGACAGATTTGTGGTTGGGTTTCGAGGAGAAGAGGGGATGGCGTGAGGATCGAAGGGGCATTTGGTTATTGAAATGATGACGACGGGGGGAAGTCGAAGAACCTGAGCGTAAGAGTTGCTCAGTTCCCGAGGGACGAAGGCAGTCTCTCTCCTTACCCCTCTTTCCATTTCTAAAATTTTCTACAATTTGTATTTTCCTTGTAAATATAAGCATGTATTTTGTACATAAAATAATTATATTGTTATTAAGGGCCCCCAAAAAAAATTATTTGGGCCTTTCGCCTTGGGCCCCCGGAAACTCAGGGCCAACCCTGCTCTCTCGTTTTAAACAATTGAACAAGCCTCTTCCTCTTTGCTGAAAAAAAACCGTATAGGGACCCCCCCCCCCCCCACACACACACACAGAAAAAAAACTATTTAGAATAATAAAACAGTTATGAGTAATTTTCTAAAAAGGATCCTACCACTGAAGATATTTACACAACATTTGCAATTTAGAAATTTCTGATATGTGTTATTTTGATAACTATGCATGTGAATTAAGAGAATATTTTCAATATAGTTATTATACAAAAGAAGAGAATGGTCTAATAATTGACTCATTTTTCCTAAAATTACCAGATCCGTGGAGTATATACATATATAGTGCATATGTAAATGAGAAAGTAAAACAACAAATAGATACTTTAGGGTATATGACACAATTTTTAAAACATTATAGAGATAAAGTATGTCAAGAAGCTAAATCAACTATTAAATATTATAAAACATATAAACAAAAAATTTATTGTGATGAAGCAAAACCAAATCATTGGGGATGTAATAATAACTATAATTATACAAAGAGACGTAAACAAAAATTTCAAAAATATAAACCAAAATATAGAAAAACTTTTAAGAGATATAAAAAATCCTATAAAAGATACTTTAGAAGAATAAATAAAAATAAACAAGATCCGAAAAACCCAAAGAAATGTAATTGTTATATATGTGGAGAAGTATGACATATATCATCAAATTGCCCTAAGAGGATGAAAAAAGAAAATGCAAAATACTGAGAAGAAATTGAAGATATGAATAACATAAATTATGAACCCATAAAATATGAGAAAGAATGATCAGAAATTAGTGAAGATGAGGAAATAATGGTAATAGAAGAAGATAGTGGAAGTAGTGAAGATGAAACAGAAGAATGTGAAATAAATATGATGACAGAATTAACAGAAATATAAGGAACAATTAGAAAGAGAAGAAAATAATAAAGAAGTAAGAAAAAGAATGAGCTTTGACATACAGAAATACGATAAAATAAGAACAACCAAATTAGTAATAAACTCAAAAGAGATATTTAAACTTCCAATATTTGAAAGAAAAAAGAATACCATCATAATAGTCAGAAATAATGAACAACCTACAGACATTGAACAAGCCCAAGGAAAAATCATAATTTCATTAATAACAGAAAAAATAATAAGACAAGAAATGAAAAAAATAAGGGAGAAAACCAGAAAATTAAGACACATACATTTAGGAGAGGTACATATAATAATAAAAGCTTATTTTAAGGAAGGAATAAATACACCCCTAGAAATATACCTAATGTTAGAATAATATAAAGTATATAAGATGTCTTAATAGGAATAGTACAAGAAAACATAATGTATCAAAAAAATAAAATTTACAATAAAACCTAATTTCTCTATAAGTATGGCAGAAGAAAATAAGGATAAAAGTTTATGTACCACAGATTATCAGGAATAGAATTGGTAGAAAAAAGTAAAGTTATGAGTATACAAATAAGAAATATTTATGCTTTCTGTAACATCAGTTTTCGCAAATACATATTTTCTGTGTATTTTTGGTATTTCAATTTTTTGTAAATTATTTTTTTCTGCTTTCAAATTATTTTGTTAAAATGTATTGTTGGATCTTCTATTAAAGTCTATTTTTAATTAATGATTTTATTTGTAACTAGTTTCCAATGATTTTTATATCGTAATACAAATCTTATATGTATTATTATTATGACTTTGATTATTAAGGATATTATTATTATTATTGTTATTAAACTTATTGGTTATAAAAATTTTTGGAAGCCTATAGATCGTAATCTATATTGTATTTTTATTAGAGTATGGATTTTATGTATACCGTTTTATTTAATCAAATAATATGTAACATTATTTTGCTCCTTATTATATTTTGGTTCGATTCAAATACAGTCTTGATCATTTTTTTAGATCTTACATTCTATTGTATTTAGTAGTGTTTGAGTATTAATTTGATGCATACAAATTGATTAATTGTGTTACTATATTATTAATGATCTATTTACTCATTTATTTTTCTAAAACTCAAAACCCTATTCCTTATTGGATATCCAATACCCATTTCCACCCGTTAACACTCTAACCCTAATATTCTTTCCCTATATATATATATATATATACCTGTTATAAACCCTATTCCATCTCAAAACTCTACAGCCGCTACATCTTTTTCCCTACCTTCCTCTCCCGCTGCGGCAACAGCCAACAACCCATCCTCCCGAGCTTCTCTTCTCTCGACCCTGCACCCCGCCACCCTGTGCCTCCGACTGTCGTGACCACCCTCGGCGACCCCAGTCGCGCCGCCTAGTAAGCCTTCGACGACAGCAGCCCCTCATACCTCTCCCTACATCCCTGTCTCTCGACCTGCCCTCTTACTACAATTCCCCCTCCTGTCTCCTTCCCTACTCCTTCCAGCCTGTAGCAGCGCCCACCTCGGCAACCCTCCTCTGTGTCGTGCCTCCTCCCGAGCACCGCACTCTAGCTAGTCGACAGCAGCAACCCCCAGCGAAGTGCCACCCCTTCTCGGCCACTTCCCCTGCCAACATCGCACCGCGCCGCTTGTCCGTTGTTCTGCGGTCGCCCCTTGGCCGCCGCCAGTCATCGAGCCAGAGCCGAAACCTACTGTAAGTTGTTGATATTAATTTTGATCACTTTGAATTTGGACCGTCCGATCTCTTCTTGATCATCACGATCATGATGATCATCAAGCTTCCTTTGATCACAGCCGTTCGATCGATCGATCTTGATCATTATCACCATCTTCAACATCGGGGAGATCTGGACCATATGATCTGAACGTGATCATCGTCAGCTCTTGGATCTAGCCATTCGATCATCTTGATCTTGATCGTCATCAAGATCCGTGCATTATGCTCGTCGCCTGGGAATCCGTTCCCTTTATTCTCTTTCTCTCTGTTGGATTCGTCGTCAATTTTCAGGCAAGTAACGTGTATTCCTTTTTGTTGTATAATACAAGTACTAAATACCGCATGTAGTGTAGTTGCTTCAAGATTTATTCTCACGAAAACCCTTGTTAGATCTTGTCTCTATATGTTGATCCGCCCGTAGTTGTCTCATTACACACACGACATGAAATAACTTGGAGATAATCAATTCTTGATGTATACATGCATGTTGTTCGTGATTCATAATGTGTCGTATGATATTACATGCTTGATTGTGTTAGTCATAGTATAACTCGTTGTAGACTTGTAAAATGCCCTATACCATGTTTCTTAGACATCTAGTATACCATATTTCGTATTATGTTATGATTTGGATGAGTTTCATATAACCTAGTTGATTTTATGCATAAAGAAGATTTCAGTTTTTGTTGTTACCCCGTTTTTGTTCAATATTTTAGACCCTATTAAGGTCGGTATATTAAAATTATTTGTAAATATGAATTATAGAGAATTCTGTCTAATTTCCGGAATTTCTGAAAGATCTCAGTTTCGATTTGTGAGTTGCAAGTTATTGCTATTTTACTACAGATGTGTAGGAAATTCCAGATTCTGTTTTATATGAATTCTGTATGGTTATTTATTTTCATACTGATGTTAAAGATAATATTTTGATCCAATATTTTGCTGAGTACAACTATACCTGATCGGGATTCACCCCTAATTTTTGTGGATTTAATTGATGACTTTTATGAACTATTCTATGCTTGCAAACAACTACTATACTTGCAGAATTTTCATACTATTTAGTAAAGAACCTAAATTTCGACTTGATTATATTTGTTGTTTATAAAAATTTTGTGAATATGAAGTGTATCCTACTGTATCTATTTTATCACCCTTTTGACGGATCTGGATTTCGATTTATACTTTGTAATCTATTGATATTTTAGTACTGCTATGTTCAGAGTTTCAAATTTACAAATTTATTGTACCTTGCTGTTTTCTGATTTTATTTGACTATACTATATATGCAGGAATATTATGAAACTTTATTTTCTGATTCTAAACATACTAGGGAATACCCCAAATTCTTCTTAGATTTAATCAGTAAGTTTTTATGCCGTTTTTCTGTTTATGAATACAAACTTCTGATTTCTGCCGGGACATATTTTCTGGATACAATTCTGTTTTGAGTAATGTTTTTGTGAAATACCATATGACTTATATATATTTACTGGATTCGGTCGAGAGTCTATTTTCCAAAATTATTTATAGATCCAGGTTTGCATATTTGTGGCAACGAAAATCTCAGATTTGGTGCAGTACTGTCTTGCTGTCCTGAAGTAGAATTTTCGTTGTCATAATCTTTTATGAGTTGTCTTTTGCCTGTGCATGTTTACGTTCCAACCTGAATCTGTTACTTTTTAATGCCATGTCCTGTTTTGTGCACGTATATGCCCATTTGATAATAATAATAAGAACAAGCCGGGGTTTAAGGGAAAGATCTAGTAGTGGACAATACAGGAGCCTGTACTCGGAAGGAGACCCGTGTTTTTCGTGTGACTTGTTTACCGACCAAGTTACCGACTAAGTTACCGATCATGTTTACCAACCAAGTTTGTTACATGTTACCGATCAAGTTTATCGATCAAGTTTACCGACCAAGTTAATTACATGTTACCGATCAAGTTTACCGACCAAATTTTGTAATCCTGTGAATACTCGAGTACATGAACTATAAAATCCACTACTAAATCTAAACGCAAACTTGTTTGAATGAAGCAATCATGTGGTAAATGGATGGGATGCATGAAGTACTACCTTGATAGGAATAAATACAAGACTTGACATAATATGACACCTGTTACATGCTTACCTGTACATGCTACTTGTTTACCTGTTTACCTGCTTGTATGATACTTGACATCTGATACATATTACCTGTACCCTATTAGTATATCATGTTACTTGATTTTTTTTCCTAATTTATGTTAGTTATCCTGCTTTGTTGACATGCCTATTCCATGCTATGTTGTTTTCTTTGTTACTCTATATTTGTTACCTTTTCCTCTACTTGTTGCATGCACTACAAGCGGCCCGTAACTTGCATTGAAGGGAGTTCTGTTTCTTTTTCATTTTCCTGTAATTTGTTAAATTGCAGATCATAGAGATCAGCTGCCCGCTAGAGTAGGTGATCAAAGATATTAGTTGCTGGAGTTCTTACTATATTTATTTTCCTGCTATTCTTGAATAAATGCATTTGCTACATGAATTTTTGTATTGGGCAGTATGACCCAGAATTATTGACTTGTCCAGATCTGGTTTATTTGAGATTTATTAAGTTTTGTTTCAAGTAAATCATGTTGGTGATATTAAATTATTCATGCATGCGTGGTTGATTTCTCCTTGTTTACTTCCTGTTATTCCTGTAAAATGTTGTAAAGATCCTGACAGCTTATGGATGATGAAAATTATTCTCTGGACTTAGTCACATATTCGTATTCCGTATTTCCTTTTGGAAAGTGGAGCGTGCCACTTTCATTAGTAACCATGAAGTAAAAATAAAAATACACATAATTTTAAGATAGAACCACTATTCAGAGAAATTATAAAATACAAACCAGCTAGAGAAAATCCTAAAATGACTATACCAAATTATATAGAATTTGACTTTAATAAAACAAAAGATGTATAAAAAGGAAAAGCACCACAAATAATGTTCCGAAAGATATCACTATCAGTAAGAAACAAACAACAAACATTGAAATCAATACCAATAATAAATACATTAGATAAGCAAAATAGTAATCAATTTAAAATAGAAATAGAATATTATGACAGTGGAAAATTAAATAAACAAGTAGCCTTTGTAGATACAGGAGCTACTAACTCACATATTAAACAAACAAATATAAAAATAACAGAATTAACACCATTAGAGAATCCATATTACTACTTAGACTATTATAATAATAGACATCCAATTGTCCATAAAATAATATTGCCACTGAGGATAAATGGTTGAAATGAAATGCTATTATATTTACATGTAGATCCAGAGCACAATATTAATGAAATATTATTAGGAACTGAATTCCTTACATCAATACAACCTTACTCAATACAAGAAGAAAAAAATCACAACAACAGTAAACAATGAAAGTATAGTAATAAATATAATATTGTGTAAATGAATCTATTAAGAGAAACAAAAAATACATTATACATACTAACATAATTTGTTTGCGAATGATACAAATCAAGGAACTATCATAGTCTACTAAACACTGGAGCAAAGACTAACTTATGTCATAAAAATATACTATCAAGATGGAAACAAGAAGGATATAATGGTGATAACTGGATTAACTGGACAAAACGTCATACTTGATAGGTTTCAACAAAATGTTACTATAAAAATCGAAAATTACATTCTAAAATTACCAATAATATATCAGTTTGATGATATGAATAATGATGTACTATTAGGAAATGACTTTCTCCAACAAAACTGTCATATAACTATATCACATAAATCATTTATATTTATAACACCTTGTCAACACCAAGCAATAGAAATTAGAATTACACATCCTTATTCTAGAACAGGACTACTACATATCAGAGTTTCTTTAGCCCAGCATGGTGAATACCAATATTTACCAAATAAAACTAGAATAGAACAAGTACAAGTAATAATTACACAAGAAATTTTACAAAAATAACTAGAAGATCTCTGTGGAGAAGACCCTATTAACAAAATGGCACTTAAGTAAATTCAAAACTCATATAGAACTAATAAATAAGAACAAAATAATAATAATTAAACTCATTAGACATACTCCAACAGATTTAGAAGAATTTAAAATACATATAAATGAACTAATGTAAACAGTTACAAAAGAAAATCACAAAGGCCGCATTCATCACTAGCATTCATAGTAAGAAAATATTTAGAAGAAAAGAGAGGAAAATCTCGAATGGTTGTAAATTATAAGAAATTAAATAAAAATTTTAAAAGATTTGGATATCCACTACCGGATATGCAGATACTACTAAACACAGCAAGAACAAGAAAAATGTATTCTAAATTTAATTGTGAAACAACAATTTACCACGTAAAACTAACAGAAGAGTCAAAACAGTTAACAAAATTTTAGTACACCACAAAGATTTTAGAATGGAACGTATTACCATTCGGATATACAAACAGTCTAGGAGTTTTTCAAGAATATATGGATAAGATTTTTGATAAGTACAATAATTTTATACTAGTATGTAGATGATATTCTAATAGGATCCGAAAACGAGGAATAACATAATGAACATTTACTAAAATTTATAGAAATAGTAAAAAATACAAGTATTATATTATCAAAAAAATGAAATTGTTCAAAACTGAGATAGAATTTTTAGGAACAAAATTATCAAATGAATGAATAGAACTAGAACCACATATAGCAGAAAAGATAAAGACGTTTTCTAATGTCCTAAAAGAAAAAAGAGAAGTACAATCCATAATTGGAATACTAAATCAAATAGTATGATACATACCAAATTTATTAGCAAAAACAAATTGGTTACAATAAAAACTAAAAAAGTTCAAGAAATGAGAATGGACCCTAGAGGATCAAGAAACATAAAATATTAATATAACAAACTTCTAAATTAAATAAGCTAAGATTACCTATTAAAGAATTTTCATGGATAATAGAAACAAATGCATGAAAAGATAAATGGGGCGCAATATTAAAATTCATTGAAATAGGTGAAAAAGATGAAAGACTAGCCAGATATACTAGTGGATCGTTCACACAGACCCAACAAAATTAACACAAATGAAAAAGAACTATTAGCGATCCTAAAAGCTATAAAAAAGTTTGAATTATTCATAATACTTACAAATTTCAGAGTACGAACAGATAATACACAAGCAAAGACTTGAATTAACTAAATAATAGACCCAACTATAGCAAATAAAAGATTGATAAGATGACAAATTGAACTAGCAAATTATGATTTTACAATAGAAAACATAAAAGGAAATGATAACATTTTAGCTAATTCTCTATCAAGAAATTAATTGTTTCAATCGTTGCAGAATGGAAACTAGAATCCCACAAATAGAACATGATATAATTTTTCTCAAAGGAACCATAGAGCAAATAAAAGGAGCATTTAATCAATTACAGCTTCAAATTTACGGACTCCAAAGTCTGTTTTACCAACATGTAAGTCAACATATAACTACAGAAAATACGGTGGACAATACTAGCGAAAAAAAGAGTGAGATGGGTGAATATACTCATTCCTTAAAAGAAGATGCAATTACATCCTCAAATAAGACTACATACAAGGAGACACTTCTTACTGAGAAATCTCCTACCAAAGTATCAAAAAAAATATTATTTTTGCAATATATTGAAAAATTATGCTAAATAACCGAGGTGGACCAGTTCATCAAAAGCATATCACAGCAACATATAAACATGGTCATCATCCTACCAGGAGCTAATCCAAGAACAAATAGGGCACTGTTCGAAAGAGGAATTATTCATTGCATATATCCATCAAGGGAATGTGAAGAACTTATTCACTTGCTAAGAGAAATTTATAAAGCAGTCAAGAGCTATTTTGGCCTGAAAAAGACCTCAAAAATATGTCACAATGTATTCAGCAATTCCTGAGTATCTTGAAGAAAATGAAGAACTTCCAGCACAACATGTTATAAAATTTGGATGACTACCCAAGTAATTTATGGAGCATCTAACATCATACCGTACAAAGTTGATGAATTTGATAAACTAATCCTAGAAAGAGGGGCCATATAATTCAGAAACATGTATTGTGAATTAAAAAATACAAAGTCAAGAGATAGAAACATATGGAATTATGATAGTTTAGGCCCAGAGAAGATAATAATGTAAAGTATAGCAAAAATAAAACAACCACAAGATAAACGTGCACTGTTTGACAGCTGGTACCAGATATTATCTACAATAACAATGACGATGAAAGAACAAATAGTTGGATACTATTATAGCTTGATGAAGACAGAGCATCAACACAGATGTGGAGCATGTGAAAATGTCGATCAGGTTGAATCTCTTTTTCTAGAATAGTCCACAATGGAATCAAAGCAATTATTAAAGGTTGATGTAAGCAGTGACGTATTTGTAGCAATTATTGAACATATGATGTAAGCAGTGACGCATATAAACTTGCTGTAAGCTAATCTCTTGGTCTATAAAGAGTAGGCTAAGTTGAGAAAAAGGCAGAAAATTCTGAAAGGAAAATTTTCATATAATCTTGTAAGGAGAGTTTGGTTTGTAACGAAGTTTGGAGAGAGTTTTAGGAGAAATATCCAAGGGAGAAATTCCATATTATTCTCCTTGTTCTTTCTTTCATACAATCTTTGTTGTTATTTCTTGTCCAAGAAATGACTGACTAATCTCTTCCTCTCAGGGAGAGCTTGGTAAGGCTCTGTTTGAAAAATCTTGCAAAATGTCCAATTCGCAACTTTCCACAGTCGCGCTGCACACCTGGTAGTAGGAAACGAGTTAGGTTGTGGTTGTCTATGCCGAAGTGATACGCAATTGTTCCAGACGTATGTCTTAAATGAAGCTCTCTTGAAGAGCATAGTAGTTCTGGGATGGGAGGAACGTAAAAGGAGCACTGAAATTTGGGTGCATACCAGAGGTATTTTATCCACTGGTAATAACTGGTACAGTACAGCTCAAAGAGGCTCACCTAGGTCGGAAGCGTGTTGGACCATTTTGTTTGACTTTTCCTTAAGAAACCTCTACCTACTCATGATTTCATTTTAAAGTTTTTGATATTCTTTTTTTCTTCTTTGACGGTTGTTACAATCCTATCAATATAGTCATGCATCCACTTCTTGTTGGTGTTAGAGCCTACTAAATACATATGAAGAAGAATAGGACAAGAAGAAAATAATAAATAAGAAGACAAATAAGGGACGTGAATTTAATTTGTGTAAATAATAGAGGTACGGGGGATAAGAAAAATGAAATCTAATGAAGATGAAGGAGAAGGTGACTTACAAATGGAATCTAATAATTGTGAAAGTGACTTAAAGACTTATGGGCATACTAGCCTATCAAGAGCAAACTAGTTGTACTACTTTCTTCATGTTGTAATATATTACTTTGTTCATGTCGTGTTAGTCTTGTGAGTTTACTTTATGTACTTTTTATTTATTTCTGTGTCAGAGTCGGTCTCGTAATCAGTCATGTAATGCTTCACTCCAGTTGGTATCATAGTCTTGTTATTAAGTAACTTTTATCTAGTTTTCTGAAAATATTTAGTACAATTTAAGTTGTTAAAAAATTGACTAGATAAATAAATAGAAAATATTACAAAAATAAATTTTAAATTTGCAGAAATGTCACACATCGTATAAAAAATATTATTTAGAAAATATTCCTTAGTTGTAAATAATTTGGTCATTGTCCCTTAAAAATAATTAGCTCATTGTTAGTAGGGTGACAACATCAAAGACGAACGATAACTATGTATTCTCTTAGAGCATCCACAGTTGTTATGCATATATGCATATTATGCATATTTTCCCCCCAAAACTCGTTGCACTCGTTAGCCATTTATTCATTTTTTTACCTTTTGCGCTACAGTAAAAAGACATCTAGCATTCGATATAGCAATATGCATTTTATGCGTGACGAAACATCATGTTTCGTCTGAATTATTTAATTGATTTTTTAAATAATCTCGTCCGAAAAAAAATAAATAATTTTTTTTCAAATCTTAACCTCTTAATTAATAGTTAATTAGTTTAATTAGTATTTTAATTAGAATTTTAGTTAAATAATTATTTAATTAATTAAGTTTAGTAAATTAATAACATAATTAGAACCTTAATTAAGAAAATACCCACTGGGACGAAACATGCTGGTGGGACGAAGCATCATGTATCGTCTCATGTGGGGCCCACGTGAAAAAAAATAAAAATAAAACCCTCCCAAAAAAATCCCACAAAAAAAAATCGATTGTTCGTTTGTTTAATTTTTTTCGATTTTATGCATTTTATACCTTTTGACGACTGCAGCAAACGATCGAAAATCTTGGACTGTAAATCGGACCGGACCGGATCGGACAACCATATATTCAAGCTCGGACCGAAATTCTACTTGGACGGGCTTATGTCCGGCTCGATCCAGGTCGGACAAAAATTTTCTAGTCCGGACTCGGTTCGGTAAGGCATCAGACCATAATAATATTCGGACGGACTTATGTCCGGCTCGAGTTCGGTAAAACATCGGACGTAATAATTTGTTCAAGCTCGGTTCGTATAACAGTTCGGACGGTGCACGGTCAGACAATTTCTCGAACTGGACTTGAACGGATAACGGACTGTCATGTACATTTTACACCCCTACGAAAAGCTACTTTATAATATGCCTCAGACGACTGTGGATGTTCTTACGTTCTAGATGGTCTAAGATTAGCATGAAATGACCAAAATTTTGCTGATACTCCGCCATATTAGGATTTATCCTCTCCACACAATCGACAGGCTGACCGGAAAGTTCATACAGGAATAAACATCGAATGATTTTGAATCTATAATTGACAAGTTGATATCAATCATAGAGGACGAATAGTATCCGTTGAAGACAAAGAAATCCTTAGCCAGCCATCAGATCTCTCGAAGATTTGCGCTCATTCGAGATCGATGGTTTGGATCGATGCTGATGGCTTGCTCTGCGTCATATACCATGACGTTGTTATCCTGGACTTTGATTATTTGAATTGACTGGTCAATTTGAGGGAAATTATATGGATTTCTTTATTTTTTTTATTATGTTTTTGAGGTAATGAAATTCTGTGGTTGCAAATTTAACTCGATGTACCTTCCGTGCCTTTGGATACAAGAGGCGCGCATCTCAAAGCTTTGAAATAAATTTTTTTTCCCCTTTAAAAGGTGAAGTGACTGTATACTTGTGTAGGGAATTCTATAAACCCTAATTGATTATTATTTTTGGGAGTCAAGAATCAAGACTGTAGTAGTCAAATAAAGTGAACGAATGTAAGAGAAGGCAGAGAGAAAATGTTGCCCACTGCTAAGTTGGATTAAGTGGAAAAAAAATAGTTGGAGAATAATGAAAAGTTTTTTTGAGATTGTTCAAAGCGGTTTTTGCCAACAAGTCTGTTAATACAAAAGACTAGTTTTGCGTGAGCCACATATAGTACATAGGTTTTGAAATGTTGGACAAGGTGAAAAATGCATAAAAAAATACTCCATGAAAGTATAGACATTTTCACCATTCAAGATGTCTGTCATGTGTAATGGGAAGATGAATAACTGTAAAGAAAAAAAAAAAAAAATCAGTAAGATTTTCTACATAAAAAAAACATAGTTCAAGATTTTTTTTTTTTTTAATTTAGCCGTTTTTATACTCCACGTTCACCCCGAACAAAACAAACAAGTAGCAATTTGGCGCTTATTGCACATGTCACTTTCAGTCAAACTTTCTTACCTTGAAAATAACTTCAAATAGTGGTTTGTTTGAAAATATAGTTTCTATTTGAAAAGTAATTAATGAACATTGTTGAAAATTTAAAAACAAAATTACTTAATAAAGGCATTGGAGGGATTTTCTTTTTATATGCCCCCTTTTTAAAAATATTTGCAGAAAGATAACTAATGTGGTTTATTTTTGGGATGTGGCTGCAACATGTGTGAGTTCTCTCAATTTGTATAGTGGAAGTCGCGGTACTGGCTATATGCTCGACCCTCGGCTGGGGGATCGGCTCGGGAGCAGGAGTGAGGTGGAGGTCGGATACTCAGCTCGGATCCAACAACCTCAGCTCGGATCTGGGGGCTGGCTCGGTCTTGTGTACCTGCACTCTGCCTAAAAACACCGGAAGAGATCACGGTGGCAGACCCTCTGACGATCTAGTCAGTTACTAAAGAGATACAGTAGCTAGGGTTTTAGAGGGGAAAGATTGATTACCTTTGAATGAAGGAGAGGGCCTGGTATTTATAGGCAGAGCAAACGGGTCTGGGATCCTGCTGGGCCGGGTTTAGACCCGTTTGCTCGTGGGCCTGACATGGCAGAAGCCCATTTAGGCTCTGGGTTGATCGGATGATCAGGGGAGAGCGAGTTTTGAGAGGATCTAGTGGCCCAGGAGGGGCCACGTCATCTGACCCATATTAGGAGCCCCCCACTCCGGGAGGGCTGGGTAACCCAGCCGTGTGGGAATGGTTTTGCCTCTGTAAGAAAAGCGGAGTGGTTTGTACGGCAAAGAATGGGGTCTGTATTTTCCTGAAGAGGCCAGTGGGGTAGGATGAAGGGGATCTCCTTTTGGAGTCATGAGGGGCGTCGAGTGCCGAAGAGTAGGAGCTTGCTTAGCCGAGCGTCGAGGGTCAGGAGACGAGCCCCCTCACTTGTTGGAAAAGCAGGGGGACGTCGAGATCTGAAGAGTAGGAGCTCTATTAGCTGAGCGTCGAGGGTCGGGAGGCGAGCCCCCTCACTTGTTGGAAAAGCAGGGAGACGTCGAGATCTGAAGAGTAGGAGCTCGCTTAGCCGAGCATCGAGGGTCGGGAGACGAGCCCCCTCACTTGTTGGAAAAGCAGGGCGACGTCGAGATCTGAAGAGTAGGAGCACGCTTAGCCGGGCATCGAGGGTCGGGAGACGAGCCTCAGGCTTTTTGGAGAATTTTTTATGCCTCGCAATGACATCCGAGCGCCGACCTCAGGCTTGTTGGAGAAGCTTTTGTGGCTCGCGGTGTCATCCGAGCGCCGAGCCTCAAGCTTGTTGGAGAAGCTTTTGTGGCTCGCGATGACATCCGAGCGCCGAGCCCCCAAAACTTATTGGAAAAGCTTTGGTGGCTTGGTGGTGACATCCGAGCGCCGAGCCTCAAGCTTGTAAGAGAAGCTTTTGTGGCTCGCAGTGTCATCCGAGCGTCGAGCCCCCAAAACTTGTTGGAAAAGCTTTGGTGGCTTGGTGGTGACATCCGAGCGCCGAGGCTTAAGTTTGTAGGAAAAGATTTTGTGGCTCGCGGTGCCATCCGAGCGCCGAGCTTCAAACTTGTAAGAGAAGCTTTTGTGGCTCGGGTGCCATCCGAGCACCGAGCCCCCAAAACTTGTTGGAAAAGCTTTGGTGGCTTGGTGGTGCCATCCGAGCACCGAGCCCCCAAAACTTGTTGGAAAAGTTTTGGTGGCTTGGTGGTGACATCCGAGCGCCGAGCCTCAAGTTTGTAGGAGAAGCTTTTGTGGCTCACGGTGCCATTTGAGCGCCGAGCCTCAAGCCTATAAGAGAAGCTTTTGTGGCTCGCGGTGCCATCCGAGCGCCGAGCCTCAAGCTTGTAGGAAAAGCTTTTGTGGCTCGCGGTGCCATCCGAGCACCGAGCCTCAAGCTTGTAGGAAAAGCTTTTGCGGCTCGCTGTGCCATCCGAGTACCGAGCCCCCAAAACTTATTGAAAAAGCTTTGGTGGCTTAGTGGTGCCATCCAAGCTCCAAGCCCCCAAAACTTGTTGGAAAAGCTTTGGTGGCTTGGTGGTGCCATCTGAGCGTCGTGCCTCAAGTTTGTAAGAGAAGCTTTTGTGGCTCGCGATGCCATCCGAGCTCCGAGCCTCAAGCTTGTAGGAGAAGCTTTCGTGACTCGCGGTGCCATCCGAGCACCGAGCTTCAAGCTTGTAGGAGCAGCTTTTATGGCTCGCGGTGTCATCCGAGCGCCGAGCCTCAAGCTTGTAGGAGAAGGTTTTGTGGCTCGCGGTGTCATCCGAGTACCGAGCCTCAAGCTTGTAAGAGAAGCTTTTGTGGCTCGCAGTGCCATCCGAGCGCCGAGCCTCAAGCTTGTAAGAGAAGCTTTTGTGGCTCGCGGTGCCATCCGAGCACCGAGTCTCAAGCTTATAGGAGAAGCTTTTGTGACTCGCGGTGCCATCCGAGCGCCAAGCCCCCAAAACTTGTTGGAAAAGCTTTGGTGGCCTGGTGTAGTGTTCGAGTAGTTGGCCACGCATTCCGAGTTGTTGTACCTGTCGATAGGGTTGAGGGTAAAGAGGTAATTTTGGGCCCTAGGCTGATGTCATATGCATGGGAATCGAAGCGCTTTAGATCCTGGTGGCCGTTAGATCTTGATGATCAAGATCCAACTGTTCGATCTTTTCGCGAAAATCGAGGAGTCTCTGCCTCTATTATAAATCTCCCCCCTCATCCCTCATTTCGCTCACTTTCTCAGACAACAGGAATTTCTCTAATAGCCGTCGACGACCATTTTTGGTGATCTTCCCGTCTGTATACCAAGTTAGTATTTTGATTCGTAATGTCGCGCTCTCAGTCCGGCTCTGAGGCAAGCACTTCATGATGTTCTGAGGAGGAAGTCCAGTCGGCGTCAACATCTTGGTCTCTAGGTGACTTTGAGGTGAAGGAGGAGGTTCAGTCGGACTTAGGATCGGGGGGCGAGGGCATCGTTGTGTATGACGTGCCCCCTTTACGATTCCATAGGCCAAGCAAGGAGCTCGTGGAGGAGGGTGAGCACGAGGGAGGAGACCCCGAGGGAGAGGAGTTTGTTGAGGAGGGGGAGCACGATGGAGAGCCTACGGGTGAGGAGTTTGGTGCAACGGTCGGGGAGAAGAGGAAGGACGAACTGTGGGAGAGACAGCTGAGGAAGAAGAAGATCTTCCACCTCTAACCCCGTTAGCGACCCCGTCTCCGGCGAAGAAGATTCGCCCCTGTATGAGAAAGAGAAAGTGGATTCGTCCCAATGACCCGGGTTTGCCAGACAAGTACGGACCTGAGCCGAGGTTCAAGTTTCCCCTCGTATCCCATAAAAACCCAGGGTCGATCAAGATGTACCCTAATGATGTGGAGGGGCTTCTCGCATTCACATCATTGCTGTGGGACTCAGGTCGGCCTATGATCAAGATGGATAGCGTCTAGTGTGCATTAAGGGCAGACTATCTGCATATCCTAAGGGCGACCTACTTTATTCCAAAGGAGTTCGAACTTCTGATACCGAACCCCGGAATACGCCCGACCACAGTTCTGGAGTCGAGCTTCTGTATGTTTCCCGAGGATGCCTTCGTCTCGGGGTTGAAGGTGCCGTTGCACCCGTTCATCGTGAGGGTTTTGAAGAGGGGGGAGTTGAGCCCGATGCAGTATGGCCCCAACTCGTGGAAACAACTGGTTTGCTTTATTCTAAAGTGCCAGGAGAAGGGGATCAAGCCAAGGCTCACGTACTTCCGTGCCATCCTAGGGATGAGCTCGCTCGGCGACTTGGAGGGGATGTTTTACCTTTCGCCACATCCTCACAATAGGGTGATGCACTGTAACATCATCGGACATCCGTGGCACAACCAGAATCTTTGCCTTCAAATGTATCTCAACACGGTAAATAACACGGAATTTAAAACACTTTTATTGCCATCAAAGTTAATACATTAATACTTACGAATATCAATTTATCATATCGAACTGTAACGCCCCCATTTTGACTCCAAACTCAATTATTTCAATTTCTATATCACTTTAAACATAAACTAAGATAGTTATATTTCAAAGAAAAATCAGACAGAGTCTCCCCTGAAATTTCTGCCCCGAAACACAAAAAGCTTACGGAATTCTTCTCTAAATTCCGTAGCTCACATCACAGACAATAATATCACGGGCTCCCCAGGCCAAAATGAGCAAAATCACACAGGCAATATATATATATATGCTCTGGGGGCCAAACACATAATAGAATATCAAATATCAATTAAAAACCATAAATTCCTTTGAAAACATAGTAAGGTTTTAGAAAATAATTTATAAAACATACCACAGGGCCCGGTACTCCACAACGAGATGGGTACGGGTCAACAACATAGCATGCCACCCCACACTATACTCATCATCAACGTCCACATACTTATACATCAAAAATACAATTTAAATCATAAAATTCACTATTCACACAATTAAACCTTAAGCAACAATTGTAAAATGAAGCTCCATCCACAGAATCTACACCTCACCTCTGCACCGCTGAGGACCTGTAACAGTAGGGGATCTAGGGTAGTCCAAGGACTCCCTAACCCCCTAAACACTAAGGGGTTAGCCATTTCTGGTGTGAGTATAATTTATTAATAAGTAACTAAATTAAACTTTCTAAGTAAAACAAAACGAACTTACGAATACCAAGATAAACCTGAACATATAAACATCATAAATGGAATTTCACCTCAAATACTCTCCGAGTCATTTCCTGTATGCATATCCACACCCGCTCACAATATACTTATCATTAGTTTGGAAATCATTTCCAAATTAGTTGCTTAAGGCCCATCACTTTATGCCTTATGCAAACGTTCTTATAGCTTTATTTTTCCATAAAGCCTTACATTCACAAATAACTATACTCTCACATAAACCGCACCTTATTTATCATTCATTTGCAATTACAGACTCATGACTTATAATCTTTCCCAATCTCATATCACATAACATCGCATTCATTCATTTCTTATAACATATATCATCACGTCTCGCAATACATCACTTTCACACTCATTACACAGTTCAACTATCACACTCACAATTCAGCTTGAGGAAAATGACGTGTATCCTGATTCCCTAGTGTTCGTGTATGCCATGACCTGAGTCTAATGCAACAATACAGAGTATAGAACAGATGCACTTAATCTAATGTCAGCAAGACTCTGGACACACATGCATCCCATACTACATGTGGCCCAGATCAAGTCATTTCTCCAGTTCAGAGATTTAAATCCTCGCTATGCAATGCATTCTAATTTGGTCTACTTCCTGTTCCTGATAGTATGATATGGTTGAGGAGGTGAAAATAAAAGAAATAATGCGGGGCGCTACCCCGAAGTCACCAATAATCGCTGCGTCGAACCATCCTCGAAAGCTGTGACGAACTTACAGATATACCACAGTATATCCATTTCGCAGAAGATCCTTTATGATTCGTTCGTGTTCACCAACATAGAACATGACGACCTCGGAGGTCCTAAAATACCCCCGATCCGCCAGGATATCAACATCCTGTTCTTACCATGGTACTTCAGGAATTAACAGTGCAAGATATGCGCCGCAGCGCGTATCCCTAATGACAGGAAGAGACAACTAGTATCACCACTTAGTGCTAACTCTCATAACGAGTTGGATTATAGGGAATCACCCATAACACCAATTCGGTCTTCAAGCGAAACAATAAAAGAAAACCTAATCAATGCAGTTTACTGAAACAAATTGTTACCAAGTCAAACTCGGTGTCGATCAATAATGTCGAGTCTGTCCGGTCTGTCAGACAACAATCATCACGGAATCACATCCACTGATTCCCAATACCTTCATAGGTTAGCGACCAAATAATCCCAGCCCGTGACCCTCAGCGAGTGGTCCAACGGTGCCCCAAGGATGCAATACAATTCAAAGGAAGGTAAGCACACACATAACTATCAATTCTTGACTATTGACAGACTCAGGCATCGAGACACCAAACACAACCCGATCAGAGCTATATCTCAACTCACTCATGTCCACCATGAGTACTAAACATAGGAACTTATCTAAGTTCCACATGAAATGCTAAAACATCATTAAAAACCTGATAGCTCCTGATCACCACACTGCGGCATGCAGAGGGTTCCCCATCAATTGTCCGATAAAATAATTCAAGAAAAAGTAATAGCTGTGACCCACGCTACGCTCATCGGAATGCAACACAATCAGACTTCTAGAAGGGTAGGGAGATCCATAGCAATCCCCTAGTGGGCGACTCTCTCAAATATTTAAGAGCTTAAGTCCCCAAGCTAACTTAATCTTGAAGTCAATCTCAACAACAGGGTGCCAAACTTACAATAACCACAACTTCCAATATCATGAGGGTTTGCTCACTCATCAGAAATTCTCGATCCTGGGTCCTATGGGAAGGTGGGAGTATCTACTTCAACTTCCTAGTTGAATATCTCTTTCAGACTCTATTATTCGAGTTCTCGAAAACACAAGTTTCATCTTTGGAAAATCATAACTCTCAACCTATAAACTGGAATTACAAAACTCCATATGGGTTAGAAAGCTATGACTTCCAACTACGATTCTCTAGTTGGTCAATCTCCCAAACTCTTAACAATAGTTCCCAATTTCTCATCTACACAAACTAGTCAACTTGTACTAGGCTGAACATAGCCTACCTTGAAGGTCAATGATAAATCAACCCTGAGTCCAATGCTCATGAAATTTGAGATTCTCAATCTACACATATACCATTCCATTGTGTCCAAAATTCACATCTAGATTCATTTCACACGATGAGCTACGACTCTTCCTTACCACTGTATACGGCTTATTGTGGGAACCTCATCAAACGATCCTTTAAAATTCTAAAACTTGAGAATCATCAAATAAACTCATACCAAAAGCTACTCTCAAAGTTCATAGCAAGATCATACATATACAATTGGTTATGACCTTTTGGACAGTCCAAAAGCAATCGGCTCCAGCTCTGTCCTTTCAGACCAGCTGCACTCCACGAATTATTTTGAGGTATCAACCGATCTCGATAATTTATACAATTTAATCTATAGTTGTGGACACATACAAGAGTGTGCATACAAATTCTTATCTCAAAACACCCATGCTACACTAAGATACAAAAACGAAAATACACAACAATCATAATTTAAAATTTTCACAACGCACCACGTGCATAAAATAAAAGATATCATACTCACAAAATATCCCGCGAAGACTCGAAGCGCCACCACGCATCCAAAGCTGCTAGTATATCCTATCATCAAGATTCGAAGCAATCAAGGCTCAAGCATCCAAACCAGTTACGGAAAAATAATAATACTAACTCCAATATCACACAGGCATTCTATTGAACGCTTGGGATACATACATGCGAAGCACGAGACATTCAAGATCCTACGGGATTTTTATTTCCTAAACAATAGCAAAAATCATTCCTAAAATAACCTAATGGCCCAACAAAAATTCTATTACCATAAAAGAGACAAGTTCTCATATACTTACTCCCCCTTTATAAACCCAAACCCTAATTTATTGGCAACTTACAAATTCTCTAACAACTTGCTAATTTCTCACATCTATCCTTCCCAACATCTCCTAATATCCCTACCATAATACTCTTACTCAAAAGAAATTTACCACACTAAATTTTATACAATAAAATAATCTAGGGTTTACCTTTCCGAAATCCTTTCAAAAAACGGACACCGCCAAGACGTAGAGAACCCTTCTATTAGTCTATCCCCCAATTTAATTTGAAAATGATGAAGAGATGGGGTGGATTTGGGCGGAGAGAGAAAGAGCCGATGGGTTCGGTGGGTGCTGTCGGCTGGGAAGAAAATAGGGAGAAGAAAGAAATGGAGAAGGAAGGGAAAAAGGTGGGGGAGGGTTTTTATAAAAGGAATAATAAATAAATAAATAGATAAATAAATAAATAATAAGGGAATATTACATATAAGCCCCCTAGTCTCAAATACATTTCAAATAAACCCCAAAACTCTACTTTAACAATATAAACAATACAAAAATACATTAAAACTACCGCATAATAATCCTTCAAAATTATAAAATGAAGTAGACAATAAATCTTATATTTCTCAATAACAATCAATTGTTATTAGAAAAATACATAATCGCGTGCAATTCTCAATTGTGCACAGATTACGATGTAAAATAGCCATATGCTATTTTGCGGGGTATTACATGCACGGCCACCCGGACTCCATCAAGGGATGGAAGGAGAAGTATTTTATTGTCCGGAGCGAGAAGCCTTGGAAGATTCCAACTGTTTGGAATTTTGGCAAGTTGAACCACAAGCCCCCGAAGCGTAGCGAGTTGACAAATAAAGAGTGGGCGAAAGTGGAGAAGATTGTGGAAGGGCATAGCATAGGGAGGCCACGCGTCACAGAGCTGCACCTGGCCCGAGTCGGACTGAGCCCAGCCGACCCTAGTATTTTTTTGTTTTGAATTTGTTTATCTCCCTGCCTTCATGTTAACATTTTGTTTCTTTTTCTTTCCTTTTTTGTAGAGATGTCTGCCAAGCATCTCGACAACCGACAGGCCCTGCTGGCCATAGCTGCCAAGAGGGGGGCCGATCAGGAGAAGAAGGCTGCCTCGGCCATGGGTTCCAGTAAAGGGCCGGCCTCAGTGCCTGTGGAGCCGTCCCCAAAGAGGACGAAGAAGCACCACCACAAGTCAAGGTCGACGAAGGAACCGGGGGCGAGCTCTGGTAGTAGGAAAGTGGCCGAGGTCCTGGAGCAGGGGCTCCCGCCACTTTGCCCTAGTGCCAAGGAAATGGTGGGCAAGCAGGGCCTGAGGCTGCACGCTCTGGATTGGGGGGTCAAGGCAGGGGATACCCAGCTCGAGGGCCCGGTGGCGCTGGAGGTGGTGGAGCATCATGCAACGGAGCGAGATCAGATGACTCTGGCAATAGAGACGTCTGTGATGACCTACATGAGGTGGGCTCAGGCACAGCTCTCGGTAAGTGTGTAGTATTTGCTGTGTGTGTAGAACTTGGGGATTTTTCAAACTTGTTCTTCCTCGGCCAGGCATTGCTTCATGGGCAGCACTTCCACAAGTGCCTGGAGAAGGAGATCCTTGTCGAGAGGAAAAACTCCGAGAAGTACTTCCGCGAGGCGACTAAACTAAAAGATGAGTTGACGAAGGCCCAGTCTTCCCTGGTGGTCTACCAAGCTGAGATGGCCTCGTTGTAAGACCATCATGCAAACGAGCTAGCACACTTCCGGGCTAAGGCCCAGGCAGAGGCTGAAAAGATGCAGATCGCCATGGCAGAGATGCAGATCACCATGGCAGATACTCTGATATTGGCCCAGGACGAGGCCTACGCCAAGGCCACGGGGCACTTCTTGCAGATCTACCCGAACGCTCGGGTCGACCACCTTCACTTCAACTGGTAGCTTCCCATGCATCCGCCGACGCCCGGCGGTGAGGAGGAGGAGGAGATGAGGGACCCTCATCAGAAGGAGGCCGGGGGCGACCATGTTGACGAAGAGGTGTCGTCCCCCTCTAAAAAGTAGTTCATGATTTTTTTTCTTTCTTTTGACTCTGTATTTATCTTACGCAGACTGGCCACCGCCTTTTGTAATCCAAATTTTTTGAATTTATAGAAGAAAAGATTTTTGGTTGATCCTCTATAACTTGTTTTTTTTTCGCCACTCTTTTGTGACCCATTGTTTTTTCCATCTTCTTGATAGATGCATGAGGCCCTCGGCACCGACCTTTGTTCTGCCGAGGTCTCCTAGCTCCGAAATGAGCTAGGGTCCAAGGAGAGTGTGCTGGCTCACCATCATAAGCAGGCTCGTGATCGAGAGGCTGTGGTGAATTATTTCATGAACAAATCTAAGGAGCTTAACCTAGAGGCCACTCACCTGAAGAAGGCCATAGTCGACCGGGACTGGTGAAGAGTTGAGACGAATTGGTCAATCTCGGATGCCTCCACTGGGAAATCGGCTTCAGAGTCCTTTCTTCGTGAGGCTATTGTAGAGAGGGAGTTGGAGATTCGGAGGCTGAAGCTCATGCTAGGTACCGATCCGCTCGAGGGAGCAAGACATTCCGTATTGGGTCCTTCTTCGACTTTTTATCTAGAAACAGCGAGGCCCGCCGATGCGCAGAGCTCTGTTGCCGGGATGTCTTTGCTAGCCGGACAGGCGGAGCATGCGGAGGGTCCAGTGGGAAGCATTGAGTTCGAGTTTTAAGCCGAGCGATTTGTAATATCTTCATTGTATTATGTGGCCGTTTCTGGCACTCCATGAGTAATAAAACTTCGATTTCTTTACTTTGATAATTTATTAAGCAAGACCGGTAGGGGCATAGCTCGAGACCATTACCGAGCATGGCTTTGCTTGAGGTCACTGTCGAGGCAAAAAGAGCCATCGGGTTGTGGCTTCGCTCGGGAGCCGAACTGTTACTTTCGTAGGTAGCATTAAATAAGGGACGTTTCGCATGCCGATAAAAATTAAAGGAGACATTTCATCTTCTGCTATTTGGACTTCCCGGTGTCATAAATGCGCCTCTCCGGGGGGCTATATAATCCCCACCCCTTATCAGTTGTTCACCAGGAATTGTCGGTGACTTACTTGCCACTCACTGACAATTCGGGGTTTCGACTCCAATGGCCATTAACCCCGAGCTGTCAGCGAGTAAGAGGTGGGTCGATCTCGGGGGCAAAATTTGGGGTGCCTGCCAAGGCGGGCGCCCCAAAAATGAAATTCTTGGCCAAGAGTCTCAGATTGGTGGCTCTCCTGCCACCCTCTGACAATTCAGGGTTTCGGCTCCGAGGGCCATTTACCCCGAGTTGCCAGCGGGTGAGAGGTGTGCCGATCCAAGGTTCGGGACTCGGGGCGCTTGCCAAACGAGAGCGCTCTAAATCTTAATAGAAACTTTTTGGGTAGGGAGGAGCCAGAATCCCAGAGGGCCGAGCCTCCATAGCTATTCTTAAATAGGTAGTATGTGTAGCTGGAGGTCATCGCCGAGCGTAAAGGTCACATGGCTTGAAAAAGCCAAGGCCTTGCTCGAGGTCGATGCCGAGCCCCCATACCTGTTCTCAGGTCGATAGTATGAGTGTAGCTGGAGGTCATCGCTGAGAGCATAGGTCGTAGGGCTTGAAAAAGCCCAGGCCCTGCTCGAGGTCGATGTTGAGCCCCCATACCTTCGGAGAAGCTATTATGAGTGTAGCTGGAGGTCATCACCGAGCGTAAAGGTCGCATGGCTTAAAAAAACCAAGGCCTTGCTCGAGATCGATGCCGAGCCCCCATACCTATTTTCGGGTAGATAGTACAAGTGTAGCTAGAGGTCATCGCCGAGTGCATAGGTCGCAGGGCTTGAAAAAGCCTAGGCCCTACTCGAGGTCAATGTCAAGCCCTTATACCTTAGGAGAAGCTGTTATGAGTGTAGCTGGAGGTCATCTCCGAGCGTATAGGTCGCAGGGCTTGAAAAAGCCCAGACCTTGCTCGAGGTCGATGCCAAGCCTCCATATCTTAGGAGAAACTGTTATGAGTTTATCTACAGGTCATCGCCGAGCGTAAAGCTCGCATGGCTTGAAAAGCCAAGGCCTTGCTCGAGATCGATGCCGAGTCCCCATACCTGTTCTCGGGTAGATAGTACGAATGTAGCTAGAGGTCATCGCCAAGCACATAGGTCGCAAGGCTTGAAAAATCCCAGGCCCTGTTCGAGGTCGATACCGAATCCCCATACCTTAGGAGAAGCTGTTATGAGTGTAGCTGGAGGTCATCGCCGAGCGTAAAGGTCGCATGGCTTGAAAAAGCCAAGGTCTTGCTCGAGGTCGATGTCGAGTCTCCATACCTGTTCTCAGGTAGATAGTACGAGTGTAGCTGGAGGTCATCGCCGAGCGCATAGGTCGCAGGGCTTGAAAAAGCCCAGGCCCTGCTCGAGGTCGATGCTGAGCTCCCATACCTTAGGAGAAGCTGTTATGAGTGTAGCTGGAGGTCATCGCCGTGCGTAAAGGTCGCATGGCTTGAAAAAGCCAAGGCCTTGCTCGAGGTCGATGCCGAGCCCCCATACCTCTTCTTAGGTAGATAGTACGAGTGCAGCTGGGGGTCATCGCCGAGCGCATAGGTCGCAAGACTTGACAAAGCCCAGGCCCTGCTCGAGGTCGATGCCGAGCCCTCATACCTTAGGAGAGACTTTTTATGGCACGCAGTGACATCCGATCGCCGAGCCTCAAGCTTGTAGGAGAAGCGTTTGTTGTAACACCCCGCAAAATTGAAAATAACAATTTTTTTCCCGTATATTATGCACGTGTATTTTGTAACGTATTTTCACTATGCATTTTGATTACTGACTATTCATGCATTTCCCATATTGATTTTTACCCTATTTTGAGTCAACAACAATATAATATTTCAATCTCTGTATTTTTACGTGCTTTTTACGTATTTTCGATGCACGTATCAATTACATATTTTTCCATCACTAAGTGTGATATTTCTGTGTACTGATTATTTATTTTACGTGTTCGAACTCGTTTTATAAAATGGAAATTCATTTTTCTCTATTTTGATTAAATTGCATTTTTTTTCAATTTTTGCAAGTGTGATGCACGTGCTAATGTTTCCATCTTTATTTTTCTTACTCTCATTTACTATTTTAGCATGCATAGTATTTTTATTTTTTTAAACTCATGGACCTAAAATTAGATTCTAGCTCACTAGACTAAATAATTAAATTAATTGAAAAGCATGTAATTTAGTTAATAATGAACAATCACCTCCACTCCGGAACTTTTTAAAATATTTTGGAAATATAAAAAAAGTGAATGATTCAAAATTATTCAGAATCAACCGGTTCTGAAAAGGAGGGGTTGGCCGGTTTTGGGAGTGGAAGAGTTGGGGGTTATAGGGGTTATGATAATGAAGAGTTGAGTAATTTATTAGATGGAGAAATTTGCACTTTGGCCTTTATTTTGTCTTATAAATACACCCTCATTTTTCTTCTCATTTCACAATTAAAATAAACAAATTTAGAGAGAGAAAAAAGAAAGAGAGAAAAAGAGTGTTCTTGTGCATTAGAAGCTTGTTGGAGAGCTCTTGCTAGGAGAAGGACAAGGAGTTGGTAATTGGAGCTAGGAGCTAGGAGTTCCATCATTCTTGGTTGTTTATTTTTCATAAGAGGTGGGTGGTCTCTATATTTTCTAATTCATAGGTTGAGCATGCTACAATATGACATTAGTAATATAGATCAAATTGATGTGATCTTGTGTTTTCCCAATATAAGATATGCATGCTAATATATTACACGAGTAGTAATGATAAAATTTGATGTGATAATTAGAGAACAAATCCATGTTTTTATTGTGTGCCGAATTGTATAAATTTTGCTATTGATTGAGAAACAAATTGTTATCATGTTGTTTATGAGAAAAAAAGGAATGATGAGTATCTTGCCATATGCATGTTAATTTAAAAATATAGAAACTTGTAATTGTTAAAAAAAAAACAATTGTAGAGACTCCCCTTATAATTAACAAATGAATTTTTGTAAAGTCAAATTTGATACACATAAATTCATTCGATTGTTTGTAAGAGATACAAATTACTAGTTGATTAAATTAAGGAAATATAATGCATGTTCATAAAAGAGAAGAAATAAATTTGAAATCAAGATATTATTTCTAAAATATGAATTTTTAAGTTTGTGAGCTACTGTTAGAATATAAAATCTTTCTAGATGAACTATTTACAGTTTAATGAAAGATTGGAGCAAATGAAAAATTAAGTATTGAGAAAATATTTGAATAACAGAAAATCGAACAAAAGCATAATAGCATACACGATAGTCAGAAATTGCACATGTATTTCTTGGTTAGCCAGTGCACCACAGAGCGCTACTGTGCTTATAAGAGATCTTGGGTTCAAAACTTGTTGGGCACATTTTATTTTATTTTCATTTAATAAAACCCGAAACTGGAAGTTAGCATATGGGGTTTCCGTTATGGTATTTCGACCGCCAAGTCACTTTGACTTATTGGCTAGTGGGTTGGGCTTTGGGCGCCCGCTGTGTTGGACGGTTGGCTCGGGTTCGAAACCTGATGGCCACCCCTTTTTTTTGTTTTTTTTTGTATTTTAATAAATTTGAAGGAGTTTGTTTGCAAATAAAATTTGGAAAAAATATATAATATTCCTATAAAATGATAAGGAATTTATTAAAAATAGTTTCATGATTTTTCATATTTATTTGAGATACTAAAAATGAAATTGAGATAGGAAAATGAATTATTGACTTCAAAATTTATTATTTAAGAATATGACTTTCATTTTGTGAAAAAGAGTAAAATATTATTATGTGAATTGATTCTTCTTGAAGAGATTATACTCGTATTTTTGTTTAAGAAAGGTTGATATGGTAGAGATGTATTATATGTGCTTAAGTTGCTAAAGAGACTTAAAGTGATGAATTTATGTTCATGAAAAAAATTATTGCTTCTAAAGATTATGAATGAATAAATGAAACATGAATAGGTGCTAAAACAAGACATTTATCAAATTGTGAATAAGTTGAAGATGAGAATATTTAAGTTTGATATATGATTATTGAAGGGTATGAGTACCCATGGATTCTTGTACATGAAAGGTTGTGATTTAGAGTTAGTAAGACCTCGGGTACCGGCATTGTTGAAATAAAAAGAATTGAGTTATATTTTTGAGATTTGCCATGGGGCAATCTCGGTATTTGTGATTAAGTCCGGTAGGGGGTAAAACTAACTCTAGGTATGATAATTTATTCATGTCTTGAACTTAAGAACTAGGTACTAAGTGAAGATGTAGTAAACCTGGGCAAACGTAAGTGGGGCACTCTATATAGTCGGGCAGTGGATTCCGGGACTATAAACCCAGTCGGGCGGTGGATTTCGGGACTGTGGTTGCTTCGTGGGAGACGAGCTTTTATTTTAAATCTAGGACTATGCGTAGTCGGGCAGATAGTTTGTCGTACTCCAATATATATACGTATACCGGGGTTAGAGGGGCACTTACGGAATGATTCACACGATGAGGAGTCTGTTATAACAGTCAGGCGGTGAACTCTGGGATTGGGATCCGTACTCGTGGAATGATCTAAACCTTGCTTTATTACTGGGTAGTTTTCATGGCAAGGGATCGAACCCTTAAATGTGGAGTATGTAGGTGCTTGCCCTCGGACCAATGTAGTATGGGATGCATAGAATCCGAACAAGTATGCATTAGTGTCATCTTAGTATAAAATATCTGCATTAGGCATTAAGACATCGCATACACTTACATGTTTAGTGTAGTCACATTTAACACTTTATTTGCATTCAAATTTGTGGTTTATTACAGTATTGAGATCGTTATATTTTCGGCATAGAGAGGATGGCCGTGTATTGTTAGTGTAGGTGCCCTAGAGGCAATACAATGATATTATGTAATCAGTATTATTGACATTATGTTCTTTTGATTATATTAATAATTTATTATGCTTCGTATTTACTGCGTTATAAATATTAGCATGATAAATGTCCTTAGATTATTAATACGAACTATATGAACATGAGATTATATATAGTATAATAATCTTAAATGTCCCTAGTCGAGTATTATTATTATTAGGACAGTAATAATACATTGAGACTAGTATGTTGATTGATTGATGACCACCTCTCATGGGTCATTAGTATAGAGATACTAAAATCAATACATAGGTAAATGTAAGAGTACATTGTACTGGACAGACCCACTGTGAGATTCTACATGGAATGAATTAATAAGTGTCATAAGTAATCTCACTGTGATAATGGTGTAATGGTCCTCTGACCTGAAATCATTATATTTCTACACGAGAATTAATGTACTTTGATTCTATCAAAAGTTATCTTTAATCGGGTAATGATAAAGATAGTATTGGGTTCATTATGAATCGTGTGAGAAATATGAATGATCTAGAAGGAATTTAACCCTCCTAATTTTAGGAGCGATATTATCGGCCTCTTGTTTGAGTGAGACTATGAAATGCATGGCCATGCTCAAATATTGATTTGTTTGAATAGTCTACTCATCGATCAAGAAAATAAAGATTAAATTATTAAGAGGATGACACGTCCCATGCCTCTAGTTTAATCTATAATATCAAGGTTAAAAGGATTATATTACATGGAGACATTAGTTCCGAAAGGTAAAATTTTATTTCTCCATTATTAGCCATGTCTTGTACACGGATCCTAGGGTTAGGGTTTCGGATCTGTTTTCATTTCTTTTTCGCTGCGTTTGTGCCCCGAAACCCTACATGTATAACATTTTTCGTCGGTTGTAAGCAACTGACGTGCCTACAGTCTTATATGCAGGAGTTGGATTTTCAATAAGGAATAAAGTTGATTATGATGTTGTTGGTTAATTACATGTTAAAGATGTTGCAATTGTATAATTTTTTTATTATTGTACTTCATTTTATCTTCTGTTGTGTAAATAAATGTAAAGGACTATGATGTATTATAAAAATTTCAAATTTCCTTGTAAAATTGTACGAAGTGAAGTGTAAAGATCCTGTGGAACTTCGAATTCAGTCTTATTTGGAATTTGGGGCGTTACATTTGTGGCTCGCAGGGTCATCCAAACGCCGAGCCCCAAGCCTGTAGGAGAAGCTTTTGTGGCTCGCAGTGTCATCTGAGCGCCGAGCCTCAAACTTGTAGGAGAAGCTTTTGTGCCTCGCGGTGTCATCCGAACGTCGAGCCCAAAACTTTTTTTAAGAAAGCTAGCACGAGGCTAAGAGGGGTAAATGATTACATCAAATTGACCTTACAAAACAAGGCACGAGGTGCCGGTTACATCTTAGAATTTACAGAAGGGTATCTACAAGGGCTAATTCTCCCCTTCGAGAAATTTGATCAGGTGCTCCGCATTCCAGGGTCTCTTCATTGCCTTGCCCTTCGGGTCGGTAAGGCGGTACGTGCTGAGACGTACAACTTCAGAAACTTTGTATGGACCTTCCCAGTTTGGGGCCAGCTTCCTCTTTTGGTCGAGGTTAGACATAGCCAGCTTTTGGAGGATGAGGTCCCCTAGCTTGATGTTGGTGGGACGTACCCTTTTGTTGTAGAACCTCTCAACCCTCTGTTGGTATGTGCTCCTTCTGATAGTGGGTTTTTTCCTGACCTCGTCTATAAGGTCCAGATTGGCACGTAGTTGTGCCGAGTTGCTTTCTTCATCAAAGGCCATGATTCAGGGCGAAGGGAGCCCGGTCTCGAGGGGAATTACTACCTCCGCACCGTAAGTCAGATTGAATGGCGAATCTCCCGTGGAGATACTCTTCGCCGTTCGATGGGTCTAGAGAACGCTCGGCAACTCGTCGACCCATAATCCCTTGGAAGAATTATCAAGTCGTTTCTTCTGACCGTCAAGGATCTGGCGGTTCACGTTCTCAGCCTAACCGTTCGACTGTGGGTGGCACACCGAGGATAAGTGTTGCTGGATTCCAAGATCCTTGCAGAACTTTCTAAAATTCTTACCCGCGAATTAGGTCCCATTATCCGTGATGATGATGTGCAGAATTCCGAACCGGCATATGATGTGTTTCCAAAAGAATTGCTGGGTTTGCTACTCGGTGATCGTGGCCAGGGGCTCGGCCTCGATCCACTTTGTGAAGTAGTCGATCACTACTATCAGGAACTTCCTTTGGCCCGTTGCTTTCGGAAAGGGGCTTACAAGGTCCATCCCCTACATTGCAAAGGGGGTCGGACTGGCCAGGGAGCGGAGGTTTACTTATGGAACCCTTCTCACCGAGGAGAATCTTTGACAATGACCGTACTTTTTGATCAGGGCCAGGGCAGCTTGCAACTTCGTGGGCCAGTAATACCTGTGATTCAGAGCCTTTCAGGCAAGCGATCGGCTTCCCATGTGGCACCCGCTAATTCCTTCGTGGAGCTCCTTGAGAGCGTACTTTGCTTAATTAGGAGTTAAGCAGCGGAGGTTGGGTCTTCCGTCCGTTGTGGTGTACGAGCATTTGAAGAAGGTTTCGCTGATCATGGCGAACCTTTCCGAGCGGACCCTGATCTGCCTTGCCTCGGCTCGGTCTTCGAGGAGCTCTCCTTTGATTAGAAACTTTCAGATGGGAGTGGTCCAATCGTCAGGCTGAGCCCCATCGTCTATACAGAGGGTCTCGAGGAGGTCGATACTCGGCTTCAGGAGTACTTCGATCAGAACGGTGCGGTCGAGACCTTCAAAGGACGAGGAGGATAACTTTGACAGGGCATCGGCCTGGGCGTTCAGCTCTTTTGGGATCCTTAAGACTGCAGAATCGTTAAAGGATGTCAAGAGCCACTGGACTACGGCCAAATACCGGATCATCCGATCGTCACAGGCCTCATACTCTCTGGTGATCTGATTAATCACGAGCTGAGAGTCGCTGAAGGCCCTGATCTGTCTGGCGCCTGTCTGGGGTGCTAGGGTGAGCCCCACGATCATAGCCTCATATTCGGCCTCATTGTTAGAGGCTGGAAAGTTGAGGCGGAGGGAATATTGGAGAAGGAAGTTGTTAGGTCCTCGCAAAATGATGCCCGCGGCACTCGCTTCGCAGGAAGAGCCGTCGAGGTAAACTTCCCACGTCTGGTCGGCCTCCCTACTTTCGAGTTGCTCGGAGATGGTGCATTCTGTGATGAACTCGGCGAGGATCTGTCCCTTGACTGTTGTCCTTTGTTGATAGCCGATGTCATATTAACTGAGCTCAATCGACCACTTGACCAGGCGGTCGGAGCTCTCGGGCATGTGAAGGAAGGCCTTCAGAGGCTGGTCCGTGAGGACCTGAATTGAGTGCGCTTGGAAATAACGGCAGAGCTTCTGCGAGGCCATGACCAGGGCGTATGCCACCTTCTCCATTTTCGCATATCTGGTCTCGGTTGAGAGTAGGACTTTGCTCACATAGTACAATGACTTTTGGACTCCGCCTTCTTCTCGAAAGAGAACAGCACTGAGCATGCTCTCCGAGGTCGAAAGATAAAACCAGAGAGGCTCGCCTGGCTCGGGTTTGCGAAGGAGAGGAGAGTTGGCGAGGTGCTCTTTCAATTGGGCGAATGCCTCCTGCTGCTGAGTGCCCCATTCGAAGCCTCCGGTTCCGCGCAGAGCTTTGAAGAACGGGAGAGACTTCTCTCCGGACTTGGAGAGGAAACGGCCGATGGCCGTCAGTCTCCCCGTGAGCCGTTGGACTTCCTTGATGTTTCTCGAAGGGGTCATGTCTATTATGGCCCGGATCTTCTCAGGGTTCGCGTCGATGCAGCGCTGGCTGACGACAAACCCGAGAAATTTACCCGAAGAGATGCTGAACGCACACTTGGCCGGATTGAGCCTCATATTGTGGGTCCGAAGGATGCCAAAGGATTCTTCCAGGTCGGCGATGTGGTCCTGTTCTTGTTGGCTTTTGACGAGCATGTTGTCAACATACACTTCCATGTTGCGACCGAAATGGTCCTTGAAAACTCGGTTGACGAGCCTCTGACAGGTAGCACCGGCATTCTTTAGCCCGAAAGGCATAATCCGGTAGCAGTAGAGACCTTGGTCGGTGACGAAGGATGTCTTGGCTATATCAGTGGGGAACATTCGGATCTGATTGTAGCCTGAGAAGGCGTCCACGAAGGACAGGAGCTCGTGACCCGACGTTGTGTCGATCAGAGCATCGATGCTGGGGAGAGGGAATGGATCTTTGGGGCATGCCTTTTTCAAGTCCGTAAAGTCTATGCAGATCCTCCAACTTCTGCTGGCCTTTCTCACCATCACGACGTTCGCCAGCCACTCGGGGTAGCTGACTTCCTAGATGAACCGGGCAGACAGTAGTTTGTCTACCTCCGCTTTCACAGTCTACTGCCTCTCCGGGGTGAACTTACGTCGCATCTAGACGATCGGCCTCGAGTCAGGGATCACGCTTAGTCAGTGCATGATCATGTCTTTGGAGATTCCGGGCATGTCAGATGGCTTCCAAGTGAAGAGGTCGACGTTGCGGCAAATGCAGCCGATTAGGTCGAGCGCGAGGAGCAGCTCACGCGGAACCATTTTGACTTGTCCTCCGTCTCGGACGAGACTTCTTCTAGTTCATTCGCAGGTTCGGGCTTTGGTTGGCTTCTTTCGGATTGCAACTCGACGGCGTCAAGGGGAAACTCACCGCCCCCGATCGCCGTCATATAGCACGAACGCACTGCCTCTTGGTTCCCCCGAATGACCCAGACACCCGACTCGGTAGGGAACTTCAATTTCAAGTGGTAAGCCGAGGGAACAGCCTGGAGGGAGCAGAGCCCTTGTCAGCCGAGGATGGCGTTGTAAGCCGCTTTGACGTTCACAACCATGAAGTCCATCGACTTGGTTCGTCTGTGGGGGGTCGTACCGGCAGTGACATCCAAGGTCACGATCCTCTCTATTGGCACCGGGATGTCGGAGAACCCGTGCAGGATGTACCCGGCTGGCTTCAGCTTATCTCGGGGGAGCTTAAGGTTCTCAAATGCTTCCAGGAAGAGGATGTTCACCGAGCTCCCATTGTCCACGAAGATCTGACGGACCTCATAGTTCGCCATGACGAGGCTGATGACGAGCGCATTGCAGTGTGGAAGTTGGACCCCCTCCAGGTCTTTCCCTGAGAATGAGACAGGGAGCTGCTGGACATGAAGGGGAAGGGAGGTCTCGGACGGAGTTTACCTCTCGGACGAACGCCTTGCGGGAAGTATTAGAATCCCCTCCCATAGGCCCCCCATGGATGCAGTGTAGAATGACTTGGCCTCCGGTCTCTTTAGGCTCCGGGTCCCACTCGGGATGCTGTTTGGGGGCGCGAGGAGGAGGAGAGGGCCTTCGGTTCCGCGTATCCCTTTGGTCCCGAGTGAATTCTTGGAGGTACCCTCGTTGGATGAGGGACTTGATTTCGTCCTTAAAGGCATGGTAGTAGTCGGTGTCGTGCCCGTTGTTCCGGTGAAAACGGCAGTAGAACCGCTGGTCCCTTTTCTTGTTGCTGGTTGGTCGATGAGGCATCTGGACGAGGTCCCTATCTTTGATCGCTAGTAGGATGGCCGACACATTTTGTGTCAGTGGCGTGTATCTCTCGAAATATGGGATAGGAGGGACCCTCTTCATGCTGATCCCATCTTTCGCAACCTTCTTGGCTGGCTCTGTTTCATCGGCCTTGCGCTTCCCCTTCCCCGTGACCTCTTTGGCGTCCTCAAAATTTAGGACCTCCTCAGCCTGAATGTACTTCTCAACCAGATTGAGCAGGTCAGGGAAGTCGAGGGAAGGCTTCTTGTCCAAGGACACCTTCAGCTGGCCGTGTCGGATGTTGTGTCGGAAAGCTGCCAAGGCGACCCCAGCATCAAAGGAGGAGACAGACCTCGCCTCTGGGTGAACCTCCGGACGAATTGTCGGAGTGACTCCCCTTCCTTCTGCCGGAGGTCCAGTAGGGACGCGCTCGTCTTCTCGGCCTTCCTGCTGGTCACGAAGTGGGCAAGAAAATTGGCCTCCAGCTGGTCGAACGAGTAGATCGAGCCAGGGACGAGCTTAGAGAACCATTCCCGAGCCGGACCCCGGAGGGTGGCGGGGAAGGCACGACATAGGAAGGGATCCGAAGTGCTGTGAATCATCATGAGGGTCTTGAACCCCTCCATGTGATCAGCAGGATCACCTTCACCGTCGTACATCTCGAACTGGGGAGGCCAAAAATTTCGTGATATTTCTGTTTGTAGGATTGTGGTGAAGAAAGGAGGTCGGTTCGGCCTATGACTCTGAGCCGCCCTCGGGCCGCCCTCGCCAAAGTGGTCGAAGCGGTTTTCCATTTCCTGTAGGCGTCTTAGGATGTCGTCGTCCCGTTCCGGCGGGCGGGTTAAACCTCGAGACTCGCTGGCTCCGGCGTCCGACCGCGAGTGAGAGAGGTGAAGTGTCTCGTTCCCGGGGATCCCTAAGATAGGCTCCAGGATTTCGTTCCGAAAGTTTTGAAACTCGAGGCACGTGACCGGAGCTTGTCCGGCCGGGTTGCGTTGAGGTGGCGGGCTTCGGCCGGTGCGACTGAGCACTGGCTCCCACTCTCGGGATGGGTGCCTGCAATGGTTCGGGGCCGAGTTGGAAGCGGCCCCTCCCCTAGTTCGGCTGGTTTGTCGGTTCTGGATGACCCGACGCATGTCGGTCGCGACCGAGCGAGAAGTGCCCGGCTCGGGTTCGCCGTTGACCGGATCCATGAGCATCAGCGGGGACGTCCTGGGGAGGAGCATCCGGACGACGTGTAGAGGTGATAGCTCTTCTGGCCTTGGGTGCCATTCGAGAGCTCGAATTTGAGGGGATGACGTCAATAGCCGGGGTCGGACTGGGGTTAGTACCGAGTGTTCCCACAGATGGCGCCAACCTGATGCGATTTGTTTTTGGGGTGTGGCTGCAATAGGTGTGAGTTCTCTCAATTTGTATAGTGAAAGTCGCGGTACTGGCTATATGCTCGACCCTCGGCTGGGGGATCGGCTCGCGAGCAGGAGTGAGGTGGAGGTCGGATGCTCGGCTCGGATCCAGCAAGCTCAGCGTAGATCTGGGGGCTCGGCTCGGTCTTGTGTACCTACACTCTGCCTAGAAACATCGGGGAGATCCCGGTGACAGGCCCTCCGACGATCTAGTCAGTTACTGAAGAGATACAGTAGCTAGGATTTTAGAGGGGAAAGATTGATTACCTTTGAATGAAGGAGAGGACCTGGTATTTATAGGCAGAGCAAACGGGTCTGGGATCCTACTGGGCCGGGTTTGGACCCGTTTGCTCGTGGGCCTGACGTGGCAGAAGCCCATTTAGGCTCTGGGTTGATCTGATGATCATGGAAAGCAAGTTTTGAGGGGATCTGGTGGCCCAGGAGGGGCCACGTCATCTGACCCATATCAATAACAGTTATCAAAGTATTTGTGCTCGTGGACTCAACAACTATACTCGCATTTCCCAACGATGAGTTTAGTTCAAAATTTTCAATGAACACTCGTTGTTCCTAACAGCAATGATATTTACACTAAACTCGCTATTGGGAACGATAAGTTTAGTTCAAAATTTTCAATAAAGATTCGTCGTTACCAATGGCGAGAACATTTATACTAGCTAGACCAGCCGTTGGAAACGGCGGGTTTAGTTCAAAAAAATTCTATGGACTTTTTTTCGAAAATTCACTAAACAACAGAATGTTTCACTCTCTGTGAAATTTCCTACATCCCCATCGTTCCCAACAGCGAGTCTAGTATAAATGTCCTGGCCGTTTGGAACGGCGGGACTTCATTGAAAATTTTGAGCTAAACTTATTCCCAACGATGAGTCTAGTATAAATGTCTTCATCGTTAGGAACGACGAGTCTTCATTGAAAATTTTGAACTAAACTTACCATGGGAACGGCGAGTTTCTCAAAAAATTAACACTAAACTCGCCGTGCCCCAACAGCGAACATGAAACAACTAAACTCTCCATTAGGAAGTGCAAATTTAGTTGTTGAGTTCACAAGCATAAATACTTTAGCAACTATCTTATTTCTACAAATAGTTTCGAAAAGTGGCATACTTAAAAAAAACAGTTGAGGACTATAAATATGGTGAATGTGAGGGGAACAAAACTGATAAATATTAGGAACATCACGATTTCCGCTCTCAAAATGTGGAAGTCAAAAGCTGAAAAAATCACCTAAACCAGCACTATACAATCATTGACTGAAAACTTCTCCAATGTGAGCAGTGCCCCACCCTTGGATTGCATTCACACGGTAGAACTACAGGTAAATAAACATCCCTAAGTGCTAAATCGGATCCGTTTATACAGTAAAATTAATTCTTCATATCTTGAGCAAAACAATAGAAACTCATATTTAAAAAATTACTCCCTGCAAAAGATGAACGTAACTTTCTACATGTCAAAACTGCCAATTGCAACACACAGAACAGCAATATTTATAAGAGCATCCACAGTCGTGTTTCTCATTTGTTAAAAAATGACAGCTACAGTAATAGCAAATGGCGATGTTTGCTGCAGTGGTCGTTTGCTATATCTTTCTCATTTTTTTAGAAATAAGCGAGGGACGGTATATGATATACCGTCTCATCGTTTAAAATAAATTTAAAAAAGTTAATTACTTATTAAATATTAAACTATATTAATTAATTAAATTAAATAATATAATAATAATTAAACCTACCTAATACACTACCTAAACCTAATTACTATAACTAAACCTACCCAATCACATTAAAAGCACCACTGTGCCCATTTTCACGGACGGGGTATCATTCCCCGTCTGAGGCAATATTAAAAAAAAAACTTTTTTAATTGGGAGAGACGGGGTATCATATCCCGTCCGGGGTATGTATCCCCGTCCGACCATTTTTTTTTAAAAAAAAATTAAAATTATTAAGACGGTATATATTGTTCCGTCTGAATCGATTAAATAATCATTAAATCGGTGGGACGGGATATGATATCCCGTCCTTTATAATTTGACAAACTACATTTCGTTTCTCATATTTGAGAAATGAGAATAGAACGTTTGCCATAAAATGGCAAAATGAGAAACGATTGCAGCGCATCTTTTGCTATAATATGGCAAAATGGCAGATATAGAAAACGACTGTGGATGCTCTATGACAGCAATTTCCGGTCATAGTTTTCAGTAAAAATCGGAACTAACAAACAATATCACATCACTGGATAACCAAAACACATCCACATAAAATAATTCAAAATAATAATATTTCTGAAGGTCAATATATCATAATAAAATTAGAACTTTCAAAACTTGAGAAACTGGCGGTATCATAAGCTGTAGCTGATAAATTTTGAGAATGTCTCATATCTGTTCATTTTGAACAGCTATACGATCAGTTACTTCCCCTATTCTTTCTCAGTTCAATATCATCAGTAAAAATGAAAATCACTACCACTTTTAACATTACAAAATCAGAGTTACTTAATGGTGGCTCTGAAAAGAAATTGCCACGTAAATGTAAGGTAGGAAAATAGTGCCTCTCCCATATGAATAATAATATAATTTAACCCCGAAAAATTTAAACCAAATCCTTAATCTGCACTCTTCTTGCTCCGGAAGCTCTCTTTCATCGATGTTAACTTTTTCTTGCATTGGTTGACAGTTTTCCCAGGAACTGCAGTTGCGACTCTTTCCCACCGTTGGGAAGTCTCTTTTGGGAATGTTTTCAGCGCTTGAATAAGAGCTCGTTCTTGAACAGCTGACCAAACATCTTGTTCAGAGCTCGACGAAACTCCATTTGGAGGGTTCTGAGTACTAACTTCAACCACTGGAGACTGCAACTTAATGGGAGTCACCTCTGGAGAACTTTCTTGAACAACACCAGCAGCAGGTAGGCCTTCAGACTCGGCTCTGGTAGTAAGGGGTGATGCGATGGACTGTGCAGGCTTTCTCTTTTCGAGGAATGAATCGAAAGCCTTTGCTGAATCTGGTTTCTGAAGTAGAACAGTCTTGGTAGCCTTCAGTATCTCCTCAACTGATCTCCCAGTGCCAATATACTCCGATATAACCTCCCATCGTCGAGATGTTCCCTTTGGATATTTCAGCATCCCTTTCCTCAAAAGTTCGATCTCTTCCTTTCCCCAAGGCTTCTCTTTCTTCTCGTAGTTGCTCAGCGTACTCCCTGGTTTGACTTGATGAACAACTCCATTTGCTTTTGAACCTGAAGAACCTATGGAACCATTTGACTGTGAATTACTTTCCTTCTTCTCTTCTGGGTTTGTAGAATTCGAGTCCCCTCTATTCAGTGCATCCTTTAGCAGTTGAGCTTTTCCATCTTCATCCTTCGCCTCCATCTCATCACATAGAGATCTAAGGCTAGCGATTTCGAATGACATACATAGACTCTCTATATCATCATCTGAAATAGCAATGGATGGTTTTGACACAACAGATGTAGAGAGTGAACGCAATCGAGTCCTCTCTTTTCGCAATAGCCTCTTCTCTTTCTCCTTCTGTTTCTTCTGGTTCAAAGCTGCCTCTGCTGCTTTTTTATCGTCCTCTTCTTTTTTCTGTCTCTCCTCTTCAGCAACCCTCGCAGCCTCTTCCTCTTGCAACTTCTTGGCCAAATACTTGGCTTCCTTTTTCCTCTTCTTCTCTGCCTTCTCTTCTTCCTTCCATCGAAGTATTCTCGGATCTTTCTTGTAAGCATTATCCACAAGAGTCCGAACGCGAACATGCTCTTCCTTCTGGGCTTTTTCTCTCAGCTTTGCATTCTGCCTCTCCATCCATCTCTTATGGTCTCGAGACTCAGCTTGATCAAGTTCAAACTCATCAGCATGTGGGAACTCTCTCCAACTCTTAAAACCATACCAAAAATTGTAGAAATTGTCCACGTAATCCAATGGAGATTTATCGTCCCCGAGATTAGGAACTGGTAGATTAACTGACCACCTACCATTTCTCATAAATGCAGGACCAAATACCTTGTAGAAGTCTTGTGGAGCACAGTCAGTAGGGATTTCATCATCAAACTCATCCGTGGAGTCATAGATCCTTCTTTTCACAGGATCAATAAGAACTTCGTAGGCTTCTTGAATGGCTTTGAAGTGACTTTCAATCTCATCCTTCTTTACTTGTTTCCTCTCTTCGGTCTCTTCAGCAAGAAGAAGAGCAGCTTGCTTGTCGGGGTGATGCTTCAAGGCAGTCTCACGGTAACTCTTCCGTATCTGTTCCTCAGTAGCTAGAAATCGAAGATGTGCTAACCCTAACAGAGCATAATGGTCCTGTTGTTTGTTTGCAGAATCTGATTTCTTTTTGCCTTTAGAGCTATAGGAGTCATAAGATGGCATGTAGGCTTGTCCTTTATCATCTGACTGTACACTTTGGGTGTCAGTATCTGCATCCTCTTCCTCATTGTAGCCCGAAAGTTTAAGCGCAGCAGAATGAAATGAATGCCCAGCTGGTTCATAGCGTGAGGTTTTCAGAGGGAGAGAATTTGATGAAATAAGAATAGGTTCACCATTGGCAAGCTCAGGTGCATACGTGATTAGAAGAGTACTAGTCAGAACTTCCATAATATCAAAGTCAATTAGTAGTAAATTCCAATGGTTACAATGGGTTTCAAAAAATATCACACTACTGAACCAGCTGCTTCCAATGAGCCTCAACCCTGAAGAAAAGAATATACTAAAGTTCAGTGGAGAAGAAATGAACAAAAAAAAGTTACCTAAAGAATCAATACATTCCCACTTGTATCACATCTGCTTCCAGTATAAATTCAAAACTCACTATCTGATATTGCTTAGTAATTATCATCGTTCATGGCATCTTTTAATATAGATGGTTGTATAACAAAATCATTGATTTATACCTATTCATAACTCATGCATCTCTAGCTTTAAAACATTATACCCAGTTAGTCATTTTTCATCCAGATCAGACTTAAGGAAATGGTTAACAAAAAACAATCGCAATACTAACGTACGAAAACAAGGGAACAGAGAGTAAAGTCCAACTTTATTACTTAAAGAGAATGCTAATTATACATATACAACATTCATACAACCACAAATATTGAAACAATTAATCATGCTGACTATCAAAAATAAAAAGAGGGAGGAGGGCACACATTCTAAACATGAACCTATACAATTATAATCACCAATCATGTTTTACTATCTTCCATCCACCGCAACAAATGGATACATCACACAAAGAAACCATCAGTCTCCACAAAGTCAGGGTAAAATGAAAGTGAATAAAGTTTCACTACAATTGCAGACACTCAGAACAAGCTCCTAACTACAATCTAAAAAACCATGGGCAGATACTCAAAGATTTTTTTTCCCGAAATAGGTCTCTTATTTAAACTAATTTCCAAAATAGGTCTATCCCCATAAGCCGCAGTACCGAACTGCGGCCTCTTCAATAACGAGGCCACAGTACGTGCCATATAATGCTAAATTCCTAGACTTGAGGGAAAAAATTTAAGTGTAAAATGAGAAATATATGAGGCCGCAGTTGGGTATTGGGGCCTCGATATATATACCGTAGGCTACAGTACCAAACTGTACCAAACTGTGGCCTTTTTAATTTTTAGGCCGCAGTTCGCAACTGCGGCCTACGTACATATCATAACTAATAGGCTCTGAGACTTGGGAAAAAATTTCCTAAGTGTAAAATGTGAAAAATATGAGGCCGCAGTTGGATACTACGGCCTCGATATAACATAGGCCGTAGTCCACAACTGCAGCCTCAATTATATGCTGAAAACTAGGTCCTACGAAGCATATAATTGAGGCCGCAACTATGAACTGTGGCCTATGTTATATAGAGGCCGCAGTACCGGTCTCGCATTTTTCACATTTACCACTTAGAAAAAAAATTCCCAAGTCTAGGAGTTATAGCATTATATGGCATGTATTGAGGCCACAGTTTGTAAACTGCAGCCTCGTTATCGAAGAGGCAGCAATTCGGTACTGCAGCTTATGAAGACAGACTTATTTTGAAAATTAGTTTTGAAACAGACCTAGTTTGGGAATTAGTTTAAAAAAGAGACCTATTTCGGGAAAAATATCAGATACTCAAATACTTCTACTGTTGTTCCTCAATCACCGACAGTACACACGCAAATAACCAATTCTACTTTGCACATATCCCCAATTGTCCATTAACCACTATACTCCAGTACCCAACAGGCCAACACAATCTCCTAACTAACTCACTAAAATAAAATAAATCGACTAAAAACAACATAAAAACCCATTAGGCCATCCAAGTTATCGACTAAGAATCAACTTATTATCAAAATCCTAATCATTACGTTGAAACAGACTAAAGATGGCAGATTGCCGTACGATCCCGAACCCTAGATCATTAACCAGCTCGAATCTCAAAGCAGTACCAAACCCTATTCAAACAGTCATCAAATCCCCTAAATCGAATCATAAACCCTAGAACTCATAATCACAATCCACTGAAATAGAAGAGAGCAGAGACCGACAGAGGGCTTACAGAGGAAGGAGGATGACGGCGGCCCAGGCGGAGAGAGATGGCGGAGATATTGTTAGGGCGAATTTGAGGGTTACAGAAGGAGGACGGGCGATGGGAGTTCGTAGTATTTAAGGGGAAAGGAGGGATATTGACCGTTGGATTGAGGGGGAGTGGACGGTTGGATGGGGGGACAAGTGGGATAGCCGTCAGTGCAAATTAAACGGAGTAGTTTGGACTTTGGAGGAAAGCCAAGTTGGGTTGGGCTAGGGTTCTGAGAATATGATTAAGATGCGGCTAATTGGGTGCATTTTAGGTTGGGTCGGGTTGGACCCGGAATGTATCCGTTCAAGTTCCAACCCGTAAAGAGATTTTGTTGTTAGATTTTAACATGCAGACCATTAACAAGTTATTGAATTATTTCGTTAAACTCTTATTAATGAAACAGGGTGGTCATATTCTGCCTTTTTTTTAAAAAAAAACAAGTTTTGAATGGCATATTTACCTCATATAATTCAAATCAGGTTTCATAGTTGCCCTTAGACTGCTATGGTCGATAACTAAAAAATAAAGAACATAATGGTTAAGTTTGGTAGATTTTGTTAACTTTGATAAGATATTCTCCATTTGAATTACAGTTGACTTTAGGGGCAACTAAAACATCGTTAGAATATTGTTATTGGTAAATAGGAAAAATACATGTTTGTGAAAGATAAATATGAGATTCAAATATTTGTTGGGGATGTATATGTCAAAATATTTTTTTTCCCTTAATTTAATCTTCTTTTGTTTTTTGACTGAATAATTTTATCTTCTTTTTAACTTTCTCGTTTTCAATGTTAAGAAACGGCAAATTCCTAAATATAGTAAAACAAAACCCAAGCAATATAATTAGTGAAAGAAGGATAAATTTCACTAAACTCCCCTTAATATTGAACTTGAGCAGTTCAACCCCTTAAGTTCTTTTATTAATTTTGGAGTTTTAAAAATCCAGAAAAATTATATTAAAAAAATTATTAAAATATTATGGAATAATATAAATATTTCTCACTGATTAAAATATATTTTGGAGATTAAGAGTTATATTTTCCGGATAGATATGTTTCAATATAGAATGTGTATGATTAAGGGGATAAGAATTGATCTGTGGTAAAAAAAATGATGGATTTTTGAATAATAAATCTCTCATGATGAATGTCAAGAGTTGGTATTTAATTTACTAATAATTTTGTGTTGGAAGTTAGATAAACATGAAAGAAAAATAGCTTTGTGGAAATGGATAAAATTGAGTTTCTTCTTTACGAATGATAAATGCAAGAATAAGACGAATTAATTAAGATGTGAATAAATAGAGTTAAAGATGTGAATAAAGGAAATTTAATTCATGATTATTGAAGGGTATGAGTATCCATGATTTTGGAACACGGGATGGTTATTGGAATCTAGAGGCTAGGCGAGACCCTTAGAAACCGGCATTTATGATTAATGTGAATTTGAGAGATAACCAGTGTGGGTTGAGCATCTCTTGAGAAGTAGCCAGGTTGGGCTGACTGTCTCTTATGTTGATTTAAGTCCGGTAGGGTAAGCTAGATCTAGGTTGTGATGATTCTTCTAAAACTAAAAAACAACAACTTAGGGACAGGCACTAAGGGGAGACGTGATGAAGTATGGGCAAACATATGTATGAGGGCCTCAGTTGGTCTACGGTGTAAGATGGTTTTCCCGGAATTATCGAGGTGTGATTGGGAGTGTCCCCAGCTCATCGGCGGTGTGGGATTCATCTTCGGAATTATCGAGATCGAAGCGACGCCTATGGAGTGTTTTAGGACTATGGAAGCGCCATAGCTTGCGGTATGAGATGGTTTCCCCGGAATTATCGAGGTGTGATTGAAAGTGTCCCCAACTCATCGGCGGTGTGGGATTCATCTCCAGAATTATCGGGGTGTGGGCTTAATACTCCCAGAACATCTAAACCTTACCTTAGTCACCGTAGTAGAAATTCATGGCGAGGGATTCAACCCTTTAATGTGGAGTACGTAGGTGCTTGCCCTCGGACCTATGTAGTATGGGATGCATAGAATCTAAACAAGTATGCATTAATGTCATTTTAGTGTAAACATCTGCATTAGGCATTAAAGTATTTGCAAACACTGACATGATTAGAATAGTCACTTTTCACTCTTTGTTTACATTCAAGCTTGTGGTTGTTAAAATAAGTGAGTCGTTATATTTTCGGCATAACGAGGATGGCCGTGTATAATTTGTGTCGGTTGTAAGCAACTGATGTGCCTACAGTTTCAAATGCAGGCATTGCTTTGCAATGAGACATAAAGATGATTGAATGCTAAAGACTATTTCCTGCTTTAAGTTGTTGATGTTTAAATTGTACAGTTAAATCATGTTGTAATTCAATTATTTTCCGCTGTGTTGTTATTGTAAAAGAATTTGATGTAATAAAAGTTTCAAAATTTATTGTAAAATTGTACGAAGTGGAGTGTAGATCCTGTTGAGCTACAAATTATCGTATTTTTGTATTCGAGGCGTTACAATTGCATTGGAGCATTTCTTATTTAGTTATTCAAAAAGGTGTTTTTTTTCAATAGTACAATTGAAGGTTTTTATTGGATTTTTAATATGTGTACCCCTAGCAAATATATAAATATCACATGTACCACTCGCAAATATTTATTTTCGTTTGCCCCTAACATTATCTGCAGCATCTCTTGGTTACCCATCCAGTTAAAAAACAAAACAAAACAATGGAGAATTTTTAGTTTATCTTAATGGACTTGATTAAAAATAATTGAAATATTATCTTTTCTACCGTTCAAACTTCAAACTTTATTTTCTAACTCATTCCCAAGCCACTGATTATAAATTCATCAAATCTTTTCAAATTTTCGTTAATATTTTCATGAAATGGACAAACTTACAATGCATTTTTAAAACACTACATTTTCTTCTTTATGTTACTTCTCCAAATTAGCCATCAATATTGTCTTTATAATGGTAGATTGTAAGTTTTCTCGATTATTTCCTTTAATTCTCTCTATAACTTAAATTCTTATTTGATTTTCTAATTTGAATTTTTTTAAAAATTTAATTTTTATTCGTCTTGTAAAGGTTATAGCGCGGTTAACTTTGGGATATTTGACATACGGCTAAATATTAAATAAGGTCCAAATTATTAGGGACATGTATAAAAACACATATTTGCGAGGGGCATGTATGATATTAACATATTTGTTAGAGATATATGTGTTAAAAAAACCTTGTGTTAAAAAAACCTTCTAAAGCACCTATGATAATCTACCACCTATGATACTTGGATACTAAGCAGTTAATACTAAGCTTGGGTTCAGCAAGAATTTTGCATGTGTTGAGTGAAGGGAACCAATCGGCAAACTGGCTTGTGAACAAGATCATGCCTGAAGGAAGAAATTTGTATTTTGATTATGTTTTTCTATTTGAATTTGTTTCTTTAGTCGACACGGATGCTAGAGACGTCAAGTATATTAGGATGTAATTGTGTTGTTATATACTGCATTTTCTTGATTATCAAAAAAATTAATCTAATAATTACATATATAGGCTCCTTTCGGTTGCGAACTGGCGTGCGAACGCATGTTGCTGCTTTCGCCAATAGCGACATCATTGCAAATTTCATAAAAGTATACAGTGATGCCGATATTCTCAATAGCGGCATCATTTGCATTGGCAGCTATTGGCGATAACGGCAACAGGCGTTCGCACGCCAGTTCGCATCAAAAGTTCGTTCATAACCATATATATATATATATATATATATATATATATATATATATATATATATATATATATATAGGGAAAGGATCCGTTGCACACTAGCCCAGTGTGCAAGCCCGTGCGCACTAGCCCTGAACCGTCCGATCTGGATCTTCCATCAAGATGTTAATCCAACGGATCAGAACACATTCCGGTTATATGCTTAATATGGGGGGGGGGGGGTATAATCGGAAATTCCCCCCCCCCACAGACCCTATCTCCTTATTCCCTCACTCTCCCGCTCATCTCCTTCACTAACTGCGAAAAGAAAAGAAAAACCCCTAGCCCCCTTTCCGATTCCCGCTCATCTGCGTCCCTGCGTCCCTGTCGTCGATCGGAAAAAAACCTAGCCCCCTTTCTCTTCCGCTCATCTCCTTCGAAGCTTTCGATTGGAAAATAGACTAGCCCAGTGTTCAATCCCGCTCATCTCAAACCCTAACCCTTCGATTGGAAAAAACCCTAGACCCCAAATCATCTCCTCTCCCCCTCGCGTAGCGATCCAGTTCTTGAGGCTCATTTCTTTTTCGAATCGAAGACACCCCATTTTTACTGAAGGTACCTTTTTTTTTTGTTTGTTTAAATTTTTTTTTAGAAAAGGTCGAATCAGCACGAATTTTCCACTTGTCATCAAATTTTCTTTCAAAAATTGATCCATGTACATTCTTCCCCAATCTTCAAAATATATTCTTTCTGTGTGTGTTTTTAAAAGACTGCTGCATCTCTTCCTCTATATATTCCAATTATGCGGACTCATGGTTCAAACGGAAATTAGTCTGTTCATTATTCGTGGACAACACACATTTTTCTTTTAGTAGCACAATGAGCATTACTTAGAATTTATGTCGTCGATCTTTTTAAACATGAACATATTGGTAATATGCTAATGCATGGCATTATTAATGATAGTGTAGGTCACAAAATTAGTAATTGATTACAGCACTTCAATTTAAAAAAGCACTTTCAACTATCCATCAAAAACATATGAGGATGGTGTGAATCTTACTGCATCGCTAGACAGCTAGGTATTGTGGATTGACTAAAGAAATTAGTTTTATATAAAGTGAAGTGTAATGACACCAAGGTTACAACCTTCATATTATGCATTCAATTCAGTTTGATAGAACAAACACAAATATAAGATGGTTAAATTTATGCATGTGCAAGTAGAACGTGTAGCATGTCTTTTTTTGTAACATTTGTTAGAACAAGAAGTCACTTATTTTATATTTGAACATTACAACATTACAACATCTTGTAGGATGACATCAAACTATTCTTCCAACCAAATTCACAATCATTACAGTTGTAGCTCTAGGTCCTCCCGAGCTAGTTCGGGCGAGAGAATTGTAGGGCCTAAATGTTTCTGCCGAATACAGACAAGAGTAAAATATTCTTCTTCGGGGAAGAATCCTGGAAAAGCTTATTATAATTGTCCCAATTTTCCAAATGGTTGCGAATTTTTTTGCTGGGTGGAGAATTATGGGCCAGAGGAGGATAAAGATGCAAAAATCAGGGATTTGCATGATGAGCTTTCGATCTAGTCATTGATAAGGTCGATAGATGTTGAGGGTGCGTACAATTGTGGTTACAGGAGAGGTTCCCAGGTTTATAGAGTTATGGGGTTGATTGGTGGGGTGTCGTTGTCTTTGTTGTTGTTTCTGGCTTTCTTCAAGCAGTACTGATATGTAATGTTCTCTGAAGTGTCGAGAAAAATGTAATGTTGTCTGGCTTTCTATAATTTTGTGAACATGATGGAATGTAATGTTGTCTGAGTAACTCTGAGTTGTAGCCACATTTGTAGTTATTATAACTCTGAGTAATGTTGTCTGGCTTTCTAAAATGTCATGTAATTTTGTTAATTTTTGTATCTATTATCACTATTATTTAGATCTTTTGTTGAACATGATGGAAATTTTGTGAACAATGTTTACATGATGGAAATTTATTATTCTCTTGGTCAGGCTACAGCTTGATTCTCATGATGACATTTATTATTCTCATGATGAAATTTATTATTTACATGTCAATATCAGGGATTGCTTCTTTATGACTTCATGGAACTGCCTCTTTGATCACCAGATGAATTGAGTGTTGTTTCTATGCATTGATTACAGCCTACAGGTCAAAATTGGAAGCTGCACAAAGCGTTTACCCCTTGTAAGCAGTTGTGGTGTACCAAAAGAGTAAAGTTGTTTTTTTGGGGCAAAGTATCAACAGGAAATCACTTAAAGTGGATTGGCTGCAGAGGAGAGAGATGGTGATTGAGCATGACTATGCTATGTGCTCTAATGGATGGTGGTTGAGCATTTCTTAATACCTTGTCCGGCCTTTAGAAAATTGTGTCGTAGGTTGAGAATTCGGAGATGACTATCATTGTTAGCCAACGGTTTTGAATTAGTTGCATTTGCTTTGAAGAGGGAGGGTTGCTTACGGTGCGGAGGGTTATCCTGGTCTGATATAGACAGTGAGAATAGTGGATTAAGATGCTTCTGTTTTATTGTTATTTCCTTTTATTTGTTTTGTTTGGTTTGGCCAGGAAACCTGCTAAGAAGGGGTAAAGCAATTGCTGAGAAAATTTGTTGACTAGAAATACTTTCTGATCCTTATATATTATTGGACTACTGTACCAGTTGAGCAAATACACTTTGACTTATCGTTCTGTCATCTTGGATGCCAAACAAATTATCATGGTAGAGAACTGGAGATGCTCTTATAATGATGCAATTATACAATGATGGTCTCAAGTCTCAGCTAAACCATCATACACAGTTAGTTTCTGATCTAAAAGATCACAATTTCATAGCAAAAAGAATATGAAACTTTGGAGCTTAAAGTAAGGCACAAAAATAAGTATATTCCATACAAACCATTATAAGTAGTGCACAAAAATTTAACCACAAAGCCAAAGCCAAGTTTCAGCCAAAGCCAAAGCCAAGTAACCACAAAACAATTCATAGATGAGAGTACTGCATAAACATTAACAGTAGGCATCTTCTTTTTCTACTAGAACCAAAGCCAAAAGTATCAGAGCCAAAGCCTTCTTTTTCATAGATCAGAGCCAAAGCCAAGGAAAAAAATAGAACCAAAACCAAAAGTATCACAGAAATACATCCTTCTTTTTCTAGCTTTGCCTTCCTACTTTTCCTCCTCTGTGTGCTTGCTTAATTCTCATACTTGTTACCACAAGATTCAGCATTTGAGTCCTCTTGCCTCTGATCCTCTCATTATTCTGAGTCTCTTGCATGAGGTAATAAACATCCTGCAAAAATACCCAATAAAAAGAAGATTAATACTAACCCTTTAAAAATTCAAAATCCTTTAATTACAACAATGCTTATCATCATCATATGAGAAATTAACTGTTGTAACTTACCCAAATGGAACATCTCCAACTAACATCCAGTCCCCATCATTGTCTTCATAGGTAATTGCATATTCTGAGCTTTCAACCTCGCCTAACAAAAAGCACTTGAACATGTTCTCCAAACCCTCTCTCAGTTCCATGTATCCTTTGTACACCTTAAGAACAATCTTTCCCAAGTATGGAGCTCCATTCAACTAGCAGTAGGCTGCAGTTTCATCAGCAGCAGCAACAGCATCAGCAGCATCAGCGCCATCAGCATTAATGAAATGTGTTAATGCTAATTTATTAGATACCATAAAGTAATTGTACAGTACAGGATGATTGTGTTCATGAAATGAATTTAAGTAGGCTCAGAAATGACTTCAATTCTTGAGACTGCGATGTTGTAGTCACATTTGGCTGCAGTTGCACTGCCACGCCAAAATTGACGCCTAACAATCACAATCCCAATCATGTGGTACCACAATTTCAATTAAATGCATCCGCAATTCATATAAGCCAAATTTCAACCAGTGAAACCAAAACAAAATAAAATTTGGTCACTACAAATGTTGAAATGAACAGGTATAAGTTCAAGCAAAATCAACCATAAAGAGTACTGCATAACTTTCAACTATGATAAGCCAAAGATCAGTTAGAAATATATATGCAAAAAAGGGAAAGGATCCGTTGCACACTAGTCCAGTGTTCAATCCCGTGCAATCTGATTGTGCACACTACCCGAAGCCAAAGCCAAAGCCAATTGTCAAAAATAAGTATCAGCCAAGGCCAAAGCCAGGTAACCAAAAAGCAAAAATAATGAGAGTACTGCCTAAACAAAAGTATCAGCCAAACTAGTATTTTCATATCAGCCAAAGCCAAAGCCAAGTTTCTTCCAAATTCCTTTCATAAGTAGTGCACTAAACGTTAACCACAAAGCCAAAGCCAAGTATCAGCCAAACTTATACCCCCCCCCCCCCATGCAAACTATCACACGTAGTGCACAACCAAGTCAAGTTTGGTGTTTTGATATCAGCCAAATTTCAACCAGTGAAACCAAAACAAATTAAAATTTGGTCACTACAAGTATAGTTGAAATGAGCAGGTATTAAATGCAACAACTGCAACAATGTACAACCAGTGCGCACGGGATTGCACACTAAGATGTTTACGGACAGCAAATATATCCCTATATATATATAGTTGGTAAACAAGAAAATAAATTCATCACTGCCTATCAATTCATCCCGTACTCAAAAATAAAAGTAGGGTATCAATAGTTACCAAAATTGATTAGGAATGAAATACTTCCCTCAGTTGATACTATCGTGAGATTCCTCGGAACTATTGTTAGTAGATGAATTCACATCATCTTCGTCGAATGCACGCTTGCCACTGCACAAAAAACAAAACACGTAAAAGTCATTAAACAGCAAAACTATAAAATAGATAATAACTAAGTGCAGATTAATTGACAATTTTCTTAATTACACAAATAACATTAAATACCTTTCACTTCCTAGGTGGCTTTCTTAATTTCTCCCGCATTGGTTTCAACCTTTTCCCACTTGGTCTTCCCTTCGTATTACATTGACGCGGTTCTTCCACCGATATTTGAGACAAGACCAATTGCTTCCCATGAACCCGTGTTCCACTACCTTTAGCCCCACCACTACACCCTTCAGGAGCTATCATATTGAAGCCTTCAAGTTACTTGATCATAGCTTCATGCATGAACTCATACCCTTCATCGCAAGACAGTCCGATTTCAACTTGTTGCTTGGACAAATTATTTAACTCACAATAGCGGGAAGCAAAATTCTCGCTATTATTACCATCGGCTTGACCAAAATTAATGGGGGTGTAGCTTCTTCTAATAACCTCACGGTTCCATCTTCTCATCATATATTGTTTGGGAAGTTCATTACAATTTGAATATTTAAGGAAGGCCAAGAGATGCCTACAAGGAAGGCCAACAAATTTAAACATACAACATGAACAACACCCATACCGAGTCTCTTTGGAGTAAGTAATGATGGTCTTTTTTTCCGACCTACCAATGAATGTCACTGTGTAGTAAGTGTTGACAGTATTCACGTCATCTTCCATTAAATTCACATTAAACAGTAGGCTTTCCTTGAGTTCTTTTTGAAACTTTAAAAACATAGATAAAGTATAGACTTGGGCCATTTGTTCCTCCATATACCATCCGGTCTTCAATTTGGGTTTCCTATCTAGTGTACGGTGGTTCTCTTTAACTTCTTCTTCCTTTTGCCTACAAATAACTCTTTCAAAAATCAAAGCAAATTCATGAAGTGAATACTTGTTTTGGGTGTGCTTCTTTAAAAAGGAATTCATTCCCTCGCTTCTTTGACTACTAGACATACCCGCTCAAAAATGAGACCTATGGTATACGGGGGCCCATTTTTCACGAATATGAAAAATATCACTCAACCATTTATTGTTTTCTGCCCCAAATTCCACAACCAAAGCCTTCCATTGTTCTTCAAAAGAGACACAGTCATAAGAATTACAAATATTAGCTTTAAAAGCTTCCATGAACTTAGGATTTTGTACCAATTGAGGCACCTCGGAAGGGATTTTATCTAAAATATGCCATATGCAATATCTATGGCGAATATGAGGAAAAACTTGTTGAATTGCAACACCAATACCCCGGTCTTGGTCCGTTACAATGCCAACGGGAGCTTTTTTCATGACGCCTACCCATGTTTGGAATAACCACACAAAAGATGAAGTCGTCTCATTCGGGATGAACCCACAACCAAGAAAAATAGACTGCCAATGATGGTTAATCCCAACAAATGGAACAAATAGCATACCATAACGGTTGGTACTATGTGTAGCATCAAAAGAAACTACATCACCAAAAACCTCATAGTTCAAACGAGCAATCCCATCAACCCAAAAACAATGAGACAGTCTACCGGATTCATCTTGCTCGAATGCATAAAAGAAAGAAGGATGTTTTTCCTTTTGCCATTTAAAAAAGTCTACCAACATTTGACCGTCGTGACCTTTTAATGACTCCCTCAAATCTCTTTCATGGTTTCTAGCGTCTTTTAGAGTAAATCCAACCCTATCGTATCCCCCACTTGAACCTTCAAAAAAAAGCATTTGTTTGCATGTGGGAATATTTGCACCCGCAAGTTGCTCCATTATGATTTTATCTGAACTTGACACAGCACGATTACGCGGCAACAAATGCCTTTTACCGGGTGTGGTGAATGCATGATTGTGCACCTCATGGAAAGAATAAACATACCATGAATTTGTTTCTTTGTTTAATCTAACCCTAACCAATGTATTGCAAGATGTCCTGGATGTAGTACCTATTCTAATTTCATTATTCTTGCTTTTCGTCACCCCCGCTTTATTACATAATTTTTTTTTTCCACCACCTGACCATCCTTCAATTTATTACCTCCTTTACGCATTTGAAAACCCGAACATTTTGCATAGCTATCATAGTATTTTTCTACTAGCTCAAGGGTTTCAAATATTATACCAATCTTAGGGATTAGATGCTCTTCAACCGTGGGGGTAAATTCACCTTCTTCAACATACAAAAAATTGTCACCCAATTGTGAGCAACCTTCACCTAAATCCATACCTGTACCAAAATTGAAATGTTATTCAATCTCATAATTTGGGATTTTATTTCGACAGTAGCAATTAACGATGGGGTGCAAAATTAAACCCAAAAAAATTGAAAAGAAATCTCATAATATGGGGTGCGAAATCAATCTCATAATATGGGGTGCTGATTCGACCTTTTCTAAAAAAAAAATTAAACAAAAAAAAAAACAAAACAAAAAAAACGGTACCTTCAGTAAAGATGGGGTGCCTTCGATTCGAAAAAGAAATGAGCCTCAAGAACTGGATCGCTACGCGAGGGGGAGAGGAGATGATTTGGGGTCTAGGGTTTTTTCCAATCGAAGGGTTAGGGTTTGAGATGAGCGAGATTGAACACTGGGCTAGTCTATTTTCCAATCGAAAGCTTCGAAGGAGATGAGCGGAAGAGAAAGGGGGCTAGGTTTTTTTCCGATCGAAGGCAGGGACGCAGGGACGCAGATGAGCGAGAATCGGAAAGGGGGCTAGGGTTTTTTCTTTTCTTTTCGCAGTTAGTGAAGGAGATGAGCGGGAGAGTGAGGGAATAAGGAGATATGGTATGTGGGGGGGGGGATTTCCGATTATACCCACCCCCCCCCCCCCCCCCCCATATTAAGCATATAACCGGAATGTGTTCTGATCCGTTGGATTAACATCTTGATGGAAGATCCAGATCGGACGGTTCAGGGCTAGTGCGCACGGGCTTGCACACTGGGCTAGTGTGCAATGGATCCTTTCCCATATATATATATATATATATATATATATATATATATATATATATATATATATATATATATAGGGAAGTCTTCCGTTGTGCACCACCTATGGTACACACGGCGTGTGCACTCGGCCTTCCCACCTTCGTATCGACGATCCGAACCGTTCACATTGATTTACACATCTAAATTAGTCTAAATATGTAAAATCAAATCATTTGAAATTCAGTTGCCCATCCATTGAAGTGTTACAAAATTGTATGGCTGAAAATCATTGTTTTTTATAGTCACATGATGGATGGGCAAATGAATTTCAAATGATTTGATTTTACATATTTAGACTAATTTAGATGTGTAGATCAATGTGAACGGTTTGGATCGTCGATACGAAGGCGGGAAGGCTGAGTGCACACGGAGGGGTGGTGCACAATAGAAGATTTTCCTATATATATATATATATATATATATATATATATATATATATATATATGGGGAAGTCTTCCATTGTGCACCACCTATGGTGCACACGGTGTGTGCACTCGGCCTTCCCGTATTTGTATCGACGATCTGACCGTTCACATTGATGTACACATCTAAATTAGTCTAAATATGTAAAATCAAATTATTTGAAATTCATTTGCCCATCCATCATGTGACTATAAAAATAATAATTTTCAGCCATACAATTTTGTAACACTTCAATGGATGGGCAAATGAATTTCAAATGATTTGATTTTACATATTTAGACTAATTTAGATGTGTAGATCACCGTGAATGGTTCGGATCGTCGATATGAAGGTGGGAAGGCCGAGTGCACACGGAGGGGTGGTGCACAATGGATGATCTTCATATATATGTGTGTGTGGGGGGGGGGGGGGGGGGGGGCTTCCATTGCAAACAGGTCTGTTTGCACATACCCATTACAACCCCCCCCCCCCCCCCCCCCCCGGATCAATTAGATCATGATCCAACAACCAAGATCTCCCCTGCCCATCACCCCCTCCTCTTACTTAATGCACGAGGGGGTATTTTTGGGATTTCACTCGAAAATCCAAAATACCCATTCACACATTCTCTTTCAGTCTGACTCTCTCACTCACCTTCCTCCACTGTTCACTTTCTCTTCCAAAACCCAACACCCAAAAACCTCTCCTCCTCCTCCTCCTCGTCTTCGTCGCCCTCCTTCTCCTCTTGAAACCCAAAAAGTTGCAACCCTCTCTCTCTCCCGACAGCCCGACAACTCCCCCGATAATCCAAGCCCGTTCCTCCTCCTCCTACACTCCTTCTCTTCAAATTCGAACCCACCAACGAAATCTCTGGCACCCCTCTCCTTCTCAAGCTCCTATCACGTGCCTCCCCGATCAAGAATCTCCCCCAAAAAACCCCTAACACGTTCCTCCCCCTCCTCCAATATTCGAAACTCAATCACAAACTCGAAACCTATTTCATCGTTAAAATCCGTACACATTGCCGACAATGCCGACAACATACAACTCCGCATTATGCAAGGTAATCGAAAATCCTAGCTTTGTGTAATTGGATATCATTAATTGCTATTCATAATCAATTACGGCATGAGTAATTTTTTTTGTTGATGTGTTGTTATGTAGATGTAGTTGTTTGATGTTGTATCGAATATTTTTGTTTGATGTTTGTAGATTATAGAATTATAGGTGTTGTTGTTCGCTCAATTTGAAAAATTATAAATGTAGGTGTTGTTGTTCAAGCAATTTGAAAAATTATAAATGTAGTTGTAGTTGTTGTTGTTTGATATTTGTAAAACCACACAAACGATAATCAGAAATTACGAAACATTGCAAGTAAGTCGGTTTCACCACACATAAGATAATGCAACTTGTAGAAGTGAGTTTCAATTCACGGTTTGCAAGATATGGCATTGTATCACTTGCATACGAGAAAAAAAAAGGAAATAAAGTGATACATGGCTGTATCTTACAAACCGTGAGTCGAAACTCTCTTCTACAAGTTGTGTTAGCTTTTGTGTGGTGAATCCGACCTACTCGCAAAGTTTTCATAATTTCTCGTTGTCGTTTGTACAGTTTTCTATATATTCGTACTCAAAATATTCAAAATTATAGTTGTAGTTGTAGTTGCTGTTGTTTGATATTTGTAACACCGCACAAACGATAAAAAAAATTACGAACTTTGTGAGTAATTCAGATTCACCACAAACAAGCTAACAAAACTTGTAGAAATGAGTTTCGACTCACGGTTTTTGAGATACGACTATATATCACTTTCATACAAGATTTTTTTTTTTAAAGTGATACATGGTCGTATCTCACAATCCGTGAGTCGAAATTCACTTCTACAAGTTCGTTAGCTTGTGTGTAATGCATCTGACATACTCACAATGTTTCATAATTTTTTGTTGCCGATTGTGCGGTTTTACAAATATCAAACAACAACTATAATTTTGTGATATTTTGTGTACGAAAACATTGAAAAATGCACAAACGACAACTAAAAATTACGAAACTTTGCAAGTAGGTCAGATTCACCACACACAAGCTAACACAACTTGTAGAAGTAAGTTTTGACTCGCGGTTTGCGAGATACGGCCATGTATCACTTTATTTTTGTTTTGCTTGTATTAAAGTGATACATGGTTGTATCTCGCAAAACATGAGTCGAAATTCACTTCTATAATTTGCGTTAGCTTGTGTATGGTGAATCCGACCTACTCGCAATGTTTCACAATTTTTAGTTGTTCTTTGCGCGGTTTTATAGATATCTCACAACAACAATTATATTAACTATGGATGGTCCGAACTGTCCATAATATCAAACAAAAACCAAACAGTGTGTCAATCTATCCTATGGATGATTTGAACCGTTCACATTATTTACCATGGCCAAATTAGTCTATGAATGAGAAATCAAGTAGTTTGAGATTTTTAGAAATCAAGTAGTTTGAGATTTGTTTGCCGATGCATTGAAGTATTAAAAATTGTATGGCTGAAGATTCATTATTTTTTATAATGACAGAGGGTACGTGTAATCATATCGAATTCGCACCTCCAGACGCCTCCCTAAAGCTCACTTCCTTCTTGGGGACCACGACTCTGACGATGTGTATAATGCATTTTACGCCCTCGAATGTATGGAATGGTTAATGGGCACTTGACCTAAATGAGAGAGAAGCCTTTATTCAATGCTCCATTCATAGGAGACCACACAGAGCAGGTGTAGCGTTCGTAGCAACCGAACCATACACTTGACTTTGTGTTTGCTCTCTCCTGTCATGCATCATGGCTGGGTGAGTTGGCCTATTGCAAATTCACCGAAGTGCTTCCTTTTCTATTTATAGGATGAATGCACTTCTTTCATTTAAGATGCGGAACCTGAGAGCTTTCCACTTAAAAATAGGGGTCAATATTTCGTAGGGAGGTAAGAAAGATGTCGATAATTTCAAATATTTTATATTTCTACACTAATTTGGCAATGTTAAACAATGTGAACGGTTCGGATCATCAATAGGATGGATAGATGCACCGTTTGCACTTCTATTGCGTTTGCAATGGAAGACTCCCTCTCTCTCTCTCTCTCTCGTGCGTTTGCAATGGAAGACTCCCTCTTTCTCTCACTCTTTCTCTCTCTCTCTCTAATAATAATAATAATAATAATAATAATATATAATGAGAGTTTGAATTGTGTAATTTATAGAAAACTATAATATGTAGACAATCAACCATTCATTTTTAAGTGGGAGTTATATTATGCATTCATTTACTCAACTGTTGTTAGTTACCATAATACCTTCAAAGTTCAAATTTATTTACAACATAATTATTTACAAAACTGCCACTCATATAAAATAAATGTTGGTGCCACTGTGGGTAATTTGTAAAGAGTATGTGATGAGTAAAAGGGAGGTCTCAGTTTCAAGGCTAGATTACGTATGAATATTTACATTAAAAAAAATAGATCGTGCATCACACGTGCAGTTTACTATCGCTACTATTTTAATGGGAGAGTTGAGATTTGTAACCAAACAAACCCTAACTTTGTAATCAAACAAACCAATACACATCCAAACTAAATACAGCAAATATATACGTGCACCACACGTTTAGCCCATATCAAAATATCCAAATGCCTCGCGTATATTCATCTTTCTCTCCCTCACACATTCGTGTCTATTCCCCTTCCTCACGCTCTCTCCTTCTCTTTTGAGCAGCCCTCTCTCTCCCCGCCGTTCAAGCTATCAATTCTTTTTCTAGATCAGAATCCTTCTAAGTCTTTCTCACTCACAATCTCTTTAACGAATACTTCATGATTCTGTCATCCCATTTTGAGGACTGAAGGAAATAGCTCGGATAGTACCACAATCTGTTCTACGTACAATAATGTTGAACTACTTCAACAAATCTATGCGTGAGATATCTCACATCTGATGTTTGTACAATGCTATCCACGACGTTTTAGAGATTGGTGACTTACCTATTGAGTGACTTTGGCACTGGATGTTCCCAAAATGGGTACTATCGGGTCGGGTGATTAGTGCCTTTTGGCATTCCAGCTAGTATAATTCCTTATCTACGAGCCTTTCATTATACTGAAATAATTCTACTGATGAAATAAGACGAATACCATGAAGAGGTATAAGTATAAAGAATAAGTAAAATGGGAAATGCTTTCTTTGTACATAAATAAAAATTCTGATTTGATTGACTCTTTGTACATATATAGGTTATTCCCAGCCACGAACACCATTCTTGTTGGTTTCCTTCACTTGGCAGAGGGACTTTGACAACTGCGCAAAACAACCTGTCTCACTCAATGCAATTTAAAAAAGAGAATAACCTATTCCTCTGTATCTAACATAGGTTTCATAATTACAGGAATTGGTTCTATAACCGAAATGAGACTTTTTTTTGATGAAAACGGATAGAGTCTAACGACTCCAGCCCCATCAAATTGCATATATTATAATAAGACAGTACATGATAAATGTCGCTTTACAAGAGGTAAAACTACGACAGCCAAATAAGCAATAGTTAACGAAACTAATAACACAGAACAGATATCACCAAGAAACAATCGAATAGCACAAACAAATGGATCACGCCAGAGCATCAAGCCGAAGACGCGCAGCATCCATCGGATAACAGCGACTGCGGCGAAATGAGTCCCTCTTCCCCTCAGACTGATCAGGGCGGAGGAGAGGATCACCAGACCAAACGCAGTCGGCGTCAATCAGAACCGGTACCGACCAAGCCGATGCAAGAGAATGCCTAGAGTCAAAAACCTGACCAAACTTAAGAAGCACAGGAAAAAAAACGCAGCACTGGAAGCATCGTAAAAGAAGTTCCAAACCCATATAGCAATAACCATAAAATCCGCGCTAGAATAAAACCCGGTTCTGGTGGGTGGCCATGAGACCAGCAGCCACACCCAACCTAGAACAATAGAAAACATCAAAGCGATAAAAGAAACAGCCTACAACTCAGCGATTAATCTACCGAGCAGGGAAAAGAGCCGGGGCCTGAAAATCAAAAGACCCTCCTCACCGGAGGCAAGGAAAAAACTCTGTCAAGATGAGCATCTTCAAATGTCGATCATTAGGAAACTCACACAGTAATAGTAACAAAAAAAGAAAACACTGCAGGCAAACAAATCTCGACAGAAACAACCACTAACAGAACGCCTGCTAACGCACAGGCTATATGATGAACATTAGATAAAAGAGGAATAACAGCATGAGAATAACCAGAGTTAGTGATAACTAACAAACACAGTACAAAAGATACAAGCAAGGGAAATATGGCCGAGGGAAACAAAAGTACCACATAAGAACATCAAACATGCAGTCCACTGCCTAGCCGACTTACTGGCAGGCTAGGAAAACAAGTGGCAGACCCGGCCTCACAAAATGGAGAGTACGCAAGCTGATATAGACAGGAATCAAAATAGAGAAGTATACGACGCCATGGATGAGGGTTAGACCTGCAGAAAGAATAAAGAGAAAAGAGTTCAAGATTAACAGAAATCAATCAAAAAAAAACCAAATATTAAACCGCTTGAAGTGAGCGAAGGCAAATATATGCATTATTTAATAAACTGAAAGATTCATCAGCTAACTCTTTAGGCTTTAGTTTCAACGACCATAGCTTAAAGAGAAAAAGAAATTCTTCAATAATAGCACCGGAAGAAGCGCTACGATGCCGGAAGATTCTACAGTTCCTTTCCTTCCAAATCACCCAAATAATGGTATGATAAGAAAGGATGCGAGCGCTACGGAATGGGCTTTTGGAGGGAACGTTAAACCATGCTGTCGCGAGGTCTGTTGGAACAGAATTGAAACCCCACGCCAAAGCGGCAATCTTCCAAAGCGCAATAATAGTAGGGCACTGGGTGAAGATATGGTTGACATTCTCCGGATGAACCGAACACAAGGCACAGAGTTGGCCCCAGGCAAGGTTTCTTTTGTTTAGATTATCCACCGTAAGGAGTTTGTTATTAAACGCGAGCCAAGACGTGATTTTAACCTTAAGAGGTGCCCACGAATCCCAAAGGAAAGCTGCAGAGGGCGAACGCACGCCTCTTGAGTTAAGAAATTGGTAAAAAGATTTCACTGAAAATGCGCCATGCGAAGACCAACGCCAGCCGATACCCTCGATTGGTTTCCAAACAGCGTTATTAAGGAGAGACATGAGTTGATCATGCAAACTACTCAGAGGAGGATCAAGCTCAATAGTAAAAGGAATAAACCAGTAACGCACTTCGTTAATCAAAATGTACGAGTCCGCTACAGTAGCCAAAGGCAAAACTGCCAAACGGAAGAGAGAGGGAAAGGCCGTAGCCAGAGAGGTGTTACCAATCCATAAGTCATTCCAGAGCATGGCTCTGGAACCATCATGGCAAATACGATATGAACTACACTGGAAAGCAGCCGCTGCTTTCCAGATACCCTTCCAGAAGGGGGAGGCGAGGCGATGAGTCGCTACCGGAAATTCCCACCATTGAGACGAGGTTGATCGATAGTTCCTAATGCATTGGATCCAAGGGAGGAGGTTAGAGTTATGGAACTTCCATAGCCATTTACCTAAAAGGGCTAAGTTATGGTGCCGAATGTCCAGAACCCCAAGGCCCCCTTCCTCTTTGGAAGTGCAGATAAGTTTCCACTGACACAGGTGAGAAACTGGCTTAAAAGTCAGGGATCCGTTCCAGAAGAAGTTACTCCTAATTTGGTCCATTCTTTTAATAACCCAAGAGGGCAAGTAATAGAAAGACATGAGGTAAAGCGGCAAGGCCGAAATCACCGAGTTAATAAGGATAAGTCTGCCTCCTCGAGATAAGAGTTTACCCGACCAAACATTAAGCCTATTCTCGACCTTTTCAATCAAAGGGAACCAGTCTGATTTATGAAGTTTACCCCAGCGCAGGGGAATACCCAAGTAGGTAAGCGGGAATGATGCGACAGAACAATTGAAAAAATTGGCTACCTCTACTTGGCGGTTGGGGGACCCACCCAACCAGAGCACAGATGACTTTTGGAAGTTAATCGATAACCCAGAAGCCATTTCAAAACAGTAGAGGAGCAGTTTGAGGTTACGTAAAGATTGGGAAGTAGGTTTGGTGAAAATAATGGTATCATCGGCATATTGGAGGTTGAGAACTCCCTCAAAAAAAGGGGAGCTACCGAGACCTACAACCATCCGCTGATGCCAGGCGTTGCGCAATAGTTTGCTGAAGACATCCGCCACAAGCGAGAAGAGAAGAGAGGATAGTGGGTCTCCTTGACGGAGACCACATCTAATCTTGAATTTATGTCCTTCTGATCCATTGATGAATAAGGACGAAGTCCCCGAAAAAAGACTGGATTTAATCCACGCTACCCATTTGGGTCCAAAACCCCGAGCGATGAGAATATCCAGTAAAAAGTCCCAGTTAACATTGTCATAAGCCTTTTGGAAGTCGAGTTTGAGGAGAATTCCATCCGAACGAGTTCGGTGACAATGGGAAATGATCTCTTGTGCACTAGCTACACTATCGAGAATGAAACGATCTCTGATGAAACCCGATTGAGCCGAGTCAATGAGGGGTGAGATGACTGCACTCAGTCTAGATGAGAGAACCTTCATAATGATTTTGAACGTCGTATTGATGAGACTGATTGGTCTAAACTCGGATACACGGTGTGCTCCAGCTAACTTAGGAATAAGGACAATGTGGGCGTAGTTAATACGGTCAAAAGAAAAGGTACCTTCATGAAGATCATGAAACATTTTAAACAGGTCCTCTTTGAGAAAATCCCAAAATTTTTGAAAGAAGAACGCAGGAAAACCATCAGGTCCAGGGGCTGAATCGCTTTTTAAAGCAAAAACCGCTGATTTGATTTCATCCAAAGAGAAAGGAGCCTCAAGCGAAGAAAGATCGTGAAGTTGGTCACCGTAAAGTTGCAACCAATCTAGCTCTAAGCTTCGATGCTTTTTAGAGCCAATCAGATTTTTGAAAAAAGAGAGAAATTCCTGATGAATGGACTCATCAGAATTCAGTTCCCCTCCTTGAGACAGGATGGAGGAGATACGATTGCATCGTTGTCTATGCGATGCAAAATTGTGAAAGAAGGCGGTGTTCGCGTCACCCTCTTTCAACCATTTGATCCTAGCTCGTTGAGCCCATTTAATATGATCCAGTTCCAGGAAATTAGCGTACTCCAGCTTACAGGAAGTGCGTTCCTTTCGATAAGAAGGCGACAAAGGACCTATTTCCTCCATCTTATCGATGGATTCAATAGTCTGCAAAAGAAAAGATTTGAGGAAGGTGGAGTTTTGATGTCTCTCGCGTCTCCAAATCTTGCATCCATGTTTGATTGCATGCATTTTGAGGAGAAGGTTGCCTAAACCGGAAGAGCCAGAAACGGCCGCAAGACATTCGGACACAAGATTGACGAAAAGTTGGTCCTGTAACCACAATTTTTCGAAGCGAAATTTGTGCTGTGGTTTGCAGCCGGAATGGGATTGAAGCATGATCGGAACGTGATCGGAAGAAGGGTTGGGAAGAGCTTGAGCGAATGATTGGGGGAAACGAGCTAGCCAATCTAACGAAACAAGGAAGCGATCCAGTTTAGCGAAAGCGGGGGGATCGCGGAGATTAGACCAAGTAAATGATCTACCAGAAATTGGAAGATCCGATAACTGGAGATTCCTGATGCAATCATTGAACAAGCACGATTGCGAGAGAGAAGATGCCGGATTCGATCTCTCAAAGGAAAAACGAGTAACGTTAAAATCTCCGCAAAAAAAGCAGAGGTCAGAAGAGAAATGTTGTAACGACAGAAATTCGTTCCAAAAAATCGGACGTCTATCCGAGGTAGATGGGCCGTAGACCGAAATAATGGTCAGTGGAATGTTGAATAAAATCCAATGAAGCTGGACCACCAGGAAAAAGTTGAGGCGATGCACATTAATCAAAGAGAATTGCGTTTCTTTGTAGCCCAATAGAATCCCACCTCTGGAGCCATACGCATCCAAAGATAGCCACCTAGTGATCAACGACCCACCTAGGTTACGGAGGATCGCAGGGGTCAGGGAATCCAGTTTGGATTCTTGAATAGATATAAGATCACAATGAGAAGAGGAGATCAGGTCAAAGATAGCCCTTTGCTTAGACGGGCAATGCAAACCGCGAATGTTCCAAGATACACTAATCATTAAATAGACATCGCTCACGGACTCTAGAATATTCCAACTTTCTGAGAGAGTTAATACGGGGGGAGTCAGATGGGTCGATCAGGAATCCCAAGCCATGAGCCGCCGGAGCCAACTCAGCATTGGAGAGCGAGTCGAAGACGGGAACGTAAATAGAACCAAGATGGTTAACAGATATCGCATCTGATGGGTTAGAAAACGAATGCTCTTCACTAGGAGAAGATCCGTAAATCTGAGCAGAGGAGGTTAGGTGTAACGATCGATGACCCATCTTAGCTCTAAGTCGAGCACTGGATCTGATAAAGAGTGGTTTAGAGGGAGAAGAGAAAGAGGTTATCGATGAAGACTCAAACTTTTGTTTAAACTGAGGAACACGAGTAGAGGAGTCATCCGAAGTAATAGAATGATACGCAGGCTCTAAGGCCTCAAACTTGGGAAAGTGGAATTTGGGCGATTGATAGTGGGTGAGGGGGGATCTGTGAGGGTCAGCCATCAAACGATCCCTAGCCAACTTCGCTAGCAAGGGGCAAACCCATCGAACAGGTGCAATAACAGCACCACAGGGGTAAATGCAGCAACGCAATCGCGCAAATAAAACAAAAGCCGAAAACGAAATCCCCTCGAGAATAAGGTTAAAATAACAAACAGCAGTAATGCAAAAGAGATCAGTAGAGTGTAACATAGAAAAATAAACGAGTACCTCCTTGGGCGGAACTTTCGACAGTTCCGCTTCCTCCTCCGACAGCAGCGAGTCCTGTTCAACCCAATCAGTGCCCTTGGCCAGCGTCTTAGCAGATAATTTAGACACAGTGAAAGCAGGCTCCGACTTGGTCGGAGTGGGGAAGTGCGCAAGTTGTTGAAACAGTTCCCAGTCAGAAGCGAAATTGGGGTTCACTTCCCAAGCTGGCCAGGGGGAAGAAACGCCCTTAGCCTTAACAGATGGAGAGGGCGCTGCCGCTTCCGGAGCCACATTGGAGAAAATATTGCGAGGGGCAATAACCGAAATGAGACTTAATGGAGTCATTTTAAATATACTCTCTCATGGATTGATTGGCAATGCACCTTTTTCGACTTTTTTGACTGAACTCCAAAAAGGCTCGCATACGTAACTGGCAGGTGAAATACTCTCCATTTTGTTCTATTTGATTCAAAGCAACCTCAAAAACGTGGCCCCAACACTGCAGAGGGCCATCAGGAACGTCGCCCCCATCGTGCCTCCTACCGCGCCGCTGGCCCGTTACCCTTTCTGATGCTCCTCGTAGCCCTGAACCGCTTCCCCACCTTCACCGCCATCGGATCTCAAGGATTTTAGACAACAGAACCCTAGCTTGGCTTCTTCTTCTTCTCCTTCATCCTCTAAATCCTCATTTTCAATCCCTAAAAACCAGAGCAATCACAAAACGGAGCACCGATCGTAATGTCGTGATGTGAAGGTTGAGATTCTCATTCGAAGCACCTCCATTCCCGATCTGAACGACATCTGAGGTACTCGAAGCAACAAAAATATACCTAACTCAATTTCATCAAAATTTTAGTTTTACGTGCATTAAAGTGAGAAATTATGTGTCGATGTTGTTTGAGATTGAGATTGAGGTTCATTAAGACATTCTACGGTATTGGATGAATTGGTGATGGAATTAATGGAGATTCTAGGTTTCATTAAGAGCTAAATTAGGGTTGTTTTTGGTCAAATTTTTGTCATTCTGTAGAAGTGAAAATGGCAATGGAATTAGTGTGACAATTGCGACATTGTTTTGATGTTAGGTAAATTGAATTTTGGAGGATGAAGAACATGATTATGGTAATGGAGAGTATGTAGAATAGGGCTGTAAACGAGCCGAGCTACTTGGCTCGAGCTAGGTTCAAACACGGTCAAAGCTCGGCTCGAGATGAGCTCGAGCTTGAAAATCGAGTTCAATGGCTTAACGAGCCAAGCTCAAGCTTGGGCTTACAGTGATTGTTAGGCTAAGCTCGCGAGCTACTCGGCTCGAACTTGGTTAAAGTTTTGTTAAAGCTCGGCTCGAGCCGAGCTCGAAGTGAGCTCGATTGCCTAATGAGCCGAGCTCGAGCCTCAAGATGCTCGGCTCGACTCGGCTCGTTTACAACCCATATGTAGAACTTAAGAAAGGATTTTTTTTGCTTTATCTTTATATATCTTGAGTCATGATGCCTAGAGATTTACACATGCTTACAGAATAAACATATTTCATTGACAGCAATGCCAAACAGAGTTTTAATACACCAAAAGAAAACCAGCTTGGGCAGAAGGGTATGGAAATCATGCATCTTGAACCAAGTGCCACAAATCCACCCACCTCCCTCTCACCCCTCCTCGCAATATTCGTGAGTTATGGAGGTCCACTTGGTGTGGTGAGAGAAGGCAAAAAGAGTCTGAACTACTTTGTTGAGAATAGTGAACTTCTTCATTGATTTTTTATACCCATTTAGTATTTTAATGCATAACTAAAAAACATCTATCACGAAACTACAAATTAGCTAAAGAATAATTATCTTCTTGCTTTAAGGTTAGAAAAGTTCTTTTTTTGGTGTTTTGTAGTCACATAGGGCCATTTAGTATGGAAAACAAAGCAGAAAAGATGGTGAATAACTTTGTTTTGTACAGTGAAGTTCTTCATTGAGTTTTCAATTGTGGCTTAATTGCTAACAAATTTTTGAGAAAGCTAGCTATTTTGAAGGTTAAATGCTTTACTAATTCTTTTCTTATGCACAATTCATTTCAGTTGATGACTATACTTTTTGTAGGCATGCATTGCACGTGTATTATATTATCTATAATAATAATACTATTGTCGCCGTTAAAATCGGTGTGGGGGTAAACAGATAGAATTTGTGGATTCTGGGGACGCTGAATAGTCAAACCTGAAATCTTTCCGCCGGATTTTGATCGTGATCTCTCACCGTTGATCTGCGAAAAGTGCGAAACACCGGGGTTGATCTCGACGACACACCCTCCGACGCTCAAGTCAGTAATCAGAAAGATTATGAATGAGCTTTGATTGGAAAAAGATTGATTACCTAGTAACAGTGGGGGATATGGGGTATTTATAGCCGCCTTAGGGACCAGTTTCGGGATAAGATCAAATCCCTACTTTGCAGTAAATGGATAGGAGGAATCAGGGCCGCTGATTAAGGTTAATCATAAACCCTAATTCCATCCAGCTGGACCGGATTTCTTGCGGGTTGGAACCCGCACCCAGTTAAGGTTGATCCGTTCGTGGGTTGTTGGACCTTACAAAAAAGGACCCGGTACCCATTTCAGACACGTTTGTAGGTGAAATTATCATTTTACCCCTGAGCTTTAAGATTCGTACCTAATTCGGACGGTTCTGATTTAACCCAATTTTTAGCCATATCACGAGCCCCCCACTCCCGAAGACTGAGTTTGATTAGCCTTTGAGGAGTAGTTTTACTGTTTTGATGGCTTGCGGAGTTGTATCGGAGTCCAAATGAGGGGCGTCGAATCTTTGTATGAGGTATTATGGTGATTTTCAGAGTTAGTTGCGCGCTCAAGGATGTTCTTGAGCTCTCCTGAACTTTTGGTGATTTCTCTTAATTTTTATTTATTTTTCGGACCATTTATTCAATTTCGCGAAGCGGTGATTTATTGTTCGGGGGCATTAATTAATCATTCTAAGCAATAATTATTTTTTCAGAGACTCAAAAATATTTCTCCAAATTTATAATTACTTTTTAGAATTTTAATTATTTTTCCTGGATTTTTAATCATTTTTGGCAGTTTTTAAATAAATAATTCAAATTTATTAAATAAAAAATAAATTTTTATTGCTATTTTATGACGTGGCGCAATCTGGGCCGCCTATCTCGCATCAGCGCGGAGTTCCGAAAGATCGGACGGCTCGTGTTGCTCGGCACTATTTTCTCCACGTAAGCAGTTCGGATTGCCAGTTGCTCGGATTCTGAGCGACGTGGTTCGGCATTGTTTTCTCCATATGAGCAGCTCGGATCGCCAGTTGCTCGGATTGGTCCGAGCGACGTGGGGTAATCTGGGCCGTTCATCATGGCGCGAATCACGAGGTAAGAGGTTCAGATCACGAGAAAATGCTATATTGTCGTTTTGTGGGCGTGGCGTGATCTGAGTCGCTCATCATCTTCCGGTGCGAATTTTGAGACAATCTGACGGTTGGGGTTGCTCGGTGGCATTTTTTTCAAATGTGCAACTCGGATTGCCAGTTGCTTGGATTCCGAGCGACGTGGTTCGGCGTTTTTTTCTCCATATGAGCAGCTCGGATCGCCAGCTGCTCGGATTGGGATTCCGAGCAACGTGGGGTGATCTGGGCCGTTCATCATGACGCGAATCACGTGGTAAAAGATTCATATCGTGAGAAAATGCTATCTTGTCATTTTGTGATCGTGGCGTGATCTGAGCCGTCTGATTGAGATCTTGCCCAATTGTTGAAGAGAAACTTATTTTTCTCCAATACACAGCTTGGATCGCCAGTCGCTCGGATTTGGATTCCGAGGGACGTGGGGCGATCTGAGCCGTTCATCACGAGATTTGGCATGAATCTCATGTGAAAGACAGTGTGGATCTCGAGAAAATGCTATCTTGTCGTTTTGTGATCGTGGCGTGATCTGAGCCGTTTGATTGAGATCTTGCACGATTGTTGAGGAGAAACTTGTTTTTCTCCAATACGCAGCTCGGATCGCTAGTCGCTCGGATTTGGATTCCGAGGGACGTGGGGCGAACTGAGCCGTTCATCCGAAGTTCTTGCACAGATCTCGATGTGAAAGATGGTGTGGATCACGAGAAAATGCTATCTTGTCGTTTTGTGGTCGTGGTCCAATCTGAGCCGTCTAATCAAGATCCCGCACGAATTTTGGGGAGAAAGTTGTTTTTCTCCAATACGCAGCTCGGATCGCCAGTCACTCGGATTTGGATTTCGAGGGACGCGGGGCGATCCGGACCATCCCTAGATAGCTCGACAGAGTGCCTCGGCAGTTTAGAGGAATAGCCGAGCGGTTTGGCCGAGTCTGAATCGTCACCCTTATGAATCGTCGCTGCTCTTTACTTTGTCGTTTAGCCTTCTTTAACGGGCTTGAGGGGGGCCCAAGAGTCGCAACTTTACGTTAAAGCCCAAGAGTCAGTTCTTTTACTATAAGTTTTCTCCTCCCCCATTCTTTATCTCATTCTTTCACTTTCACTCTTGCTAGCGGTATTTTTGCTCTCGAGCGGCGCTACTAGCTTTCGTGATAAGGCGAGTTTGGACTCCGGCGATATTTTCCGGCCATACACGTCACTTCAAGGTTAGTCTTTCCCCCTTCTTCTTGAGAATGGCTAGAATTTCTTCTGGGGACGAGACCTCCACCTCGGACTGAGACACCGGCCGAGCGGTAGTGGCGAAGCCGAGGAAGGGGAAGGAAATGGTTGATCCGGTCGGGGAGTCGACGATAATTGAGACTCCGAGGGGGGCAGGAGAGCTGGGTCGGCTGCCGTCCGCATTGTCTAGTGTCGGGGGGGTGAGGAGTTACCCCGAGGATATCCTAGAGAAGGTGGTGCAGGGATGGCTTCGGCCTATGAGGAGAATAATCTGAGGGATCCTTCCGAAGTGGATGAGATCCCCTCAGTCTTGACCAAGGCAGATCTGCACTGGATCAGGAAGGGATTCCGCATCCCGAAGTAGTATGTCCTATTACTCCCCGGCCCCGGGTTTCGAGCGTGTACGGGGATGTCGGCAGGCATGTGCGTCTTCCCGTACAACGCACTTAACGACAGTCTTCGGCTACCACTGCATCCTTTCGTGGTCGAGGTGCTGCAGTGGTACGGCCTGAGCCCAGTCCAGTTTATGCTGAACATGTGGCGGCATGTCATCGCCTTCGTCCTCCAGTGTCAGGCGGTCGGCGTGCAACCACAGCTCGTTCTGCTTTGGAGCCTCTATCGCATCTGTCGGATGAGCAAGATGGAGGATCAGTATTATATGTGGTCGAGGAGGGGGTGAAGTTGATTGAGAATCCGAACTCGATCAAACATTGGAAGGAGAAGTACTCATCCGTGGTCCCGAGCCGTGGGGATTCCCGACGTTGTGGAAAGACGGGATGCCGAAGTGGGCGAAGAAAGAACCGGTGCTCACAAGGGGGGAAGAGGAGGTGGTGGTGAAAATCCTCGGACTTTCAACCCTCAGTTGGAACGATATCACCGAGGGGGTCTTGTTCGGTGGATGTCTCAGTCCGATCAACCCCAGTACGCTCTTTTTTTTTCTTGCCAGTCTGAGTCTTTTAGTGTTTATTTTTTCTAACTCTTTTGCTCGGTTTTTTCTTTGTATGCAGAGACCCCCGGCATGGATTACAAGGCGCTGATGGCAAAGAGTCGCGCTGCAAAGGATACGGAGACGAGGAAGAGGACCACGGCGGGACCTCTTTCGGGCCGAACAGCACAAGTCTCCTCGGCACCCCCAGCCCCCTCGGCGCCCTCGGTCCCTGTGGAGCCGGTGACCGAGGCCCCTTCGGAAATGCCCGCTCAGGCCCCCCTGGTCGATGCCCCTGGCTCGTTAAGCGGGGCATTCTCTGCCAGCGCAGCTCTGGCTTTGGAGGTACTGCCGCTCACTACCGAGGCAGAGGCCATCCTCACCGAGGAGCACAAGCGTCTCTTCATCCCCGACTGGAGGGTGATGAAGGTAGACGGTTTCCTCGGTGTTACCGCTGATTTCGGTGTGGGGGTAAACAGATAAGATTTGTGAGTTCGAGAAAACCTGAACAGCTGATCCAAGCCTTCTTGCTCCTGTTGCAACCTGCAAGGAAGTGCGAGACACCGGGGTTGATTCCGGCGACGCACCCTCCGACGCTCTTGTCAGTAACCAGTGGTGATTAAAGAGAAAGCTTAAGGTGGTAAAAGAGTGATTAACCTGGTCACAGTGGCAGAGGGGAGGTATTTATAGTCGCCGGGGGAGTGATTAGAGGCCTGGTTCCCTGTGTAACTGCTAGGAGAAAAATTCTCACAGTCTGTTTAAGAAACTAACCCCTTGATTCCCGGTGAGAGTAAATCAGGCCCGTTGACTTGGTCAAGTCAGTGGCCCTGATTTGTCTCTTGCTGGTCTGGGCTCGCCTCGGGTCGGGACCCGTGCCCAATCGGTGTGGACCCGTTCGTGGGTTATTGGGTCTCGTGCGAAGGAGATCCAGTACCCGCTTTGGATCCGCTTGTATGTGAAATTACCATTTTACCCCCGAGCTTCGAGATTCACGCCCAATCTGGACGGTTCCGATTTAACCCCATTTTTAGCCATATCACGAGCCCCCCACTCCTAAAGACTGAGTGTGATCAGCCTTTGAGGAGTAGTTTGACTGTTTTGGTGGCTAGTGGAGTTGTATCGGAGTCTGAATGGAGGAGTTTGAATCTCGAAAGGGGTAGCGAGGTTATTTTTTGATGCCATGTGCTGTTCTCTAGTCATATCGAGTATTCGACGGCTTTTATTTATTCTTTCGGACTATTTATTTAATTTTGCGATGTGTTTACTTATTGTTCGGGGGCCTTAGCAGTACATTCTAGGCAATAATTGTTCGTTCAGGGGCTAAAAAATATATCCCCGAATTTCTAATTATTTTCTAGAATTTTTAATTAATTTTTCCGAATTTTTAGCAAATTTTTCGCAATTTTAAATAAATAAAACGATTTAGATAAATAAAAAACAATTTTTAATACCGATTTATGACGTGGCTTGATCTGAGCCGTTGATCATGGACGAGCGCGAATTTCTGAGAGACCCATCGGCTGTTATCGCTCGGAAGCCTTTTTCTCCGTTTGCAAGCTCGGAAAGGCACTTGCTCGGCAGCCGACCGAAGACATGGGGTCTCGGCAGGCCGAGCGACGTGTCGCAATCTGAGCCGTCGGATGATGGTGTGAATCCTAAGAAAACGCTATCTTGTTTTTTAGCGCACGTGGCGCAACCTGGGCCGTTCATCATTAGAAGCACGGACTTCCGAGAGATCCAGCGGTAGTTATCGCTCGAATGCTTTTTTCTCCGTTTACGAGCTCGGAAAGGCACTTGCTCGTCAGCCGACCAAAGACATGGGGTCTCGGCAGACCGAGCGACGTGGCGCAATCTGAGCCATTGGATGACGGCGCGCATCTCAAGACGGGCACATTTCTCAAGAAAACACTATCTTGTCGTCTAGTGTCCTCGGCAAGATCTGGGCCGTCTGATCGAGATCATGCGCAAAAGTTGAGGAGAAAGTGAGTTTTCTCCGTTTGCGGGGTCGGAAAGGCACTTGCTCGGTAGCCGACCGAAGGCGTCAGGTCTCGGCAGGTCGAGTGACGTGGCGCAATCTGAGCCATTGGATGACGACGCGCATCTCAAGACGGGCACATTTCTCAAGAAAACACTATCTTATCGTCTAGTGTCCTTGGCAAGATCTGGGCCGTCTGATCGAGATCACGCACGAAAGTTGAGGAGAAAGTGAGTTTTCTCCGTTTGCAGGGTCGGAAAGGCACTTGCTCGGCAGTCGACCGAAGGCGTGGGGCTTCGGCGGCCCGGACGGCCCAGCGCGACGAGTTTCGAGATGATCCTGTTCCCAAGGGCATTAATGGTGCCCCGGGGTTTGTGTGGCGTTCCACCTTCCCTAGGTCATTAAGGATGATTCCTTCAATTAATGCGTGGCGTTTCAACTTCCGAGGGCAATAATGGCCAGATCTTGGAGGAGGGCTTATAAGTACCCCACTCCCTTTGTCATTTCAATCGCAATCAACATAGAGTTTCAGACCTCGGAGGTATTTGCCTTGGGTAACTTCTCTTTCGAGGTCCGAAGGGGTGGTTGCTCTTTTGCCTGGTTCTTCTCTCGTTCCTGACGGCCCCAAAGTGGATGTCGGGAGCGGGGGAGAACAAGGCAGTAGTGGTGACGACCGTAGTCCGGACCCGAGGGATGAGTTACTTCGGAAGGACGGGTGGTCGCTCTTTTGCCTTGTTCTTCTCCCGTTCCTTACGGCTCGAAAGGGGGTGTAAGGGTCGGGGGAGAATAAGGCAGTAGTGGTGACGACCGTAGTCCGGACCCGAGGGATGAGTTACTTCGGAAGGACGGGTGGTCGTTCTTCCATCATGGTCTTCTCCTGACTCTGGCTGCTCCAACGTGGGTGTTAGGGTCGGGGGAGACCATGGTGGAAGAGGTGATGATCCATGTCCGAAGCAGAGGGGTGAGCTACTTCGGAAGGACGGGTGGTCGTTCTTCCACCAAGGTCTTCTGCCTACTCTGGCTGCTCCAACGTGGGTGTCAGGGTCGGGGGAGATCATGGTGGAAGAGGTGATGATCCATGTCCGAATCCGAGGGGTGAGTTCGTTCGGAAGGACGGGTGGTCGCCCTTCCACCATGATCATCACCCAATTTTGACTGGCCCGATGGGGGTGTCAAGATCGGGGGTGATCATGGTAGAAGGGGCGATGACTGTAGTCTGGATCCGACAGAGGGGTTCACTTCGGAAGGACTGGTGGCCGTTTTTCCGCCCAAATCTTCTCCTGACTCTGACGGCCCGGGTGGAGGTGTCAGGGTCAGGGGAGGTTTGGGCCGAAGGGTAGACCGCCGAAGTCCGGATCCGAGGGACCGTGTGTTTCGGAAGGACGAGGAGGTCGCTCTTCCGCCTAGATCTTCTCCCGATTCTGACGGCCCGGGTAGAGGTGTCAGGGTCGGGGGAGATCTCGGCAGAAGGGTTGACCGCCGAAGTCCGGATCCGAGGGGCAATATGCCTCGGTAGGACGGGTGGTCGTTCTTCCACCATGATCTTCTCCCGATTCTGAGTGCTCCAACGTGGGTGTCAGGGTCGGGGAAGGTCATGGTAGAAGAGGTGATGACCCTAGTCCGGAGCCGAGAGACTGCAGCAGCTTCGGAATGATGGGCCTCTTCCCATCTCTGTCTTCCTTTCGGGCCGACGGCTTCCGATGGTTGTCGGTTCGAAGGAGTTAGAGATGGGGGGTGCGCCGATCTGTTTTTGACCGGGTCCCGTGGGTCAGCGGGAAACCGACCGAGACATGGGGCCTGGGGGGCACGCCGAGGGCGGCGCCTTAAAACTTTGAATTTTTTTTTCTGGTTTCTTCGGACAAAGGTGGGATATGGAGGAAGTGTAGGCCATCCGAGCGACTTGACGCAATCTGAACCGTTGGATGGCATCGCGCATCTCGAGACGGGCACATTTCTCGAGAAAACACTATCTTGTCGTCTAGTGTTCTCGGCGAGATCTGGGCCGTCTGATTGAGATTTTACGCGAAGTTTGAGGAGAAAGAGAGTTTTCTCCGTTTGCCAGCTCGGATTGGTACTTGCTCGGTAGCCGATCGGTCTCTTTGCTGGTGTGGTCGGATTGCGTGTAGTTCGGCTCCCGGTCCCGTTATGCCGAGCTAGTTGACTTGGTGAAGAAGACAGTTGTGTTGGGCCTTCGCGACGTTTCGAGAGCGGCCCAAGAGTGGCGTTTTTTCGTTTGGAAGTCCAAGGGACGTTCCATTTTTACTATAAATCTTCACCCCCCCCTTAGACCAAGTCTCATTTTTTACTTTTACTCTCTCTCTTCAGTTTTTACTTTTCGCCTTCGAAGTTTTCAGCTCCTTGGTGGTGGTGCTAGCTGACGCGGCGAGGCATTTCTTGTTTCCGGTGAACTTTCCGACCGTAGCTGTTACTTCGAGGTCAGTCTCTCTCCCTTCTCTTTTAGAAAATGGTTAAGATTACGTCCTCGGATGAGACCCCCGCCTCGGAGCAAGCAGTAGGCCGAGGGGGTAAAGGGAAGGATGTGGCGGAGCCGACCGATCAGCACGTCGTACATCCGGATAGAGAGGGCGAAGTGGCCGAGCCGCCTAAGGAGGTCGCGGCGGCGTCCCAGAAGGGTAAAGCCGTGGTTACTATCGTGGAAGCGTCGAAGACAGCGGGAGCGTTCGGTCGGCAGCCCATTTCTCTGTCGAGTGTGGGAGGCGTACGGGACTATGCCGAGGATATCTTGGAGAAAGTGACCCAAGGCACGGCTAAGTCGGTGGAGGAAAATGAACCGAGAGAGCTGTCTGAGGTGGACCATACCATCTCGTCTCTTACGGAGGCCGACCTTCACCTGATCCGAGAGGGTTTCCGGATCCCTGCCGACTACGGACTGCTCCTCCCCGGGCCGGGTTTTCGAGCCAATACGAAGTCTTCGTCAGATGTGTGCGTCTTTCCGGTCGACTCCCTCATCGCCGGACTCCGTTTTCCCCTCCACCCGTTCGTTGTTGATGTCTTGACATGGTACGGTTTGAGCCCCGCCCAGCTGATGCCGAACACATGGAGGCACGTCATGGCATTCGTCCTCCGGTGCCAAGAGGTTGGTGCCGAGCCGAGTATGTGTCTCTTTCGGAGCCTCTACCGACCTTGTCAGCCAAAGCGAGACGAACAAAGGTTCTATCTTTCACCACGAACGGGCGTGAAGTTGATCGAGAATCCAGACTCGATCAAACATTGGAAGGAGAAGTATTTCATCATCCGAGCCCCAGCGCCGTGGGTGATACCGACAGTTTGGGCGAAGGATGGCCTGCCTAAGCGAACCAAGAAGGAGTCGGTGCTGAGTGACGAGGAGACAGAGGTCCAGAAGAAGCTCCTCGTCCTGCCAGCGCTAAGCTGGAAAGATATTACCGAGGAGGATCTGTTCCGAGGGGGTCTCAGTCCGATCGACCCTAGTATGCTTCTGGTATTTATACTCTTTGCTTAAGGTTTATGAAAATTTTCCTAAGTTTTTTCATTCGGCTTGTGCAGAGACGATGAAGCTGGACTACAAAGCTCTGATGGCGAAGGCCAGGGTGGCAGAGCAGGAGACGAAGAAGAAGAGGCCTTCGGCGGGTCCTCAGGACGGCCGAGCCTCGAAGAAGCCTTCGGTCGCGAAGGTCCCCGACCAGCCGAAGGTTGTTGCGTCAGAGGCTGGTTCCGAGCAGGGGGAGGTCATGGTCCCCAACCCTCCTGCTTCAGGCGCGCCGACACCGACCTCGAAGGGGGATGCTCCCGGTTCGTCGAGCGGTGCGTTCGGCGTGAAGGAGGTGCTGTCCCTCCAAGTTCCGCCCCTCACTGCCGAGGCGGAGAAGATCTTGACCGAACGTCATAAGCAGATCTTCGTCCCTGACTAGCAGGTGATGAATGTCGGCGGCTTCTTGGGCGACGACAATATCTGCATGGAAGCGGTGAGGCACCTGCCGACCCCAAAGGATCGAGCGACCCTAAAGGCTGGGCTAGCAGGGGACGCCGCGATGCAGATTGCTCGGATCACCATGTCGGTAAGTAGGCCGAGCCCTTCCTCATCCAAATTTTTCTAAGTTCTTGGGTTCGGGTTCTAATGTGCTGTTCTTTTTCAGACCCTCTGCCACTTCAATTTCCTGCTCGAGGAATTCGCGAGCAAGGAACAGGAGCATGAGCGGGAGAGGGCGGAGCGTGTCAAGGCCACGAAGCTGCTTGATGCCGAGCAGCTCCTCTCGGCAAAGAAGGGTGCCGAAGTGGCAGGGCTGGAGAAGCAGCTGGCCGACGCCATTCAGCTGTCGAAGGACGCGGCAACCAAACTTGAGGCCTCGGAGAAGGAGGTTGCCGAGCTGAAGGAGGAGCTGGCCACTGCTCGGTTGGAAGCGGAGAGGGCTCGGAAGAGGGCCGAGAAGATCATGGCCAAACACCGGAGGAAGGTGAAGAAGGTGAAGAAGGCTGTGCAGGAGGAGGCCGCGCAACACATGCTCCAGAACATGGAGGATGCCTACGGTCGGGCCTTGCTCCACGTAGCCGCCAGGAACCCGGGCTTCGACGCGTCCTCCTACCGTTTTTACGACCCCGTGGAAGGGGAGGAGGAGGTTCCCGAGGGAGTGCTCGACCCCGAGGGAGAGACGGAAGGTGTCGAAGGCCCAGGAGAGACCGAGGCCGAGGGTGAGGAGGAGGACGACTCCGAGGAGGAGAGCGGGGGTGAAAACGAAGACGAGGGCGATGGCGAGGACAAGACCGGGGGGTCGACGGACCCGAACGACAAAAAGGTCGACCCCTGACTCGGTTGTCTCTTTTAGTCTTTCGTTATTTTGTCTCTTTTTGTAAGCCTAACTGCGGACTGGCCACCACTTTTGTAAAACTTTCTCCTCGGTTTTGAATGAAAGTATTTTGTTTGGCCGAAATTTATTGAAGTGTTGAGTCTCGGATTTTGTGTTTGATTTGGCGTAGAATTCTCCAAGTGTTGGGTCTCGGATTCATCTCTGCTTTTCAGGTAAGGTTCGGTCCGGTTACGGAGGTTGCACACCTTCGTAAGGAGCTGGCCAAAACGAAGGGTGAGCTCTCGAATAGCCGACAGAGGCAGTTTCTCATGCTCTTGAAGCTGGAGGAGACGAAGGCAGCTGTGCGGAAGTATTGTCGCGAGTTGTGGCAACTGCGGAAGCAACCCCAAGCTCCTTGTCCCGAAGGTGAGGTCGAACGGCTCCGCAGGGAGCTTACTGCCGCCGAGCGGAAGAACGACGAGCTTCTGGCCGAGGTCCAACACATGGAGTTAGCGGAGAAAGAACGCTCGGTGGCAGAAGAGAATCTAACTTCTGAGCTGGAGAAGGCGTCGACCGAGCGCAAGAGGCTGTTGGCCGAGGTCGACAGGCTCAGAAGGATCACGATAGATAGGGGGATCGAGGTCACCCACTTCCGACGGCTCGCAACCGATAGCGTCAACGTCTCGGGCTCGTCAAGGCCTTCTCGTTTGAAGAAGTTGGCGAAGGACGACGCTCTGAGAGACAGAATCATCGAACTGGAGGAAGAGGTCGCGTCACTCAAGCCTATGCCGGAGAGGGCTAACGTCCGCAGTACGTCGTGCACTCGTGAAGAGAGCGGGAGAGGGATTTCCTTTTATGAACTCGCGACGCGTTTGCCTGCGGCTAGGCGGAGCCCTACCGACGCTCAGAGTAGCGCAGCCGTCTCGTCGAGTGGTGCCTCGGTCGGCGCCACAATTAGGGTCAGCAGCGAAGGGGGATCACGTTTCGTTGGTTTAGGATCGAGTTCGGAGGGCATGCCTCGTTGTCCTCGTGTTTCCTTAAACCGAAGCGTTCCCCTTCCGAAGAGGCCCTGATCATGTCGTTTTATGTTCTTTCTGATTGTCGCGAAACTTTGTAGTAGAGTCGGTCTCGTTGTATGTGGAGCTATTATATCTGAATATGATTGGAAAATTCTTCAAGTGCTGTGCCTCGGAAGCGTATTGAAATCTTGTTATTCATTTTCCCTTCTTTTCAGCTCGTGGTGTCAGGCCAATACACCGATCCCAAGGGCTCGGACAGTGAAGCTGATGCCGAGGTGACCTCAGGGGGGACGAAGCCGCGCTCGTCGAAGTGCCGAGAGCGGCGTCGTGGAGTGCAACTGGAGTTACGTCGAGCTGAGAGCGAGCGGGCCCACCTTCAGTCCGTCCTCGGCCAACGAGACGCCGAGATCCAACGCCTAGAGAACAGGATCATCGAGGCAACCCCCACAGGGGAGGACGAGGACTCGCAGACAGCTTTTAGTAACGCTCTTCGGGTTCAGTGTATTCGGCACAATCAGTCGAAGATATTAGCCGAGCGGGACGATTTGCTCTCCGAGATCCAGCACTTACAGACTGTGGAGGCGAAGCTTCGGAAGGAGGCGGAGGAGCTAACAGCCGAAGTGGAAGGGTTGGCGACCGAAGAGTCCAGTGAAGACATTTCTATTTGAGGACCAAGTGTAATGGGTCGGCGTTGTATTTTTTGTTTTCCAACACTTTGTAACTATGGAAAGACTGCTTTGTACTGTGTCCCGATTATTAATAAAATTCCTTTGTGGTTCTGCGTACTTATTTCGCCTGTGTGTGTGTTGGCCGTGCTGAGGTCCTCGAGCCGAGCACATGGTGCCGTCGACGAGAATCTCGAAGCGAACGAGCTCTTGACGGGGCGCTACCTTGTCGTTTAGCAATTCTGACAATATCTGGGCCATCGGATGTCGGCGCGAATCTCGAGGCGTCACAAATCCCAAGGAAACGCTATCTTGTCGTTTAGCGTCAGTGACAAGATCTGAACCGTTGGATGTTGGCACGAATCTCGAGGCGGCTCAGTTCCCATGAAAACGCTATCTTGTCGTTTAGCGTCGGTGGCAAGATCTGAGCCGTCTGATCGAGATCATGCACGAAAGTTGAGGAGAAAGTGAGTTTTCTCCGTTTGCAGGGTCGGGAAGGCCCCTGCTCGGCAGCCGACCGAAGGCGTGGGGTCTCGGTCTTTGGCTGCTAGGCAAGATTGCTCGGATTATATGGCCGAACGTAGTTTTGGTATCCCTCTACTGGCGAAGCTGAGGGGTGGACCACTCCTAGTCTGCCGCGAAGCAAGCTTGGGGGGACTGGGAGCCAAGTGTTGGACTCCAGGGCCATTGGTGTAGTTCGACGGTTGTGGGAGCAATTCCGAACGGCGATCTACCCCTGGCTCGTCCGGAGGCGAGCCGAGGAGGTAAAGTCGAGCCGAGTGTTGGACTCCGAACCATCGGTGTAGTTCAACGGTTGTGGGAGCAATTCCGAACGGCGATCTACCTCTGGCTCATCCGGGGACGAGCCGAGGAGGTAAAGTCGAGCCGAGTGTTGGACTCCGAACCATCGGTGTAGTTCAACGGTTGTGGGAGCAATTCCGAACGGCGATCTACCTCTGGCTCGTCCGGGGACGAGCCGAGGATGTAAAGTCAAGCCGAGTGTTGGACTCCGAACCATCGGTGTAGTTCAACGGTTGTGGGACCAATTCCGAACGGCGATCTACCTCTGGCTCGTCCGGGGATGAGCCGAGGAGGTAAAGTCGAGCCGAGTGTTGGACTCCGAACCATCGGTGTAGTTCAACGGTTGTGGGAGCAATTCCGAATGGCGATCTACCTCTGGCTCGTCCGGGGACGAGCCGAGGAGGTAAAGTCGAGCCGAGTGTTGGACTCCGAACCATCGGTGTAGTTCAACGGTTGTGGGAGCAATTCCGAACGGCGATCTACCTCTGGCTCGTCCGGGGACGAGCCGAGGAGGTAAAGTCGAGCCGAGTGTTGGACTCCGAACCATCGGTGTAGTTCAACGGTTGTGGGAGCAGTTCCGAACGACGGTCTACCTCTGAGTCGTCCGGGGACGAGCCGAGGGGGTGAAGTCGAACCGGACATGGACTCCGAACCATTGGTTGAAATTAATATTTAAAAAGCAGATGATAAGAGCGGAGAGAAGCATGCAAACTCATAAGTACGGAAGAGCTTTCTTTATTGATAATTGACGGCGAACCGTTTTACATGGTACAATTTATGAAAATAGGTTACAAGTCAGAGGAGAGGAATGGCTCGATATCCTATGATACTTAGAGCGGCGCCGGAGCGCTTTTTTGGTATTTTAGGAGGTGGTCGGCATTCCAGGTCCTCGGAATCTCTCTGCCCTCTAGATCTTCAAGACGATATGCTCTGGGCCGAACTACCCTCGTGATCCTGTACGGCCCTTCCCAGTTCGGAGCCAGCTTGCTCTTCTGATTGGGGAAGGATATGGCCAGCTTTCTCAAGACTAGATCTCCTTGCTTAAGGTTGGTGGGTCGGACCTTCTTGTTGTATGCCAGCTCGACTCTTCTTCGGTAATTCTGCTGCCGAATCGATGCTTTTTCCCTCAGCTCATCTATCAGATCTAAGTCTGCCCTGAGGTCCTTGGCGTTCTGTTCCTCACCGTAGGCTGCGAGCCGAGGGGAAGGTATTCCGACCTCGAGAGGTATCACGGCCTCGGACCCATAGGTGAGGTTGAAAGGGGACTCGCCGGTGGGGGTCCGTTTGCTCGTGCAGTAGTTCCATAAGACGTTGGGGAGTTGGTCGACCCATAAGCCTTTGGAACTTTTGGCCAGCCTTTTCTTGATGCCTGCGAGGATCTGCCGATTAACGTTTTCTGCTTGTCCGTTCGACTGAGGGTGGGAGATGGACGAGAAGCGCTGCTGGATGGCAAGGTCGTCGCACAGAGCTCGGAATGCTGCGCCAGTGAACTGAGTCCCGTTGTCCATCACGAGGACACGGGGGACGCCGAATCTGCAGATGATGTTCTTCCAGAAGAATTGCACCACCTTGTTCTCGGTTATAGTGGCGAGGGGCTCGGCCTCGACCCACTTCGAGAAGTAGTCGATGGCTACGACTAAGAACTTGAACTGACCCAGAGCCGGAGGGAAGGGCCCTAGTAAATTCATCCCCCAGATTGCGAAGGGGATAGGACTTGATAGGGAGGCGAGGTTGGCTTGAGGGAGGCGACGGATGCTGGAGTGTCTCTGGCAAGAGTTACATTGCCGAACGTGTCGTTCGGCGTCTTGAAGGAGGGTCGGCCAGAAGTATCCATAATTCAAAGCTTTACGGGCCAAGGACCTGGATCCTGAATGCGCCCCACCGACGCCTTCGTGGAGCTCTTGTAGGGCATAGTCGGCCTGTTCTGGAGAGAGGCACCTTAGGTTTGGTCGGCCGTCTATTTGAGAAAAAGAGCGTTTGTATAAGATACCCTCGATCAAGACATACCGCTCTGCCCGGATTCTGACTCGGCGCGCTTCTTTGGGATCCACGGGCAGGACCCCGTCCCTCAAGAATTCCACCAACGGCTTCATCCAATTATCTTGTAACATGACCGGCAACGATTCCACCGAGTCAGGTGTCTCGTCTTCTATGCTCGGCCTAGAGAGGACCTCGATCAAAACGGTCTGTTCAAGACCTTGTAAGGAGGATAAGGCTAACTTGGAGAGGGCATCGGCCTGCGAATTCTCCTCACGAGGAACTTGTCGAATGAGCGCCTCTTCGAACCGGCTCATGAGGGCCCGGACCTTAGCGAGGTACCTCGCCATCCGCTCGTCTCGGGCCTCATACTCGCCCAAGACTTGGTTCACGATGAGCTGGGAATCGCTGTGGATTCGGAGGCGTTGCGCCCCAGCACTTCGTGCAAGTCCAAGACCAGCGATGAGTGCCTCGTACTCAGCCTCATTATTCGAGGCCTTGAAGTTCATACGGATCGCGTACTGTAGGACGAAGTCGTCAGGACCGTTCAGGATAATACCGGCGCCGCTTCCTTCGTTACAGGAGGAGCCGTCCACGAAGACTGTCCAAATGGGGGGTCCATTCGGTACGTGGCTGACTTCAGGGATGGTGGACTCTACGATGAAGTCGGCGAGGGCCTGTGCTTTAATCGCCGTCCGAGGCTGGTAAGAGATGTCATGCTGACTCAGCTCTATGGACCACTTCATTAGCCGGCCCGAGGTCTCAGGCTTGTGGAGGATCTGCTTTAGGGGTTGGTCGGTGAGGACGACGACCAAGTGGGATTGAAAGTACGGCCGAAGCTTCCTCGCTGCCATGACCAGGGCGTAGGCCATCTTCTCTATCTTCGGATAGCGGAGCTCGGCGTCCCGAAGCACTTTGCTCACGTAGTAGATGGGCCTTTGGGACCGGTCCTCCTCTCTCACCAAGACAGCACTTAGGGTCTGCTCGGAGGCAGCCAAGTAGATGAAGAGAGTTTCCCCTGGGATAGGTTTGCTGAGCAGAGGGGGGTTCACCAAGTAGGCCTTCAGCTGGTCGAACGATTCCTGTTGTGGTTGGCCCCATTCAAAACCCTTAGCCCCTCTGAGTGCTTTGAAGAAGGGGAGGCACTTTTCCCCGGACTTCGAGAGGAACCGGCCGATAGCAGCGAGCCGACCAGTTAGCTTCTGCACCTCCTTGATGTTTCGGGGCGGGGCCATGTCCGGTATGGCCTTGATCTTCTCGGGATTGGCCTCGATTCCTCGCTGGCTCACCATGAAGCCGAGGAACTTTTCCGAAGAGACCCCGAACGCACACTTGTTCAGGTTCAGCCGCATGCTGTGCCTTCTCAACACGCCGAAGGCCTCCTGGAGGTCGGTCACATGGTCAGCGCCCCGGACGCTCTTGACGAGCATGTCGTCAACGTAGACCTCCATGTTCCGTCCTATCTGGCTCTGAAAGACCTTGTTGACGAGGCGCTGGTAGGTAGCGCTCGCATTCTTCAACCCGAACGGCATGACCCGGTAGCAGTAGAGGCCTTGATCGGTGATGAAGGAGGTCTTCGGAATGTCCGGAGGGAACATTCGGATTTGATTATAGCCGGGAAAGGCGTCCATGAAGCTGAGGAGCTCATGGCCCGAGGTGGCATCAATGAGGGTGTCGATGTTCGGAAGAGGAAATGGGTCCTTCGGACACGTCTTGTTCAGGTCGGTGAAGTCAATGCATATTCTCCAGGAGCCATTGGACTTCTTGACCATTACAACATTGGAGAGCCACTCGGGGTAGTTTACCTCCTGTATGAACTTAGCCTTCAAAAGTTTATCCACCTCCTCCTTGATGGCTTGCTGTCACTCGGGAGCGAACTTTCGTCTCTTCTGCTGAACCGGTTTGCACCCCGGTTCGACACTTAGGCGGTGGACGAGCAACTCCTCAGAGATGCCGGGCATATCCGCGGCTGACCAAGCAAACAGGTCGCGGTTATCCCGGATACATTTAACCAAGTCAGAGCACAGCGCAGTCGGTAGGGACTTGCTGATGAGGAACTTCCGGCTCGGGTCCTCGTCCGAGAAGAGCACTTCTTCTAACTCGTCCGCCGGCTCGGACGTGGGTCGGACTTTCGGCTCGGGGATTTCTAGTGTCTCGAGGGAGAGCACCGGTCCCCCAGTGGAAGTCATGTAGCACTTCCGAGCCGTCTCTTGGCTTCCCCTGACTTCCCCTACTCCCGACCAAGTGGGGAACTTCATTTTAAGATGGTACGCCGAGGGGATAGCTTCTAGGGCGGTTAGACCGGGTCGGCCTAGAATGACATTATACGCTGTCGGGACGTCGACGACCATAAAGTCCATCGGCTCGGTCCGGGTAGTAGGGGTCTTTCCAGCAGTTACGTCTAGGGTTATCACCCCCTCGACAGTTACTGGGACCCCCGTGAACCCGTGGAGTGTGTAACCGGCCGGCTTGAGACGGTCCCGTGACAGCTGCAGGCCTTGGAAGGCCGAGAGGAAGAGGATGTTGACCGAGCTCCCGTTATCTACTAGGACCCTCTGCACTTTGAAATTTGCCATGCGAAGGTCAATGACGAGGGCGTCACAGTGGGGAGTTCGGACCCCCTCGAGGTCTTCATCGGAGAAAGTCACCGGGACTCCGAGGCCTTTGGGGGGAGGGGCGCTGTGAACCGAGTTGACCTCTCGGACGAATGCCTTCCGAGAGGAATTGGAGGAGCCCCCCATAGGCCCTCCGTGGATGAGGTGCAGGACCCGTTCTTCCTCAAACTCGGGCGTCTCCTCGCGCCGTTCGGAGCGCTTGTTAGCCCCCCAAGGCGGAGGAGTGCTGCGATCCGCCCGATCGTTTGCCTTGACAAATTTGGCCAGTTGCCCCCTCTGGATGAGGGCCTCAATTTCATTCTTCAACGCTCGGCAGTCGTTGGTGTCATGGCCGTGGTCCCTGTGGTAACGGCAAAATTTCTCCTTATTCCTCCTCTTCGCCGGGGTGTTCATCCTCGGAGCTGGAGGGATGACCCCCTCCTTCTCCACTTCCATCAGGATGGTGGAGACATTGGTGGTGAGGGGAGTGAACTTCTCAAACCTATGGGGAGGGCGGCGCTGGCCGCCGTTCTCCTTCTGCGTCTTCTTCGACCCCTCCTCCTTCGTTGCCTTCCTCTTCGATCCGGAGGCCGATCCCCCGAAGTTCGGGAGGCACTCGGCCTCTTCCGCCCGGATATACTTCTCGCACCTTAGGAGAAGGTCGGCAAAGTTGTGCGGGGGCTTCTTGGCGAGGGACGACCAAAGGTTGGAGTTGAGGACGTTCGATTGGAACGCAACAGTCGCCACTGACTGGTCTAGGAAGGCGATAGACCTGACTTCTGCGGTGAATCTCTTCACGTAGTCCCTCAGTTTCTCTCCCCTTTCCTGCTGCAGGTTGAGCAGGGAGAGGCTCGTCTTCTCGGCCCGCCTGCTACTCACGAAGTGAGTAATGAACAGCGTCTCGAACTGCTCGAACGAGAAGATGGAAGAGGGGCCTGGAGTACCATTCCCGAGCCGACCCCCGGAGGGTGGCGGGGAAGGTCTTGCAGAGCATGGCGTCGGAAGCTTGTTGGATCAGCATTAGTGTCTTGAAGCTTTCGACGTGATCAACTAGGTCGGACTCCCCTGAGTACATTTCAAACTGCGGAGGTTTGAAACCCCTCGGTATGGGGGCCTCCATGATCGACCGAGAGAAAGGGGGTCTGCTGGGCCAAACGGTCCCCGCTCTGGACTCCTCCTCTCTGTCCATGCGACCAATGCGCCTCTCCACCTCATGGAGACGGCGGTTGAGGGCATCGTCCCTCCGCTGGTAATCATACGATCCCCCAGACTCTTCCTCATAGGAAGGGGAGCGGGGACTGCGGCGCCGGTAGTCCTAGGATCGGCGAGGACTGCAGTGCTGCTGCTGGCGACTGGGAGCCGGGAGGGGACTACGGGATCGGCGGCGAGGACTGATGTCTCGCGGGGGAGTTGGAACCCTCTGGGCATTTTGGTTGTTGGGGCGAAGGTTGAGGGCCTGTAGCACGGTGTCCTGAAATTGTAGGAACTCGGCACGAGTGATAGGTGCCTCGTTGTCCCTCGGATGATGGCGATCCGCAGGGGAATGCGGCCTCCTCCTTCGGCGCTCGGGCGATACCGCTCGGCCCCTTCGGTCCGGAGACCTTCTGCCGTCTCGGCAGTGAGGCGACCGCTCACCACGATGCTGGCGGGAGGCTCCCTCTCGGGCCCGCCTCTCGTCTAGGTGGGTGTGGAGGTCCTCATCTTTTTGGTGGTTCAGGATCGTGTTGCGGAGGTCGGGGTGATGAGAAGCCATTGAGTCCGAGGACTCATTATGGAACGAGACATGGTCCGGGTTGAGGGGCTGCTTCTGCCTCCGACCGTTATGACCGGCAGGGCCATTAGTTGGTTGCTGTTTGGGAAGAGGAGGTTGGCCCTGCTGGGCCGGTGGAGGAAGTTCGGGCTATGGAATAAGATTGACAGGGGCTTCCTCTGTAAGGTCGGCGGGATGGGTCCCGCGGTTGGACCCTCTAGATCTGACCTTCTTTGGAGGCATGGTTGGAGAGGACGACAAGGAAGAGGCTGAGGCTGTTCGTGTGGTTTTTCCCACAGACGGCGCCAATCTGTTACCGCTGATTTCGGTATGGGGGTAAACAGATAAGATTTGTGAGTTCGAGAAAACCTGAACAGCTGATCCAAGCCTTCTTGCTCCTGTTGCAACCTGCAAGGAAGTGCGAGACACCGGGGTTAATTCCGGCGACGCACCCTCCGACGCTCTTGTCAGTAACCAGTGGTGATTAAAGAGAGAGCTTAAGGTGGTAAAAGAGTGATTAACCTGGTCACAGTGGTAGAGGGGAGGTATTTATAGTCGCCGGGGGAGTGATTAGAGGCCTGGTTCCCTGTGTAACTGCTAGGAGAAAAATCCTCACAGTCTGTTTAGGAAACTAACCCCTTGATTCCCGGTGAGAGTAAATCAGGCCCGTTGACTTGGTCAAGTCAGTGGCCCTGATTTGTCTCTTGCTGGTCTGGGCTCGCCTCGGGTCGGGACCCGTGCCCAATCGGTGTGGACCCGTTCGTGGGTTATTGGGTCTCGTGCGAAGGAGATCCAGTACCCGCTTTGGATCCGCTTGTATGTGAAATTACCATTTTATCCCCGAGCTTCGAGATTCGCGCCCAATCTGGACGATTCCGATTTAATCCCATTTTTAGCCATATCACTCGGTGACTTGGGGATGTGTATGCAGGCGGTGAAGCACCTGCCGACCCCGAAGGATCGTGCTGCGCTGAAGGCCGGCACTGTGGGCGACGACGCCCTGGAGATTGCTCGGAATACTATGTCGGTAAGTGCGAGTTAATTATGACAACCAGAAAAAATTTCTAAGTTTTTTGTCCGGTTTTAATCGTTTCTTTTCCTTCGTTTTGCTCGCAGACTCTCTGCCACTTCAACCATGTGCTCGAGCAGTTTGCCTAGCAAGAGAAGGAGATGAAGCTGGCGAACAATCAGGAGAGGTCGGAGCGCTCCAAGGCGGTCAAACTATTCGAGGCTGAGCAACGACTCTCGGCTTCGCGAGCGGCCGAGGTGGGGGCCCTCGAGACAAAGCTCGCCGAAGCACTGAGGCACTCTACAGCCGAGACTGCCAAGGTCAAGGCGTTGAAGAAAGAGAGGGCTCACCTCGAGGATGAGCTGGCCAAGGCCCTGAAGGCGTCTGAAGAGGCGCTGAATGGCTAGGCAATGAAGGTTGCTGAGGCAGAAAAGGTGGTTCGGGATGAGGCCGAAGCCCACATGATGACAAACATGGAGGAGGCTTACGCCCGAGCGCTGAAGCATGTGGCGGCCCGCATCTCCGGCTTTGACAGCTCCTCGTTTTACTTCTACAATCCTGTGGAGGGCGAGGAGCCGTCGTCTCTAGCGGAGGTCGAGCCCGAGCAAGAGGCCGAGGAGGACGTCGAGGATGAGGTGAACGTCGGGGGAGCGCTCGTCACTGTGCCGAGCGAGGATGCCTTGAAGCGGCGCCATGAGGTGGCCCCCTGACTTACTCGCCTCTTCCTTTGTTTTTTTTTTGTTGTTTTTTTTGTTATAACGCCGAACTGCGGACTGGCCACCGCTCTCATGTACTCTTTTTGGATTTTAATGAAAACGACTAACTTTTTGAGACTTTGTCCAAGTGTTTGAGATTTCAAGTGTTGTGAATGCCTTGTTATTGAAAATTTTGCTAAGTGTTGAAAACACCTTTTGCCTTTTGTGTTGATATGTTTTCACTTCTCAGGTCGTCGAGTCGAGTCCAGCAGCTGAAGCCTCTCGTCTTCGGGTTGACTTGAAAGCAACAAAGCTGGCCATCTCCCGCAGTCGAGAGTGCTTTCTCAAGAGCGAGTTGGAGCTAGATCATCTCAAGGCGACGCTGGCGAAGTATCTTTCCGGGTTGAAACAACTAAGGAAACGAACTCGCGAGGTTCGTCTTGAAGGTGAGGTGGAGTTGCTCCGAAAGGCGCTATTTGATGTCACGGAGGAGAGGGGCGAACTTCTGGCCGAGGTTCACCACTCAAAAATACTAGAAGAAGAGCTTTCGGCGGAGGAAGAAGAATTAGCAGAGATGGTGGGCAAGTTGATGGCCGAGCGCGACGAGCTGACGGCGGAGGTCGACAAGTTGAAGAGGGTTACAGTCGACAGGAGCATCGAGGTTACTCATCTTCGTCGAATTATTGCCGACGGTTCTGGTGCCGAAGGCTCCTCTCAACTTCCTCGCTTCAAGATAGCCGTGAAGGACGATTCTCTGAAGCAACGAATAGTCGAGCTAAAGGCGGAGGTTGCTCGCCTCAAGCCCCATTCGGGACCGATCAACGTCAAGAGCACTTCGTGTACCCGTGAAGAGAATGAACGAGGGATCTCATTTTACGAGCTTGCGACTCGTTCGCCTGTTGTTCGGTGAAGTCCAGGGGACGCCCAAAGTGGTGTGGCTATCTCGTCGAGCGAAGCTTCAGCCAGCGCAACACTGAGAGACACTACCAAACTTGCTGGTTTGGGGACCTCAACGAGTGCGGGATCGCAACGACGAGGTGTGCGGTGTCCCCGCCTGTTTCTTAAGAGGAACATCCCCCTTCCTAAGAGTCGTTGAAGTAGTCTTGTAATTTTAGCTTTTCGAATCTTATAACTCGTTGTAGATAAAGAGTAGCTGGTCTTGTAATCCGAGTTTCTTTGAACTTTAAACTTTATAGAAGTGAAGGCTTTGTTTATTCCTCAGTGCTTGTGTGTTGGCATGTTCAATTAGTCCCTTATGGTTGTAAGTGTTTCTGAAGGGCGGACCATTTCTAGCTCGCTTAAGAGCGTAGAGTAGAAGTGGGGCCTTGCCAAACTTTTGAACTTTGAGGGACGTTGCTTCATCGGATGTGATCATCTGCAGACCTTGCACGGATCTCGATGTAAAAGACAGGGTGGTTCACGAGAAACGCTATCTTGTCGTTTTGTGGTCGTGGTCAATCAGAGCCGTCTGGTCGAGATCTTGCACGGATCTCGACGTAAAAGACGGTGTGGATCACGAGAAAATGCTATCTTGTCGTTTTGTGGTCGTGGTCCAATCTGTGCCGCCTGATCGAGATTTAGCACGGATTTTGGGGAGAAAGATGTTTTTCTCCAATACGCAATTCGGATCGCCAGTCGCTCGGATTTGGATTCCGAGGGACGTAGGGGGATCTGGATCGTCCATCTGAAGATCTTGCACGGATCTCGATGTAAAAGACGGTGTGGATCATGAGAAAATGCTATCTTGTCGTTTCGTGGTTGTGGTCCAATCTGTGCCGTCTGATCGAGATCTTGCACGAATTTTGGGGAGAAAGTTGTTTTTATCCAATACGCAGCTCGGAATGCAAGTCGCTCGGGAATGTATGCCTGAATATCTTCATCAGTTATCCAGCCAAGTGAAGCAATGGGGCATTCATTCAAGCACTCCTTCAAGTATTCTTCTCCCATGTCTAGTATAGTTGTAGAAATTTCGTCAGTTATCCAGCCCAGTGGTCTGGATTCCGAACGCATCGTTCGAGTAAATTTCAACGGTTGTGGGAGCAGTTCCGAATGGCGAACCACTTCTAGCTCGCTTAAGAGTGAGCCTGCGAAGCGGAATCGAGCCAAGTTTTGGACTCCGAACACGTCGTTCGAGTAAATTTCAACGGTTGTGGGAGCAGTTCCGAATGGCGAACCACTTCTAGCTCGCTTAAGAGCGAGCCTGCGAAGCGGAATCGAGCCAAGTTTTGGACTCCGAACACGTCGTTCGAGTAAATTTCAACGGTTGTGGGAGCAGTTCCGAATGGCAAACCACTTCTAGCTCGCTTAAGAGCGAGCCTGCGAAGGAGAATCGAGCCAAGTTTTGGACTCCGAACACGTCGTTCGAGTAAGAGCAATTAAAGGCTTTAAATAGAGAGATAAAAGTCAGGGGAAAGAAGTTCTTTATTGATAACTGCTAATCGGCTGCTTCTAACTTGCAAGCCATTATTACAATGGGAAAATAAAGAAACAAGCACAAATAAAAAGATAGGAATGGCTCGACATTTGAAGGTACTCAGAGAGGCGTTCAGGCGCTCTCTTGATACTTCAGTAAATGGTCGGCATTCCAAGTTCTGGGTATCTCTCTGCCTTCAAGATCTTCAAGACGATACGCTCCGGGGCGGACTACTTTGGAAACTTTGTACGGTCCTTCCCAATTCGGAGCTAGCTTACTCTTTTGGCTGGGGAACGAGATAGCTAGCTTTTTGAGGACTAAGTCCCCTTCTTTAAGATCCATGGGACGGACTCTTTTGTTGTAGGCCTGCTCGATTCTTCTCCGATAATTTTGCTAGCGAATTGAAGTTCTTTCACGGACCTCGTCAATCAAGTCTAAATTTTCTCGGAGATCTCTGGTGTTCTGCTCTTCATCATAAGAGATAAGGCGAGGGGATGGCAGACCAACTTCTAAAAGGATCACAGCCTCGGACCCATAGGTGAGATTAAAGGGCGACTTTCCTGTGGGGGTCCGTTTCGTAGTGCGGTAGTTCCACAATACGTTAGGAAGTTGTTCTACCTATAAGCCTTTGGCGGCCTTATCTAATCTCTTCTTGATGCCGGAGAGAATCTGCCTGTTGGCATTCTCTACTTGACCATTGGACTGTGGATAAGAGATGAAGGAGAAGCGTTGCTGAATGTCGAGGTCTTCATACAAAGATCGGAATGCTGCCCCTGTAAACTGTGTTCCATTATCTTTTATTAGGATCCGAGGTACACCGAACCGACAAATTACATTTCTCCAGAAGAACTACAGCACTTTGCTCTCAGTAATGGTAGCCAATAGCTCGGCCTCGATCCACTTGGAGAAATAGTCGATTGTCACGACTAGGAATTTGAACTGGCCTGGAGCTGGTGAGAACGGGCCTAACAAGTCCGTCCCCCACATTGCGAAGGGACCTGAGCTTGAGAGAGAGGTGAGTTGTGCTTGGGGTAGGCAGCGGATGTTGGAGAACTGTTGACAAGGGCTGCATTGCCGGACATGTTGCTCGGCATCTCGAAGTAGGGTAGGCCAAAAATACCTATAGTTCAGAACTTTCCTGGCGAGGGACCTGGACCCTGAATGTGCTCTGCCTATGTCTTCATGGAGTTCTTACAAGGCGTACGAGGCTTCTTCCGGGGAGAGTCATCTCAAGTAGGGTCTGCCGTCTACTTGGGTATAGGAGCATTTGTACAAGAATCCTTCAACAAGGGTGTACTGCTCCCCTCTCGTACGGATTCGACGGGCCTCTTTTGGATCTTGGGGAAGGGTCCCATCCTTGAGGAATTCTATCAACGGCTTCATCCAGTCGTCCCGGAGTTGGACGGGTAGCGACTTCATCGAGTCGGGGGCTTCGTCTTCTATGCTCGGTATTAGGAGTACTTCGATAAGGACGGTCTGCTTGAGACCTTGGAGGGAGGAGGAGGCCAGTTTGGAGAGGGCATCTGCTTGGGAGTTCTCTTCTCTAAGGATCCGCTGGATTAGTGCCTCTTCGAATGAAGCCATGAGACTTTGGACCTTGGCTAGGTACTTAGCCATTCGGTCGTCTCGCGCCTCGTACTCCCCTAAGACTTGATTCACCACCAGCTGCGAGTCACTGAATATTCGGATACGTTGTGCTCCTGCCTTGTGAGCCATACCCAGGCCTGCTATTAGGGCTTCATACTCGGCCTCGTTGTTGGAAGCTTTAAAGTTGATACGGAGGGAGTATTGGAGAACGAAGTCATCTGGGCCTGCCAGAATGACACCGGCTCCGCTCCCTTCGACGCAAGAAGAGCCGTCTACATATACTGTCCAGATAGGTGGCCCATTTGCGGCTTGACTCACTTCCGGGATGGTGCTCTCTACAATAAATTCTGCTAAGGCTTGAGCCTTGATTGCGGTCCGAGGCTGATAGGATATGTCATGTTGACTCAGCTCGATCGACCATTTCATTAGACGCCCGGATGTCTCGGGCTTGTGCAGAACTTGCTTGAGCGGCTGGTCGGTAAGAACGACCACCGAGTGGGATTGAAAATATGGACGGAGCTTCCTGGCTGCCATTACCAAGGCGTATGCTATCTTCTCCAATCTTGGATAGCGGAGCTCAGCGTCTCTGAGAACCTTGCATACATAATAGATAGGCTTCTGAGCCTTGTCTTCTTCCCTCACTAGGACAGCACTGAGGGTCTGCTCGGAGGCAGCGAGGTAGAGGTAGAGTGTCTCCCCGGGAATAGTCTTGCTGAAGAGTGGGGGGTTGACCAGATAGGCTTTCAGTTGGTCGAATGATTCTTGCTGCTGTTGGCCCCACTCGAAGCCCTTAGCCCCCCTGAGAGCTTTAAAGAAAGGAAGACACTTCTCTCCTGACTTAGACAGGAAGCGTCTTATGGCGGCGAGGCGTCCTGTAAGCTTTTGAACCTCTTTCATACTTATAAGAGGGGCCATATCCAGTATGGCTTTGATCTTTTCGGGGTTGGCCTCAATCCCCTTCTGACTGACCATGAAGCCTAGGAACTTGTCGGACGAGACTCCGAACGCACACTTGTTCGGGTTAAGTCTCATATCATGCTTCCTCAACACGTCGAAGGCTTCTTGCAGGTCGGCGATATGGTTGGACCCGTGAATACTTTTCACTAGCATATCATCGACGTACACTTCCATGTTTCGGCCAATCTGATTCTGGAAGACCTTGTTGACGAGGCGCTGGTAGGTGGCACCGACATTTTTGAGCCCGAAGGGCATCATTCGGTAGCAATATAGACCTTGATCGGTAACGAAGGAGGCTTTCGGGATGTTCGGGGGGAACATTCTGATCTGGTTGTATTCGGAGAAGGCATCCATGAAGCTCAGAAGCTCATGACCCGAAGTAGCGTCGATTAAGGTATTTATGCTGGGAAAAGGGAAAGGATCCTTGGGGCATGTCTTTTTCAAATCCGTGAAGTCAATGCAAATCCTCCAACTCCCGTTGGCCTTCTTGACCATAACAACATTAGAGAGCCACTCGGAATAGTTGACTTCTTGTATAAACCGGGCTTTGAGGAGCTTGTCCACTTCTTCCTTGATGGCCTATTGGCGCTCAGGGGCAAATTTGCACCTCTTCTGTTGGACCGGTTTGGACCCCGGAGCAACACTTAGGTGGTGGACGAGGAGGTCTTCAGAAATACCTGGCATGTCGGCAGCCGACCAGGCAAAGAGGTCATGGTTCTTCCTGATGCATTGGACTATGTCGGAACAGAGGGCAGAGGGGAGGGTCTTGCTGATGAAGAACTTGCGGTTCGAATCTTGCTCTGAAAAGAGCACTTCCTCCAGCTCGTCTACTGGTTCGGACATAGGCTGGGTGTTCCCTTGGGGAATCTCGAGAGTCTCGAGGGAAAGGACTGGTCCCCCGGTGGAGGTCATGTAACACTTGTGGGTCATCTCCTGACTACCTCTTACTTCCCCCACTCTTGCCTTGGTGGGGAACTTCATTTTGAGATGATAAGCCGAGGGAACGACCTCTAAAGCAGCAAGTCCAGGTCGGCCTAGAATTACATTGTAAGCAGCTGGGATGTCGACGACCATGAAATCCACTGGCTCCGTCCGGGTAGTAAGAGTTTTGCCAGCGGTTACGTCCAGGGTGATCACCCCTTCGATAGTCACTGACACTCCCGTGAACCCATGGAGCGTATAGCCTGTGGGCTTGAGCCTGTCCCGCGATAACTTGAGTCCTCGGAAGGCAGCCAGGAAGAGGATGTTGACGGAACTGTCATTGTCCACCAGAATCCTCTCCACTTTGAAGTTAGCCATGTGGAGGTTAATTACTAATGCATCACAATTGGGGATTCGGACGCCCTCTAGGTCTTCATCCGAGAAAGTAACCGGGACTCCGAGGCCGTTGGGAGGGGGTATGCCGTGCACCAAATTGACCTCCCGGATGAAGGCCTTTCGAGAAGAGTTGGAGGTTCCTCCCATTGGACCTCCATGGATGAGGTGCAAGATGCGTTCTTCTTCAAACTCTGGAGTCTCGTCGCGCCTCTCGGGACGCTTGTTAGCCCCCTGGGGGGAGGAGAAAGATCAATTCGGTCATTTCTCACAAACTTGGACAGTTGCCCTCTCTGAATGAGGGCTTCAATTTCATTCTTCAGAGCCCGGCAGTCATTGGTGTCGTGGTCGTGGTCTCTGTGATATCGGCACCACTTCTCTTTATCTATTTTCTTCTCGGGAGTATTCATCTTCGGGGCCGGAGGCAGGACTCCCTCTTTCTCGACTTCCATGAGGATAGTTGAAACATTGGTGTTGAGAGGGGTAAACTTCTCAAATCTGGGAGGCGGGTGGCGCTGACCCCCGTTGTCCTTTTGGAGCTTCTTAGATCCTTCATCTTCGGCTGCCTTTCTCTTGGTTCCGGAGGAAGACCCCTCGAAAGTGGGCAGATGTTTAGCTTCCTCTGTCCAGATATACTTCTCGCTTCTAGGAAGAAGGTCGGAGAAGTCTTGTGGGGGCTTTTTGGTTAGGGAGGACCGGAGGTTGGAGTTGAGGACATTGGACTGGAAGGCAGCTGCAGCAACCGATTGGTCGAAGGAGGCAATGGACCGGACTTTCGCGGTGAACCGCTTGACATAATCTCTTTGTTTCTCACCTTTCTTCTGAATGAGGAAGAGTAGTGAAATACTAGTCTTCTCGGTTTGGCGGCTGCTCACGAAGTGGGTGACGAAGAGGCTCTCAATTTGTTCAAAGAAGAATATGGAGGATGGGGCTAGGCGGGAGTACCATTCCTGTAACGCCCCGCCCCAATACTCAGACAAATTATAAATACTATGTAGTTCCACTGCCCACCACAGGCTGCCTCTCAAAAGGTGGTTAACTGAATTGGTGACTTTTGATCCTCGGCAATAGTATTTGTACTCAATTTATCTTCGCAAATTCCTGATATGGGACTATATTCCTCAATCCTTTCACAAATCCCGTGTAGCAGTCGACTGCCACACACACCAGTCGACTGTACACAGACCAGTCGACTGCTAACCCTAACAGTCGACTGTTCGCTCAAGATCTGGGGTATTACATACACCCCCCCTTAGGGATCAGCGTCCTCGCTGAGCACAGGGCACACATCTCGTGTAGGACCGCCCTTTCTAGCCGATGTAGATCAATCACTCTTAACACCGCAGATCGGATACCCGGCTATCAATCACTACCTGTGACTCTCAACACCGCAGAGTATACCCGACCCCGGAGATCATTGAATCTCAGCACCGGTGTCGAAAGTCGGCTCTGATACCATTTGTAATGCCCCGCCCCAATACTCAGACAAATTATAAATACTATGTAGTTCCACTGCCCACCACAGGCTGCCTCTCAAAAGGTGGTTAACCGAATTGGTGACTCTTGATCCTCGGCAATAGTATTTATACTCAATTTATCTTTGCAAATTCCCGATATGGGACTATATTCCTCAATCCTTTCACAAATCCCGTGTAGCAGTCGACTGCCACACACACCAGTTGACTGTACACACACCAGTTGACTGCTAACCCTAACAGTCGACTGTTCGCTCAAGATCTGGGGTATTACAATTCCAGAGCCAGACCCTTGAGAGTAGCTGGGAAGGTCTTGCACAGTAGAGCATCGGAAGCTTGGTGGATCAACATGAGAGTTTTGAAACTCTCGATGTGATCTACGGGGTCTGACTCCCTCGTATATGTCTCGAACTGTGGGGGCTTGAAGTTTGCTGGAACGGGTGCCTCCATGATGGTTCTAGAAAATGGGGTCTGCTCGGACGGAGGGTCCTTCCTCTCAGTTCTTCTTCTCTATCCAATTGGCCGAGACGCCTCTCCATCTCGTGGAGACGGCGGTAGACCGCATCATCCCTTCGACGGTACCCAGTAAGCCTCTAGACTCATCTTCGTATGAAGGGGAGCGTGGAGTTTGGCGATGGTAGCTAGGGGAATGGTGAGGACTATGGATGTGATGGCGGTGGCTCGGAGCTCGAGGAGGAGTTAGGGACCGATGGCGAGGACTTTGGACCGGAGGAGGAGTGGGGGCCCTCTGAGCATTGTTGTTGTTCGGTCGGAGATTGAGGGCCTGCAGGATTGTAGCCTAGAACTCTTGGAATTCGGCTCGGGTGATAGGTCCGTTCTCGTCCCTCTGGGGCTGCCGACCAGCGGGAGAACGATGTCTTCTTCAATGGTACTCAGGGGACTCCCTCTGCCTCCTATGAAGGGGAGACCTCCTGTGATCTCGGCGGTGAGGAGATCACTCATTTGGACGTTCTGAGCGGGTGGCTCCCTCACGGGCCCGTCTTTCATCCAAACGGCAGTGAAGGTCCTTTTCTTTCTGCCGGTTGATAAGGATGTTGCGGAGGTCTTCGGAAGGCTAGGGGTTGGGAGATGCCATTGGGTCGGTTGAAGGGTTATGTATGGAGACGTGGTCACGGTGAAGGGGTTGCTTCTAAGGAGGAGGAAGAGAGGTCCCAATACCGGTGTTCGGGTGCCCGGCTGGAGCCCGTTGGTGCTGAAGATTCTGAAAAGGAGGTTGTTCCTGTTGTAGAGGCTGATCAGGCTGAGGAGGGACTTGTCCCTGCTGCTGGACGGTTTGGAGGGGAGCCTCCTGTTGCGGCTGAGGAGGAGTGGGCCCACGGTTGGACCCTCTGGATCTCAGTTTCCTTAGAGGCATGGCTGGAGGTGATCTTAACCGATGGAAGAGGATGGGGTGCTATTCGTCTTTCCCACAGACGGCGCCAATCTGTTGCCGCTGAAATCAGTGTGGGGGCAAACAGATAGAATTTGTGGATTCTTGGGACGTTGAATAGTCAAACCTGAAAACTTTCCACCAGATTTTGACCGTGATCTCCCGCCGTTGACCTGCAAAAAGTGCGAAACACCGGGGTTGATCCCAGTGACGCACCCTCCGACCCTCAAGTCAGTAATCAGAAAGATTATGAATGAGCTTTGATTGGCAAAAGATTTACTTGGTAATAGTGGGGATAGGGGGTATTTATAGCCGCCTTAGGGACCAGTTTCGGGATAAGATCAAATCCCTACTTCCCAGTGAATGGATAGGAGGAATCAGGGCCGTTGATTAAGGTTAATCATAAGCCCTAATTCCATCCAGCTGGACCGGGTTTCTTGCGGGTTGGAACCCGCACCCAGTTAAGGTGGATCCGTTCGTGGGTTGTTGGACCTTACAAAAAAGGACCCGGTACACATTTCAGACCCGTTTGTAGGTGAAATTACCATTTTACCCCTGAGCTTTAAGATTCGTACCTGATTCGGACGGTTCCGATTTAACCCCATTTTTAGCCATATCAACTATAATGCAAGAGTTAGGGTTGTGTGATTTGTAGACAGCCAACCATATAATCTCAGCCACTCGTTTTTACGTGGGATTTATATTAACCATCAATTTACTGAACTGTTGTTAGTTATCATAATACCCTCATAGTTCAAATTTATTTATGACATAATTATTTATAAAAGTGTCATTCATATAAAATAAAAATTAGTGCCACTAAGGGTAATTTGTAAAGAGTGTGGTAATAATTTGGGATGAGTAAAGGAATGCCTCATGTTCGAGGCCATACTACGTTATAGTCTTTACTTAAATAATAATAATAATAATAGGATGTGCATTGCACGTGCAAATTACTAGTATCTGTGATCTTTAAACTCTAATACTACAATGAGAGAGTTGGGGTTGTCATTTGTAGACAACCTGTAATTTGTAGACATTCAACCATCTAATATTAACCATTCATTTTTAAGTGGGAGTTATATTAACAATTCATTTACTCAACTGTTGTTAATTACCATAATACCATCAAAGTTCAAATTTACTTACGACATAATTATTTACAAAAGTGTCACCCATATAAAATAAAAGTTTGTGCCTGATATGACTAAAAATAGGATTAAATCGGGATCGTTCAAATCGGGCATGAATCTTAAAGCTCTCAGGGATAAAACGGTAATTTCACCTACAAACGGGTCTAAAATGGGAACTGGGTTTTTTTCTTTCAAAGCCCAATAACCTATAAACGGATCTGTCCAATTGGGTACGGGTAACAACCCGCTACAAACCAATTCAGATGTATAAAGAGTAATTCAAATTGGTGATTATCTCTAAGAGACAGTTTAAACAGTCTCTCTTATCATGAAACGAGTTTAAACTCTATATTTTATCCAAAAACACTGGGACATAGAGATAACTGATTATCTTTAAACTGTATCTTAAGGCGACTATAAATACCCCTCTCCCTCCACCGTAACAAGGTAATCAGTCTTTTTCCACATAAAGCTCTTTCATAATCTTCCCTGATTACTGACAAGAGCGTCAAAGGGTTCGTCGCCGGGATCCATCCCGGTGTATCGAACTTTTTGCAGGTTTCTTGTGCAATCTAGTTACCTAAATAAATAGATAAACTAGACACAAATTAAAAACCTCGCAAGTGCACGAATCGTTTATAGAAGCGTAGTGACGAGCAAGGGTCGATCCCACAGAGATTGTAGATTCTAACTTACTAATCAATAAAATAGAAAACAGAATCTTAAAGAGTTGTAAGAGTTGTTCTAAAAGTCTAAAAGAAATGAAAAGATAAAAATCTAAATAAGTAGCATCACAAGTTGAGTCACAAATCTCTATTAAAGTAGTTGGGTATTGATCTCCACCTATAGTCAGTAATGCTAAGTCATATACTACATCCATTACTCATGTTTGTTCTCCTTAAGGGCATGGTATCTACTCCTTAAAGTTAATGTTTCCCTAGGCCAAGAATTAGGCATGGTATCTACTCTAATTCGTTTCTTTCCTTAAGTATTTAGCATGGTATCTACTAAGTTGCACTTAAAGAAAACATAGGAACAATGGAAACGAACAAACACTTGAAGTTCTAGAAATTGGTATCAGATCTAGATCCTTCAAGTTGATTAAACCAAGAACCCCTAAAGATTCTCTTGTTACAAGATATGAACACGAGATACGGGTCGTCTCAATATGCTCATATAACAGATTCAGATCTATACTACTCAAACTTATAATCCCAGATTCGGACCAGTCGACTGGCTGTCACTTCAGTCGACTGCCCTTAGGATTCTGAACTAGTTTGATTATTATAAATCTATTCCAATTCACTCAGGTTTAATCAATAAGTAAGAGAGTAGCAAGCATTACATAACTATGGTCTCAATCTACCCAACTATGAAAGTTAATTCCACATAATAAAACTTTTATTGATTAATATAATAGAGTTCATGACTACAATAGAAATAAAAACTAAGAGAAAGAACAGAAGAACGCTGATTTGTATGATGTTGCACTTTAGCCCAATCAACAGTCATCTAGTTCTCCTCCTTTGATGCTTGCTGTCGATGGCCTTCCTGGCCGATCTTGAGATAGTCCCAGAGATAGATGGATCCCCTAGCCGCGCTTTCTTGGTTGGTATTTATAGAACAAGAGAAGAGAATTAGGGTTTGCCACTTTTTGCAGAGAAGTCCTCTTCTTTTGATTATTTCTTTCCTTATTTTTATCTGCGTTTTTATATCTTTCTCTTTTCTTCTTTCCTTCCTTATCTGCTCACCACGTGCTTCTTGCTTTGATTGTTTGAGAAGTTGTTATTCACAGAAAACACCTGGGTTTGGATAACTTAATTTTGATTCGGATTTGGATAAGGATGCATCTGTTCTTATCTTCTGACTCGCCGCATACCAGTCGACTTGTCTTCGAACCAGTCGACTGTATCGAGACTTCTGAAGATTTCTTACTTGATCAGCCCAGTCGACTGGTGTGGAGTAAGTCGACTGTGTCGAGACATCTGCGTAAACTTGATTTCTCTGTCTAGTCGCCTGTGTGGACGAATCAGTCGACTGATGCTCTGTAATATTCTGAGTTCATCCTTAAAATCCTGAATCTGCCTCGTTTCGCTGTTATAGGCTGTTTCCTATGGAAAAAGAGAAAAGAAGCGTAAATACCACATATAGAGTATTTAAATGGTCAATTGCCTTAAGATTATTGCTCCTAAAAGTGAATAATATTTGGTTCATCAAGGTTCGCGGCAGCGGCAAGAAACCAATCAAATGCCAGTCAAAGACGACAGGTTTGCTTATTCGTTTTTCTTGAAGAATTCACAAATTCATCTGTTTGCTCTCACACCAAAATTAGCAGCAACAGATTGGCGCCATCTGTGGGAAACTCGAAAAGCAATCCAGCCCTATTTCATCAGCAAAAGTAGTTTCAAGCTATGCCTCCAACGAAGGGGAAGACGACGGTCTCTAGCCGCAGAGCCATTCACGCTCCTTCTCCTCCTCCACTCCAGGAGGTCACCCCTCAACCCATTCAGCAAGTCCAGCAACTGCAGCCTAGACAGCCTTTCCCTCAACCCATCCAGCAACCGTAGCCTAGACAGCCCCTTCTTCAGCAACCTCAGCCCCAGCAGGCTCCTCAACGGCCTCAAGGGGATGCCACGGGACCCTCCCGCCGAAGTCAGGGCAACCTCCTCATCATGACCATGTTTCGATACATAACCCCTCATCCGACTCCATGGCCTCTCACAGTCCTCCAACGCCGAAGGATCTCCGGCACATTATTGTCAACCTGCAAAATGGGATAGATCTTCAGACCCGCTTGGATAAGATGCGGACCCATGACGGGATACCCTGCCATGAACATCAAAGGGGTCCAGCGATCCGGTCCCTTAGAGTCTGATCCCCCCATAGACCAAACCGTAGAAGATCTAACTCTCCCAGGAGGCGGAGGGAGTTACCCCAGCATCATCAAAGGAGGAGCCACTCTCTGATCGGTCGACCTGCCCCACGGGACCACCAAGAGCGGGAGGCATCGATCAGAAGGGCGGAGTTCCAACAGTTTCAAGAAGCAGTCCTGAGGGCCTTCAATATTGTTCCTAACCACGATCAGCGGGCACCCAGTCCCCCACCTGCCCCAAGCTATCAACGTCGTACTCCCAGTCCTCAACATGCCCCAAGCTATCACCGTCACACTCCCAGTCCTCTTCCGCATGAGGACGAGTCCCAGGGCTCAGCAAGATACGACTGAAAGGAAGATTCGGTCTACCGCCGTCTACACGAGATGGAGAGGCACCTTGGCCGACTTGACAGAGAAGAGGAACAACGAGCGAGGAATTTCTGCCCCAGCAGACCTCCATTCTCCCGAACCATAATGGAAGCATCGGTTCCAGAGAATTTCAAACCTCCTCATTTTGAGTCATACAATGGGGAGTCAAACCCCGCAAACCACATCGAGAGTTTTAAAACTCTCATGATGGTCCACCAGGCGTTGGACGCGCTTCTTCGCAAAATTTTTCCGGCCACGCTGAAGGGGCCAACAAGAGAATGGTACTTACAACTAGCCTCGGCCTCCATCTTCTCCTTCGATCGATTCGAAGGGCTCTTCCTTACTCACTTCGTGAGTAGCCACCGTGCTGAAAAGACTAGCACCTCTTTATTGTTACTCCATCAAAGGAAGGGCGAGCGACTAAGGGACTATGTTAAGCGTTTGACCTCCGAGGCCCAGTCCATCGCCTCCCTAGACCAGTCAGTGGCCTCTGCTGCTTTCCAATCCAATGTCACCAACGACAACCTCGGGTCCTCTCTTGCCAAGAAGCCTCCTCAGGATTTCTCTGAACTCCTGCTTAGGAGTGAGAAGCACATTCGAGCGAAAGAGGCTCTCACCTGCCCCACTCTTAAGGGATCATCCTCCTGAAACAAGCGGAAGGACGCTTAAGAAGAAGGAGCTAAGAAGCTCCTTAAAGATAATGGAAGCCAGCGTCGCCCTCCTCCACACTTCAAGAAGCTTACTCCACTCAACGCGAGTGTCTCAGTCATCCTGATGGAGGTCGGGAAAGAAGGTCTCCTCCCACATCCTCCAAAGATGAACACACCGGGCAAAAAGAGAAACAGAGACAAATTGTGCCGCTTCTACAGGGACCACGGCCATGACACGGATGACTGTCGGGTCCTAAAAGACGAGATCGAGGTCCTTATTCAGAGATGGCAACTTTCCAAGTTCGTAAGAAAGGATAGGGCAGATCCTCCTCCGCCCCTTAGGGGGGCTAATATGCGAGCTAAGCGGCACGCTGAGACCCTGGATTCTGAAGTTGAAGCTATCCTACATCTCATACACGGATACCCAATGGGGGGAGATTCGAACTCCTTCCGAAAAGCCTTCGTCCGAGAGGTGAATTCCGTGCAAAACCATCCCCCCCAAGGGCCTTGGGGTCCCTGTTACTTTTTCAGATAAAGATTTAGAGGGCATCAGAATGCCCCATTGTAATGCTCTAGTGATCAATCTCCACATGGACAACTTCGATGTACACTGGGTCCTGGTTGACAACGGTAGTTTGGTCAACATCCTTATCTAGAAGCTTTCCAGGGTCTTAAGTTGTCCAGGGATTGACTCAAGCCTGTCGGCTACACTTTCCACGGGTTCACCGGGGTGCCAGTGATGATTGAGAGTGTCATAACTCTCTATGTAACTGCTGGAAAAACACCAATCACCCGAACCGAGCCGATAAACTTCATGGTGGTAGATGTAAAGACTGCTTACAACGTCATACTGGGCCGACCTGGCCTAGCTGATCTCCAGACTGTACCCTCAGCCTACCACCTGAAGATGAAGTTCCACCACGGCAGTGGTGGGAGAAGTCAGAGGGAGCCAGGAGGCGACTCGCAAATGCTACATGAATTCAATAGGAGGACCTGTAACCCCTGTTTTCCCCCAAAAAAACATATTTTTTGTGTATTTTCGGTATTTCAATTTTTGTAAATTATTTTTCCGCTTTCACATTCTTTTGTTAAAATTCTTTTGTTAAAACGTATTGTTGGATATTCTATTAAAATCTATTTTCGACCAATAATTTTATTTGTAACTATTTTTGATCATTTTTTTTATATACAAATCTTATTATTGTTATTAGTATTATTGTTATTATTGTTATTATTGTTATGGTTATTATTACCTTTGATTGTTTATTTTTTAAAAAAAAATATAGTTCTATTGATAATTGTATTTGTAGTTATTTTAAATAAATTCTATATTGTAATGTAAATTACATTATTTTATAAATTATGTTTTATTGGTTATTTTATGTTTTCTTATTGGATTTTTATACCCAATAACACCCAAACCCAATACCTTATATGAAACCCATACCCGTTTACCCAAATTTACTCCAGGCGCAACCCCTCACAAACTTACCCTAAATTTTACCCTACCTATATATATACCCCTAAACCTATACAGCCGTTTCATCTTCCGCCAAGTAAACCCATCTACCGCTCATATCTCTCTCCCTTCTCCTCCTCCTAGCGCCTTCAACGCACCACCCCACTCCTCGCCATTCCCAGTCTCCTATCCGCCTCTCTTCTCCTTCGCCCTGCGCTCCATCTGCCCCCATCCTACCACTCTCCTAGAGCCATCGCGATGCAACGCCCCCATCTTCCTGCTCCCGTTCCCCGTCCTCTCCATCCCTCTCATCCACTCTATCGGCAGCACCGCCCTGCAGGCCTCGACAACTGCGGCAACCCCGTAGCTCTTCCCCTGTGTGCGCTGTGCCCTCCGACGCTACAAAGACCCTAGTTCCGACGTCCCCACAGTGTCGCGAGCCCATGTCGCGACCCCACAAATAGCAGCAGCTCTTTCAGCCACGACTCCCTATCGCGACCTCAATAGCCCCTGTGGCTGCCGCCTTGCTGCCATCTGCCCTGATTGCTCCCCAGTCGCCGGCCGTCGTCTTTCAGTCAAGTGGGTTGCTTTTGATCAAGTGATTATGGGCCGTCCGTTTGATTGTGATCTTGATCTTGATTGATTGATTCCTAGCCATCCGCTGATTTGATCTTGATCATCATGCTTGATTGGATGTGGACCGTCGACCTCCTCTTGATCATCCAATTAGATCCTAGCCGTCCAATCTCTTCTTGATCGTCACGATCATGATGATCATCAAGTTCCTTGATCGCAGCCGTTCGGTCGATCGATCGATCGTGATCTTCATCATTATCTTCATCATCACCTAGATCTGGACCGTCCGATCTTGTTGATCTTGATCTTTGATCTTAGCCATCTGATTGTGTTCGTTGCTGTGGTTCGTATTCCGTGTTCGTGGTTTGTGTTCGTGGTCGATCGTTGTGATTCGTTGCTCGGAAATCCGTTCTCGTTATTCTTGCTCTTGCTTCATCATTCCCGTCGTCATCTCTCAGGCAAGTAACTTGTATTAAATTCTTTTGCAAATACAAGTACTAAATACCGCCTGTAGTGTAGTTGGGTTCTAGAGACAATTTGTGTGTGAATTCTCTTATTGATATTGTCTCTATTGTGATGATTCGACCATAGTTGCCTCACGACACATAAGATATGATACAACCTAGGATTGACCACTTTTGATGTGTATGTTCATGCTATTTTGTGATATCTGTGCTTGATGTATTATTCGTGATATACTTGTCGAATACTTGTAAAATACCACATACCATGTTGTTTGGACATCTAGTACACTATATTTCGTGTTTGGGTTGATTTGGATGAATTTCGTATGATCTATGTTAATTTGTGTATGAAGAAAAAATCTGTACTTTCTGTTACCTTGATGTGGTTCAGTATTTTAGACCCTATTAAGGTCAGTATTTGAAAAATTTTGTGAACGTGAACTATAGAGAATTTTGTCTATTTTCCAACCCTTCTGACGGATCTCAGTTTCGTTTTACGAGTTGTGAGTTATGCCCATTTTACTACTGAGGTATATAAATTTTTCCAGACTGCATTTTCTATGAATTCTAAAGAGTAATATATTTTTATTCTGGTGTTAAAATTATTATTTTGATTTGAAATTTTGCTCAGTACTTCTCGACTTAATTGGGGTTTACCCAGAATTTTGGTGGATTTATTTGAGGAGTTTTACAAACATTTTCATGCTTGCAAATAAAGATTTTACATGCATAATTTTACTACTGTTCAGTAAAGAACCTGATTTTCGACCTAATTCTACTTGTTGTTTCTAAAATATTTGTGAATATGAAAGTTATCCTACTGTATCTATTTTACTACCCTTTCGGCGAATTTGGATTTCGATTTATGTTTTGTGAGATATTGCTGTTTTCGTACTGCAGTATTTACAATTCCAGATTTACAAAACTTCCGCATCTTGATATTTTCTGATTTTTGTTGACTGAACTATTTATATTGAAAAATTATGAAACTTTATATTCTGATACTACACATATGGAGGAATACCCCAGATTGTGGATTTAATTAATGAGTTTTCAAGCTGTTTTCCTGACTGTGAATACAAAATACTGATTTCTGACTGAACGTGTTTTCTGGATTCAAACCTATTTTGAGACTTGTTTTTGTGAAATACTACATGATTTATATATGTTTGCTGGATTTGGAAAGGAGTCTATTTTTCAGATTCTTTGACGGATCCAGATTTGCATATTTGTAGCAACGGGAATCCCTGTTTTAGTACTGTACTGTCTTACTATCCTGAATTAGAACTTACACTGTTTCACTCTTTTATATGGCTATCTACCATCTATGCATGTTTATCTGTTAACCTGAATCTGTTATTTGTTATACCATGCTAGTTTTGTACTATTTCATACACATTCATGCCTGTTTGATAATTATAATAAAATGACCAAGCCGGGGTTTAAGGGAAAGATCTAGTAGTGGAGATATAGAAATGTGTACTCGGAAGGGGACCAGTGTTCCATACTGAGCAATTTGCTACTGTTAGAGCATCCACAGTCGTTTTTCTCATTTGCTATAAAATGGCAGCTACAGTAATAGCAAATATGATCGTTCGCTGCAGTCGTCGTTTGCTATATTGTTTCTCATTTTTTTGAAAAAGCGAACGACGGTATATGATATACCGTCTGATCGTTTAAAATAAATTAAGAAAAACAGAATTACTAATTAACTATTAAACTAAATTAATTAACTAAATTAAATAATATAATAAAACTAAACCTAATTAATACACTACCTTAAACCTAATAAACGACTCCTAATATACAAACTAAACCTAATCAGCAGCATTAAATGGCCTCCCCTTTCATGGACGGGGTATCATACCCCGTCCGGGGTTTGTATCCCCGTCCCACCCATTATTTTTTTTTCTAATCGGCCAATCATGGCCGTTCAATCAATTAAAAAAAAAATCCATTTGCAGACGGGGTATCATACCCCGTCCGGGGTATGTATCCCCGTCCGACCTCATTTAAAAAAAAAAAATTGAAAATTACTGAGACGGTATATGATCGTCCGTCTGATACAATTAAAAAATTATTATATCGAAGAGACGGGGTATCATACCCCGTCCTTTATAATTTGAGAAAGCTCAGTTCGTTTCTCATATTTGAGAAATGGAAATAGAAACTTTGCCAAAATATGGGAATATGAGAAATGACTGCAGCGCTACCTTTCTATTCGTTTGCTATAATTTGAGAAAATGGGAATTATAGAAAACGACTGTGGATGCTCTTACTGTTACTATTACTGTTACTGTTACTGCTACTGCTACTGCTACTGTTACTGCTATTGTTACTGTTATTGTTACTGTTACTGTTACTATTACTAATACCTGAGTATACTGCCCTATATGTTCTCCAACAAAATCTAAACGAAATTGTTTGAATGTAGCAACCATGTGATAAAAGATGGGGCGCATGAAGTGTAACGCCCCTGCCCCTAGCTCAGACAATTTATACAATTTATAAGACAAATTAGATACTATATAGTACAACTGCCCACCACAGGCTGCCTCTCAAAAGGTGGTTAACCGGATTGGTGACTCTTGATCATAGGCTATATTATTTATTTATTATTTTATTATGTTATATTATCGATATGGGACCATTTCATTACGCATACCTACCGAAGTCTCTCTCATCCGAGAGCTTCCCCCGTGAGGTGGGCCCCCCACATGTGAAGCCACATAAGCAGTTGACAAAGTCAACAACTTCACAAGCTTCACACAGCAGCATTATACACATTTCCAAAGTATTATATATATATCATATCAGTATATATACTATAGTATATATACTATCACTTATTATATTATTTATTATACTTTTCAGAAATACGGGGTATTACATACACCCCCCCTTCAGAAATCAGCGTCCTCGCTGATGAGCACGGGGCATGCACAATCTAGTGCAGGATCTACTTTCTAGCCGATGTGGAGTGGAGTACCCTGATTCTGCGTGTTGTCCAGACCCCTAGCCCACCCCCGTGGATTTACCGGGCGTCCTGGCCACAACCCCGCTCCCTCTCAGGCATACATCTCACCCACTCGGTGTCGAAAGTCGGCTCTGATACCATTTGTAACGCCCCTGCCCCTAGCTCAGACAATTTATACAATTTATAAGACAAATTAGATACTATATAGTACAACTGCCCACCACAGGCTGCCTCTCAAAAGGTGGTTAACCGGATTGGTGACTCTTGATCATAGGCTATATTATTTATTTATTATTTTATTATGTTATATTATCGATATGGGACCATTTCATTACGCATACCTACCGAAGTCTCTCTCATCCGAGAGCTTCCCCCGTGAGGTGGGCCCCCCACATGTGAAGCCACATAAGCAGTTGACAAAGTCAACAACTTCACAAGCTTCACACAGCAGCATTATACACATTTCCAAAGTATTTTATATATATCATATCAGTATATATACTATAGTATATATACTATCACTTATTATATTATTTATTATACTTTTCAGAAATACGGGGTATTAAAGAAGCTACAGGAGCACCAGTTATATGCAAAATTGTCTAAGTGTGACTTCTGGAAAACCGAAGTCGCCTTCTTGGGTCACATCCTTTCTAAGGAGGGAGTGGCTACTGACCCGCAGAAGGTTGAAGCAGTTAAAGACTGGCCAAGACCAACCACGGTGAAGGAGATTAGAAGCTTTTGGGTCTAACCGGATACTACAGAAGGTTTATTCAAGGGTATTCTCAGATAGCGGTGCCACTCACCGGACTAACAAAGAAGAATGTGAATTTCAAATGGTATCAGAGCCGACTTTCGACACCGAGTGGGTGAGATGTATGCCTGAGAGGGAGCGAGGTTGTGGCCAGGACGCCCGGTAAATCCACGGGGGTGGGCTAGGGGTCTGGACAACACGCAGAATCAGGGTACTCCACTCCACATCGGCTAGAAAGTAGATCCTGCACTAGATTGTGCATGCCCCGTGCTCATCAGCGAGGACGCTGATTTCTGAAGGGGGGGTGTATGTAATACCCCGTATTTCTGAAAAGTATAATAAATAATATAATAAGTGATAGTATATATACTATAGTATATATACTGATATGATATATATAAAATACTTTGGAAATGTGTATAATGCTGCTGTGTGAAGCTTGTGAAGTTGTTGACTTTGTCAACTGCTTATGTGGCTTCACATGTGGGGGGCCCACCTCACGGGGGAAGCTCTCGGATGAGAGAGACTTCGGTAGGTATGCGTAATGAAATGGTCCCATATCGATAATATAACATAATAAAATAATAAATAAATAATATAGCCTATGATCAAGAGTCACCAATCCGGTTAACCACCTTTTGAGAGGCAGCCTGTGGTGGGCAGTTGTACTATATAGTATCTAATTTGTCTTATAAATTGTATAAATTGTCTGAGCTAGGGGCAGGGGCGTTACATGAAGTGCTACCTAGAAAGTAATAAACACAAGACTGTAAGAACTGAAATCTGTTAACTATTACATGCTACTGATCACTGTTATCTGTTACTGTCTGATTGTTATCTGATACTGTTATCCGTATACCTGTCTGCATACTATTGACACTTGACACATGTTACCTATACCTGTTAGTATACCATGCTATCTGATTTGTTTTCCTGATTCATGTTAGATATTATATTCTGTTGATATGTCTATTCCATGCTATGTTGTTTATCCTTTTCCATGTACTTGTATCCTGCACTACAAGCGGCCTGTAACTTGCATTGACGGGAGTTTATTTTCTTTTTCCTCTTCCTGCAATTTATTTAATTACAGACCAGGATGACCAGTTGCTAGATGGAGTTGGTGATATGAGATATTAGTGCTGGAGTTTTATTATTATTTCTGTTGCTTATTTGAACAATTGTATTTGATACTTGGATTTATTTGTATTTGGGCAATGTGACCCAGAATTTTGACTTATTCAGATCTGATTTATTTGAGATTAATATATTTTGTTTCAAGTAAATTTCTATTGGTATATTTGATTCGACTATGCATACTTGGTTGATTTCTTTTACTTCCGACTCTGATTATTTCTTATGAGATGTTGTAAAGATTATGAACATCTTATGGATGATGAAAATCATTCGCTGGGCTTTTGTGGCGTATCCGTATTCCGTATTCTCTTTTGGGAAGCGGGGCGTGACAGGACTGGTCATCTCCCTTGAAGCTCTTGAACTCCCCCAAGGGAGTAGCCAACCTATATCAGAGCCAGTCGATGAGCTGGAAGAGGTGGCCTTCTCAGAAGGAGATCCTACCAGGACATTCCAGATTAGCAAAGTCCTTCCCTTCCTGTCAAATCCAACATTATCCAGTGTATAAGGGGAAATCGCGATCTATTCGCCTGGACTGCGACCGACATGCCTGGAATCTCTGAGGAGCTTCTCATGCACCACCTTAATGTTGCTTCTGGGGCTAAACCTATTCAGCAAAAGCGACGCAAATTCCCTCCTGAATGCCAGCATGCAATTAAAGAAGAGGTGGAGAAACTCTTGAATGCTCGATTCATACAAGAGGTCAACTATCCCGAATGGCTGTCCAATGTCGTGATGGCCAAAAAAGCCAACGGGAGCTGGGGGATCTGCATCGACTTTACGGATATAAACAAAGCTTGCCCCAAAGATCAGTTCCTACTCCTGAGCATTAATGCCCTGATTGATACTACTTCAGGCCATGAACTCTTAAGCTTCATGGATGCATTTTCCGGGTACAACCAGATCAGGATGTTCACTCAAGATATTCCGAAGACCTCTTCGTAACCGATCAGGGTCTATACTACTACCGGGTTATGCCCTTTGGGCTTAAGAACGCCGGTGCCATCTATCAGTGCCTTGTTAACAAGGTCTTCAAAGAACAGATCGGTCGGAACGTGGAAGTCTACGTAGACGACATGTTGGTAAAGAGCATCAGCAAATCGGATCATGTTCCTGATCTTCAAGAGGCTTTTGATGTGTTGAGGAGACACAACATGAGACTGAACCTAAACAAGTGTGCCTTCGGTGTCTCATCCGGTACATTCCTTGGGTTCATGGTCAGCCAAAGAGGCAAAGAGACCAACCCGAAAAAGATTCAAGCCATTCTGAATATGTAGCACCCCACAATTTATTTTTAAATAAAAAATGCATTTTTTGATTTTTGCATGTACGATGCACGTGCAAATTTTTATTCTCATTTTTGTTATTCTCATTTACAAATTTTTAGCGTGCATAAGTTTTAATTAGTCTTCTTTTGATCCATGGACCTAAAGATTAAAATCTAGTCCATTAGGAGAAGAGCCCACTAGGATAATTAAATTAATTAATTAGAAGTTAATTAGAAGTGAGCCCATGAATCAAGCTCATTAATAAAATCACAATTAAGTTGAGTTTGGACTAACACATGACAAGTTACAACTTTTAGTACACATTTAGAATTATAGAATTGTATTAATTTTTTATGTGCATTTGTGCACGTGTGCACACTTGTTGGCCAGGTGTACACCTAGGTGTAGGCCGGTTTTTGACTTGTGGAGGTGGAGAGTTAGAGCTTGTATTAGTGGGGAGACAAAGAGGTGGGAGTTTGGGAGTTAGGACATTGGAGAGTTTGAGGGAGGAGTTAAGAAAATGAAGAGTTGATAAATTTAAAGGAGGGAGTTATTAGGTGGAGAATTATGCATAAAAGACCCTAATCATACCCTATAAATAGGACCTCATTTCCTAGTTCTCCCTTGCACCAAAAACATAATCAAAAGAAAGAAAGAAAAGAAAGAGAGTAAGAGAGTTCTGTTGCTTGGAGGAATTCTTGCTAGGAAAGCTTGCTAGGAGGAGAAGCTATTGCTAGGAGAGGAAGTGCTTGTGGAGCTAGGAGCTAGAAGGAGTCTTTTTCATTAGTGGTTTTCATTCTTCAATTAAGGTGGGTGATCTCCTTCCTTTCTAAAGTATAACTTGCATGCTAAATAGTTTAAATGAGTAGTATAAGTTGAATGAGATATATGTAGAATCCATGCTAATATGCAATGATCATGTTGAAACTTAGTGAACAAATTGTTACCATGCTAATTTAGAAGGAGAATTCAACTAAAGAATCAACCATATGAACCATGCTAGAATGTTTGCAAATCTATGTATGTCAAATGTGTGATATGTATGAGTATTTCGACATATGCTTTAGAAACATGATGGTTAAGGAAGAAAAAGAAAAGAGAAAAATAATCTTAGTTATTGCTTTGAAACTTGTCGCCATATGTTAAAAATACAATTTCTTGCATGAAAGAAATCCTTTGAGATATCCATGGTTGATTTAGAGACACATTTGATTTTTAGCATAAAATTTTCATGATGATGGACTTAAACTAGTTTTAATAAACATGATTTCTACATTTTCGAGTTTTTCAGAAGAAATGCAAATTTTATAAAGAAAGGAAAATCTATTAAAAATGTAGATATATTCTAAAAATAAGTTGAATTTGTTGATTTTTTTTTTTATAGATTTCATCTCATGTCCAAAAGAGGAGTTTAGTCCAATATACTAAAGGATTTGATTATTGGGTAAATGAGTTTTATTAAAAGAAACCAAATTCAGAATAGTATAAACAAAAGTACATTAGTATAATTCCTTAACAAAAAATATACATGGACTTACTGGTTAACTAGTGAAATACAGAGCATTGTTGAAAGAGATCCTAGGTTCGAAACTTGGTAGTCACATTCACTTTCATTTTTTTTTAATTTCCGAAATTGAAATTTGATTTTAAGAATAATTCGGCATACTATTTTGACACCAAGTCCATATGGACTTAGTGGCTAGTGGGTCGGGCCTAGGTTGCTGCTGTGTGTGGTCGGCAGTTACTGGGTTCGAACCCCCCCCCCCCCCCCCCCCCCTTTTGATTTTTCTTTGGGACTTTATTTCATTTTTGAGTTATAATGTGAAGGGGATAATTCTTATGAAAACTTTATAATTCATTTAAAATGAATTGGAAAATTTTAGAGTTAGTTATAAAATTTTATTGTATATTTTTCTTTTGAGAAAGTAAATGAAATATTAATTATTAAATAAGTTTTGATTCCAAAAATTATTATTTGGGTAAAAGATCTTTTGAAAAGAGGAAAAGATATGTGACAAGTTATGAGTCTCTCTTGTATAGATGAGTACTTGTGTTGAGAACGTGGATTGTTTAATTTGTTTGTAAAAAAAATTCATAATGATGAATCTTTGTTCGAGAAAGAGATTATTTGTTCTATGTTGAGTTGAAAAGGCATGAATAAGTATTAAGATGAAATATGGATATTTATTTAAGAATAAGTTGGAGGCATAGACATGATTATTGAAGGGTGTGAATACCGATGATATTCTTGTACATGAAAAATTATGATTTAAGAGTTAGTAAGACCTCAGTTACCAGCAGTATTGAAAGAAAAGATTTGAGATATGATTTTTGAGATTTTGTGAATAAGTCCGGTAGGAGGTAAAACTAATTCTAGGGATAATAACTCATTTATGTCTTGAACTAAACAATTAAGGCACATAAGTGAAGATGTAGTAAGACCTAGGCAAACGTAAGTGGGGCACTCTATATAGTCGGGCGGTGGGCTTGTTACGACGGTTCACCGGGGCTATAGACCCAGTTGGTGGACTGTGGTTGCTTCGTGGGAGACGGACTTTTATTTTTAAATTCGGGACTATGCGTAGTCGGGCGAATAGTTTGTCGTTCTCCATGTATATACGTATACCTGGGCTAGAGGGGCACTTGCGGGAGGTTCGCACGACGAGGAGTCTGTATAACAGTGGGGCGAGGGATTTGTTGCGGCAGTTCCCCGGGACTGGGATCCGTACTCATAGAACGTCTTAACTTTGTCTTATTACTGGGTAGTTGTCATGGTGAGGGATCGAGCCCTTTATTGTGGAGTACGTAGGTACTTGCCCTCGGACCTATGTAGTATGGGAAGCATAGAATCCGAATAAGTGTGCATTAGTGTCATCCTAGTATAAAAAATGTGTGCATTAGGCATTAAGGCATGGAATACACTTATATGTTTAGCGTAGTCACAATTGAACACTTTATTGTTCATTCAACTCTTGTGATTTGTTAAAGTAATGAGATCGTTATATGTACGGCATAGAGAGGATAGCCGAGTATAACATTTTTCGTCAGTTGTAAGTAACTGACGTGCCCACAGCTTGATATGCAGGTAATGGACTTTGCTATGAAGATGTTATGATGAAATCGATGTCTTATTTGATGAAGTTGTACAAGTTATATTTTGTTTTCAATGTTGTAATCTTTTATTCTTCCACTGTGTAAACAAAGATGTAATGAACTCTGATGTATTGTTGAAAAAGTTTTAATTTCTTTGTAAAATTGTACAAAGTGAAGTAAAGATCCTGTGAAATCTCGAATTCAGTCTTATTTGGAATTCGGAGCGTTACAGAATATGGCTCCGCCTTCAAGTGTCAAAGACGTATAGAAGCTCACGAGACGCGTGGCGGCCATAGGGCATTTTCTATCCAAGTCAGGAGAAAATGTATCCCATTCTTCAAGGCCCTCAGAGAAGCTAAAGGCTTTGAGTGGGGGCAACAACAGCAAGAGTCCTTTGACCAGCTCAAGGCCTATCTAGTCAACCCCCCACTCTTGAGCAAGCAAAAGCCCAGGGAAGTCCTTTACATATACCTCGCCACTTCGGAGCAGATGCTCAATGTTGTTCTGGTAAGAGAAGAAGATAAGGCGCAGAAGCCAATCTACTATGTGAGTAAGGTCCTCCGGGATGCCGAACTCTGTTATCCAAAACTAGAAAAAATGGCTTATGCGTTATTCATAGTAGCCCGGAAACTCCGTCCCTACTTCCAGTCTCACTCGGTGGTCGTTCTTATCGACCGGCCGTTCAAACAAGTTTTCTACAAGCCCAAGACCTCGGGGCGCCTTATGAAGTGGTCCATAGAGCTCAGCCAACATGATATCAGCTACCAGCCCCGAACCGCTATCAAGACCCAAGCCTTAGCAGAGTTCATAGTAGAGAGCACAATTCCCGATGCCAGCAAAGCGATAGAGGACCTCCCATTCTGGACCGTGTATGTTGATGGGTCCTCGTGCGCCGACAAGAGCGGAGATGGGATCATCCTGACTGACCCCGATGATTTCGTGCTCCAATACTCATTCCGTATCAACTTTCGAGTGTCCAACAATGAGGCTAAATGCAAAGCCCTTATAGCCGGCCTGTGTATGGCTCGCAAGGCCGAAGTCGAGTGCGTCGAGATATTCAACGACTCGCAGCTGGTAGTGAACCAGGTATCAGGGGAATACGAAGCGCGAGATGGTCACATGGCTAAATACCTGGCCAAGATCAAAGAACTGCTGGCATCTTTCGCGGATGCACAAATCCAGCGAATCCCCCGAGAAGAGAATGTGCAAGTAGATGCCCTCTCAAAGCTAGCCTCTTCTTCCCTCTAGGGGCTCGAACAAATCGTTTTAATAGAAGTTCTCTTGAGACCTAGCATCGAGGAAGAAGATCCCGAACCGATGGAGACGCTGCCCCTAGAACTCAGGGAGAATTGGATGAGGCCCCTGCTCGAGTTCCTTAAAGATGGGATCCTTCTTCCAAATCCTAAAGAGGCTCGAAAGATCAGAACCAGAGCCGAGCGATACACGCTCATCGAGGAGGTCATGTACAGACGCTTTACACTCAAGTGGACGGCAGGCCCTACTTGAGATGCCTCTCCCCCGAGGAAGCCCAGTATGATCTAAAGGAGTCCATGAAGGGATGTGTGGCGCTCACCTGGGAGATAGGTCCCTCGCCCGCAAAATCCTGAATTATGGATACTTCTGGCCCACTCTCTTGAGCAATGTCGAACAACACGTTCGCCAATGCGGCCCCTGCCAAAAATTCTCAACGATCCACCGCTTACCACAAGCCCAACTCTCCTCTTTATCCAGTCCAACCCCTTTTGCAATGTGGGGTATGGACTTGCTCGGGCATTTTCCTCCAGCGTCGGGCCAGCTGAAGTTCCTTGTCGTGGCAATCAACTACTTTTCTAAATAGATCGAAGTCGAGCCTCTAGCGACGATCACTAAGAATAGAATTTAGCGTTTCTTTTGGAAAAACGTTGTCTGCAGATTCGGTGTGCCTCGAATCTTGATAACGGACAATGGGACTCAATTTACAGGGGCAGCCTTTTGTACTTTTTGTACTGACCTTGGTATCTAGCAACGATTCTCCTTGATCTCCCACCCACAGTCCAACGGTCAAGCAGAGAATGCTAATCGGAAATTCTCTCGGCCTGAAAAAGAGACTGGACAAGTCTGCTAATGGTCTATGGGTTGAGCAGCTCCCCAATGTACTCTGGAGCTATTGCACAACTAAGAGGACCCCCACAGGATAATCTCCTTTCAACCTCACTTACGGCTCCGAAGCCGTCATCCCACTAGAAGTCGTTCTACCTTCCCCCCGCTTGATTTTCTACAACGAAGAACAAAACGCGAACGAGCTTCGCGGCAACTTGGACCTCATCGATGCGATCCGTGAGAGGTCTGCCATTCGGCAAGAAATCTATCGACGTAGGATTGAGCAGTCCTACAACAAGAGAGTCCGGCCTACTACTCTCAAAGAAGGGGATCTGGTGCTGAGAAAGCTATCAATTTCTTTTCCAAGCAAGAAAGGCAAGCTAGAACCTAACTAAGAAGGACCGTATAGGGTCTCCAAAGTTGTCAAACCTGGCGCTTATCAACTTGAAGACCTGGGGGGCAAAAAAGTATTGAGGACATGGAATGCGGAATACTTGTTGAAGTACCAAGAGGGTGTTTGAACACCGCTCCAAGCAACTTCAACTCTTAGAGCGTTCTTAAAGCATTTCTAAAGTTGTTTCTTTTTATTCATTTTTTGAAGTGTAATAGTGGCTTGCAACTCAGAAATAGCCACTTAGTTGTTTTTAATAAAAGCAATTTCCTTTCTCAGAAAATCTATTGTCTTGATGTTCTGGTTGTCTCACCCCGAAATGTACACCAAGTACAAAAATCTCTCTAAACGACAAGTTCGGAGTCTTAATACTTGGTTCGATGCCGCTTTAGCTACTTGCAAACGAGCAAGTACAAAGTAGCTCACCATTTGAAATTGCTCCCACAACTGTTGAATCTCTCTAAACGACAAGTTCGGAGTCCAACACTTGGTTCGTTGCCGCTTTAGCTACTTGCGAACGAGCAAGTACAAAGTAGCTCACCATTCGAAATTGCTCCCAAAACTATTGAATCTCTTTAAACGACAAGTTCACAGTCCAACACTTGGTTCGATGCCGCTTTTGCTACTTGTGAACGAGCAAGTACAAAGTAGCTCACCATTCGGAATTGCTCCCACAACTGTTGAATCTCTCTGAACGATAAGTTCGGAGTCCAACACTTGGTTCGATGCCGCTTTAGCTACTTGCGAACGAGCAAGTACAAAGTAGCTCACCATTCAAAATTGCTCCCACAACTATTGAATCTCTCCAAACGACAAGTTCAGAGTCCAACACTTGGTTCGATGCCGCTTTCGCTACTTGCGAACGAGCAAGTACAAGGTAGCTCACCAATCGGAATTGCTCCCACAACTATTGAAATTTTCTTGCAAAAGTTAGCAAAACACAAATTCTTTGAAGGAGCTCGTTACCAGATCGAAAAATGTGATATATTATTCCATCAAAATTGAAAATACAAGTCGTATTCAAGACCAAGAAGTCATACAAGACCTAAAGATCATACAAGACAAAAAGATTACAAAATCAGAGATACAAGCCTTATTGTAGCCCTAACTTCTTCGAGGAAGGGGGACGCTCCTATTGAGGGATACACAAGGGCGGCGAGCGTCTCCATGGAGGTCTATAAGCTAGCGAGCCGAGTCGTGTCGTCGGCACCCAAGGGTCTAACGGTTGCCCCGACAGATACCCCACTCGACGAGCCGACCACTCCACTTTGCGCATCACCTAGATTCCGCAAAACAGGAGGCGAACGAAGTGCTAACTCGTGGAACGACCTTCCTTAAGCATACTCACCCTGAGGGCAGGAAGTACTTCTGATGTTGCTCCCCTCAGAAAGCCGTCACAGACGAAGATTCTCCGCCTCTGGCTCGACGACACGCTCTTTCAGGGAGTCATCCGTCACTTTGATCTTCAAACGAGGCAATCGTTTTGAACTACTCCCTCGCGAGACCTCAGAGATAGCCCTTCAAAGATGTGCCGACTCCAGACTCTTCTCGAGCACCACATTCTTCATTTCGTCTCTCTCGGATCTCGCCTCGAATAAAGAGTGACGAAACAATTTAAGTCTCAAGCCTTGGCTGACGGCCAATGAGGGGCAGGAATCCTCGCCTTCGGGTGCCACTTCGTGAGTTCTCTCCTCAAGGTGCCTTATCTCGATATCTCGACGAGCCAGGGTCACTCTTAAATGACCCACCGCCCGCTCTGCTCTATAAAGCAACTCTCGAGACCGAGCTAGCCCCAACTTGACGAAGCCTAGCTCAGAACGGAGATGTGGCACCTCGCTATCCTGGAAAGTCGACCAAAAGAAAGCGTAAATCACTAAGATTGAGAAGCCACATGATGGTGCTACTACGGAGCGATCCGAAAGCAAACAAGCCCACAACTATTTCCAAACTTCGCAACACTTGTTCAAAAAAATAAATTTCATTCAACTTCATCAAAAAGTACAAGTGGTGGCTAGTCCGCTATAAGGCGTACAAAGCGAAAAGAAAGAAAGAGAAAAAACGAGTGCGGGTACAAAAAATCAAGGAGCCACCTTGGGGGGATGCTCCGCGATCGCCTCCAGCACCTCCACGATAGCCGATTGAGGATTCGTCATGGCATCTTCTTCTTCTTCTTCTTCTTCTTCTTCTTCTTCTTCTTCTTCTTCTTCTTCTTCTTCTTCTTCTTCTTGCCCTCCTTTGGCGCCTTCTGCTCCCTCGGCTACTTTGCCTTCGAGAAGGGTATACAAGCTATACCCCGAGTTGTCGAAGCCGGGGATACGAGCTTCCACATGTTTGAGGGCTCTAACGTAAGACTGTTCCATGTTCGCGCGCATATAAGCTTTCGCCTCGGCCCTGATCGCCTCCGCAGCCACTGCTATCGCCGCCTCCCGCTCCCTCGCCGCGTCCTCGACAGCCTTTGCGGCCCTCTCCTTCTCTTGGTCGGCCCTTTCCTTCTCCTTGTTCGCCCTGGTCGCCTCCCGAGCCGTTTGCTCGTTCGCTTTCGCCAAGGCAGACTCGAGGAGGCTAATCTGAGCAGCCTGAAACTCCGACAGGCACCGCTCGGCCTCGTACATCTTCACGGACTTGGCCATCTCCGGCCGATCTTTGTCGCTCGTCGCTTTGAGCTCTTTCTCCTGCTCGGCGAACTGCTCTAAGAGGTGGCTAAAGTGGCACGAGATCTACGAAGAGAAACTACAAGTTTAACGCAAGAAAAACTTAAATTTTTGGAGAACCCAAAAAGTTACTCACCGACATCATCGCCCCAGTAATCTCGAGGGCATCATCGCCTACTGTCCCCGCCTTTAGCGCCGCTCGATCCTTCGGGGTCGGCAAGTGGCGGATTGCCTGCATGCTCATGACGGAGTCCCCGAGGAAGCCATCATGCTTCATCATTCGCCAATCAGGGACGAAGAGCCTCTTGTGCTCCTCGGTGAGAATCGCCTTGGCCTCGGCGGTATGGGGTTGCCTCAAGCGCCAGTGCAGCCCCAAGAGTGAAGTCCTTGGCAGAAAGGTCGGAAGGGGTAGACGGTATAAGAGTAGTGGAAGGGGCAGACGGAGTAGGAGAAGGTGATTCCAAGTCAACCACCAGGGAGGCCACCGCCGATCCCTTCGCAACTTGGCCAAACGATGGCCCCGCAGTGGTTCTATTCCTCTTCTTACCATCAGATCAAACAACATTGTTGTCCATACCGGGGGCCTCTACAAAGAACCCCCCCCCCCCTAAAAAAAAATTAAAAAAATAAAAAAAAATAGCACGAGAAGAAAGCAGTATTGGAAATAAAAACAAAGACAAAAATCCGAAGCATACTGGGGTCGATCGGAATGAGTCCCTCATCGAAGAGAACCTCCTCGGTCATATCCTTCCAACTTAAGGTCAGACGACCTAGGAGTTCCGTCGCGATCGTATCTTCCTCTGGGGTCAACATAGGCTCGAATTTTGCCCACCTCGGCACATCCTCCCTCCATCTCGTGGGAAAGTCCCACGGCTAGCTACCTCGGATCAAAAAGTATTTCTCCTTCCAAAATTTGAATGAGTCTGGGTTCCCGATCAATTTAACACCTCGCCGCGGTGACAACTAGTACCGGTACTGCATTTTGCTCATGCAATTGATCCGATAGAGACTTCGGAGCATGCTGAGCTGAGGCTCGACCCCCACCGCTTGGCACTGAAGCATGAAGCCGAGGACATGCCGCCACATGTTCGGCATATATTGAACCGGACTCAGCCCATACCACCGCAACACCTCGGTTACGAAGGGTGGCAAGGGAAAACGGAGGCCAGCATTGAGTGCATCAAAAGGGAAGACGCATGTGTCTGGCGAAGTTGTCGAACACGCTCGGAACCCTGGACCAGGAGGAGAGTAAACTCTGGCGGTATCATGAAGCTCCTTCTGATACGAAGCAGATCCTTCTCCGTAAGAACCGAGGGGATGTCGTCAACCTCGGAGTGTTCCCTCGGCTTGTTCTCCCATACACAACCTTGGCCAAAAGGTCGTCAAAGTATTCTCTGACTCTGCCGAGGCTTGACAAAGTAGATGGCATCCTTCCTAGCTCTCCCCCTCTCTTCACCCCCTCCACTATCGTCTCCGCTATCACCGACCCAGCTACCTCCTTCCCTTGTCCACCGCTGGTAAGACTACCAACGGTCGATCACTTTCTTGATCCGAGGTGGAGGTCTCACTCCCAGACGACGCTCTAGACATCTCGTAAAATATATAAAATAAAATATATATTTACCTTGATGTGACAGCAACGGTCGGAAAAGATCGCCGGAAAATGCTAACAATTGGCCGCGAATGCTAGTTGAACTGCCCAGCAGTGAATTCTTTTTCCAAAGAGTAAAAAGAGAGGGTGACGAAATGAAGGAGGGGGTGGTGACTTATAGTAGGAAGAGGGGGCACCGCATGGGCTTCCGAGAGCTTTGGGCCCCCTGAAACACTAGAAAAGCCCATCAGATTACTAAATGACAAAATTTGTAAAGGCATGAGCGTGACACGTCACCCAAAACTCATTGACCAAAGACATTGCCTCAAGATTCGTGCATGGTCTCCATCAGACGGCTCAGATCACGCCACGACCTTCGGATCTACATTCCGAGGATCCAAGCCACCGAGCTGGAAAATGGCGAAAAACATTGCCTCGAGATTCATGCATGATCTCCATCAGACGTCTCAGATCACGCCACGTCCCTCGGATCTACATTCTGAAGATCCGAGCTACCGAGCTGGAAAATGGCAAAAAACATTGCCTCGAGATTCGTCCATGATCTCCATCAGACGGCTCAGATCATGCCATGGCCCTCGAATCTACATTCCTAGGATCCGAGCTGGAAAATGGCAAAAAACATTGCCTCAAGATTCGTGCATGATCTTCATCAGACGACTCAGATCACGCCACGACCCTCGGATCTACATTCCGAGGATCCGAGCTACCAAGCTAGAAAATGGCAAAAAACATTGCCTCGAGATTCGTGCATGATCTCCATCAGACGGCTCAGATCACGCCACGACCCTCGAATCTACATTTCAAGGATCCGAGCTATCGAGCTGAAAAATGGCAAAAAACATTGCCTCGAGATTCGTGCTTGATCTCCATCAGACAGCTCAGATCATGCCACGACCCTCGGATCTACATTCCGTGGATCCGAGCTACCGAGCTGGAAAATGGCGAAAAATATTACCTCGAGATTCGTGCATGATCTCCATCAGACAACTCAGATCACGCCACGACCCTCGGATCTACATTCCGAAGATCCGAGCTACCGAGCTGGAAAATGGCAAAAAACATCGCCTCGTGATTCGTGCCAGATCTTCATCAGATGGCCCAGAGTGTGCTACGTAGCTCGAATCCATATTCCGAGGATTCGAGCTACCGAGCTGGAAATGGGGGAAAAACTCTTACCTCCTGATGTGTGCACCTGATCGTAGCACCTAGATCGTGCCATGTCACCTAAGCGCCAGATCCACCGCTTGATCACTCCGAAATTCATGCCAACGGCACGATCAACACTCTAGATCGCGCCACGTCGATATTCCCTGATTAATTCTTTTATTTAAATTGTTAATTCAAATTAATTGTTTAAAAATTATGAAAAATAATTAAAATTCAAGAAAATTAATTAAAAATTCTAAAAAATAATTATATATTCAGGGAAATATTTTTGAACTCCTGAACGAATAATTATTAATTAGAACGATTAATTAATACTATTTGAAAACAGGTTGTTAATTCGCAAAATTGAATAAATAATTTGAAAAATAATTTAAAAATTAGAAAAAAATTATAAAAAAATTAGAAAAATCCAGAAAAGTTGTAAAATCATTGTTGGCACTTCACAAACTCAAATTGACACCGTTACACTTCGAGCATGATCCAAATTCCCTCAGGAACTCCGATAAAATCTCGTACGCCATTGGAACAATAAAACTACTCCTCAAAGGCTGTTAAACTCAGCCTTCGGGAGTGGGGGGCTCGTGATATGGCTAAAAATAGGATTAAATCAGGATCGTTTAAATCGGGCACGGATCTTAAAGCTCTCAGGGGTAAAACGGTAATTTCACCAACAAACGGGTCTAAAATGGGAACTGTGTCTTTTTTCAAAGCCCAATAACCTATAAAGGGTTTGTCCTATTAGGTACGGGTAACAACCCGCTACAAACCAATTCAGATGGATAAAGAGTAATTCAAATTCGTGATTATCTTTAAGAGGCAGTTTAAACAGTCTCTCTTATCATGAAACGAGTTTAAACTCTACATCTTATCCAAAAACACTGGGACATAGAGATAACTGATTATCTCTAAGCTGTCTCTTAAGGCGACTATAAATACACTTCTCCCCTACCGTAACAAGGTAATCAATCTTTTTCCACATAAAGCTCTTTTATAATCTTCCTGATTACTGATAAGAGTGTCGGAGGGTTCGTCGCCGGGATCCATCCCGGTGTATCGAACTTTTTGCAGGTTCATGGCAGCGGCGAGAAACCAGTCAAACGCCGGCGAAAGTCGACATGTTTGCTTATTCGTTTTTCTCGAAGAATTCATAAATTCATCTATTTGCTCCCACACCAAAATCAGCAGCAACAGTGCCACTAGGGGTAATTTGTAAAAAGTATGTGATGAGTAAAAGGAGGTCTTAGGTTCGAGTCCAAATTACATCTTATTATTTACTATATATAAAATAAAATAAAATTGAACGTGCATTGCACGTGCAAATCACTAGTATCTCTAATATAATCTAATCTAATATTTTAATGGGAGAGTTGAGGTTGTGTAGCCAAACAAACACGTGAATTGTAACCAAACAAACATATGCAATGCACGTGCATAAATAATATAAATGAGGTATTAGGTTCGATGCCAGATAATGTTGAAATTTTGTTTAAAAATATATATTTATAAATACGTGCATTGCATGTGCAAATTACTAGTATCTAATAATATTTTAATGAGAGAGTTGGGGTTGTGTAACTAAACAAATACGTGCAATGCATGTGCATAAATAATATAAAGGAAGTCTTAGGTTCGATGCTAGACAACGTCGAAATTTTTATTAAAAAAATATATTTATAAAGATTGCACGTGCAAATTACTAGTATCAATATTTTAATGGGAGAGTTGGGGTTGTGTAACCAAACAAACATGTGCACTATAACCAACCAAACACATGCAATGCACGTGTATAATTAATATAAAGGAGAACTTATGTTCGATGCCAGACAACGTTGATTTTTTTATAAAAAAAATATATTTTATAAAGACGTGCATTGCCCGTGCAAATTACTAGTCTATCTATCTTTACTATTTTAATGAGAGAGTTTTTCACGAAACTAACTCCATTTGTAACCAAACAAACACGTGCATTGTAACCCAACAAACACGTGTAATGCACATGCATAACTAATATAAAAGAGGTCTTACGTTCGAGGCCAGACAATGTCGGATTTTTTTTAAAAAAAATATATCTCTGCTATTTTAATGGGGGAGTTTGTCTCCAAATAAACACGTGCATTGTAACACAACAAACACGTACAATGCACATGCATAACAAATATAAATGAGGCCTTAGGTTTGATGCTAGACAATGTCAATTTTTTTAAAAAATATATATATATTTATAAAGACGTGCATCGCACGTGAAAATTACTAGTCTCTATATTGTAATGGGAGACAAGCCCATGCGTTGCGCGTGCAACTCCAATTCTCCCATTTCTTATTTAAAAATTTTATTTCACACGTGCACTGTACGTGCAACTCCAACTCTCAAATTTTTACTTAAATTTTTTTAGTTGACACCTGCAACGCACATAAAGCATATATATTTTTAACTTAAAAAATTTAAATTAACACGTACACCCCATGTTTACATCATAGTTTTTACTTTAATTTTTTTTATTAGCACGTGCTTCGCACGTCACATCCAACTCTTCCATTATACATTTTATATACATATTACTAACACGTGCCTCACACATGCAATATTATATTATTTAAAAAATATATATTTACTTTAAAAAGTATATTTATTAGGACGTGCTTTGCACGTGCAAATCACAGTTTTTTTTACTTTTTATTTTTAAATTAACACGTGCATCACACGTGTATTTTACTAGTATATTAAAATTGTAGAGTTGGGGTTGTAATTTATAGACAAACAAACCCGTGCATCACCTGTGAATAACTAATACTAGTATAATGTACGTGCGATGCACGTCTAAAAAAAATAAAGTCATCAAATTAAATGTATACATATCGAATAAGAAAAAAATAGTTTATATTTGAATGTTTTAATTTGGGCTATACGTGCGGTGCACATTTATATTTGTTGGAATATAGTTTGGAGGTGTATTGTATTATACGTGTTTATATAGTTAGAGCATCCACAGTCGTTTGCTTGTTTGCCATTTTTTCCATTTTAAGTATACTGTAGCGCACACAGTCGTAAGGCATTTTACCATTTTTTTGCCATTCGGCTACAGTAGGAAGGGAAAAATAGCATTCAAAATAGCAAAATGCATATTATAGTGTCTAGATTATTTAATTATATTTTTAAATAATCGCGGACAAAACATCAAACATGATGTTTCGTCTGAAGCAAAAAAAATTAAAAAACAAAGAAAAAAAGAAAGCAAAGAACAAAAAATTTTAAAAAAATAAAGCAAAGAAACAGAATGGATGGTTCATGTTTCGTCCCATTCCATTTTTTTAAAAAAACTAATTTTTAAAATTAATTTTGCAAATTTTGACATTGTTTTTGCAATTTTTAAAATTGTTTTTGAAAGTATTTTTTGCAAAATATTTTTCAATTTTTTTTTGCAAAAAAAAACTTCCTTACAACCCGGACGAAACATCATGTTTCGTTCGGTTAATTTGAATATTTTTTTGTGGGGTCCCGTATTTTTAATTAATATTTTCTACGTTTCGGCCTGTATAAATTATTTTTAAATCATAGACGAAACATGTGTCTATTTCTTTTTTAATGAATTTATGCATATTTTTGCTATTTGACGACCGCAGCGTTTCGTTAAAATGGATTGACAAAATATGTATTTTGCCATTTTTTACATCGAACGACTGTGGATGTTCTTTCAAAGTTAGGATTTGTTTGTTACAAACCCCAACTCTCCCATTAAAATAGTAGAGAGGTAGAGATTATTATTAGAGATTAGAGATTAGATATTAAAGATAAATGAGCGCTCAGATTCGATGCCAGAATACGCCAGAGTTTTTACTTTAATTTTTTTTATTATTATTAAGACGTGTATCAGAGATTACTAGTTAAATTTTACTAGTATAATGCACGTGCGATGCACGTCTATAAAAAAGTTTAGTCATTAAATCAAATGAATTTGTATATTTTGATTTGACGTGCATGACACGGGGATGTTTAGTGGATGTAGTTTGCACGTATATTGCACGGGTTTGCTCAGTTACAAAGTTAGGGTTTGTTTGTTACAAACCCCAACTCTCCCATTAAAATAGTAGAGAGCTAGAGATTATTATTAAAGATTAGAGATTAGATATTAAAGATAAATGAGCGCTCAGATTCGATGCCAGAGTACGTCGGAGTTTTTACATTAATTATTATTATTATTATTAAGACGTGCATCACAGATTACTAGTTAAATTTTACTAGTATAATGCACGTGCGATGCACGTCTATAAAAAAGTTTAGTCATTAAATTAAATGAATTTGTATATATTGAATTGACGTGCATGACACGGGAATTGTTTAGTGGAACCCACCAAAACTACTCTACTCGAATATAACTTTACTCCAACTCGAACCCACCAAAACCCGTGACCCGCTTACATTCCTACTTCCTGTTCGTGTCTTGTGACCTAAGAAAACCCCTCCCTTCTTCTTCCTCGCTTTTCTCCCCCAAAATTCAGTTCCCCTAAAATCAACCATCAGCACCAATCTCAAAGCAGATCATATCCAAAAAAACTCGTAAAGATCGCACCCTTTTAACCAAATATGAGCAGCATCGGAACCGGTTACGATCTATCGGTCACGACCTTCTCCCCCGATGGTAGGGTCTTCCAGATCGAGTACGCCTCCAAAGCCGTAGACAATAGCGGGTATTGTATCCGATCTTAGTTCTAATTATTACTAAGTGTCTCTTTTAGTTATTGATAAGTTAATTAATTGATGTGTAGGACTGTGGTTGGGATCAAGTGCAAAGATGGGATTGTTTTGGGAGTAGAGAAGCTGATCACTTCCAAGATGATGATGGCGGGATCCAACCGTAGGATTCACGCTGTTCATCGCAATTCCGGAATGGTATTGTTTCGATGCTTTGTGTTCTGAATTGGTTAAACCCTTTTGTCTTGTTACTTGTTAGGTTCTAAATTGGGTTCTTTTCTGTGTTGTGAAAAGAACACAGAAATTCTAACATAACGATATATTTCATAGAACCCTTGTCAATTTATGCTAGCAGTCAGTTAAGACGTATAGTTCCAATAAATTTTTGATCTGGTACCTTAACTGGTAGGCGACCTGCTAGATGGCATCTCTTTTTTCGATTATGTAATGCAGGGGGATGCACAATAGAATTGTTATGGACATCCAATTTCATCTAGAATATGCCCCTTGCACCCCGACACCAACCTATCGCACACGCACACACTGCAAACACAACCTGCCCGCCCACAAACTCTCCTGCCCATGTTTCTCAAAGATTATTATTATGCACTATTTGTTTTCATGGACGTGGGGATGTCATATAGGGCTTCTTGAGGTTGTTTGTTTGCGTAATCTGGCTTGTTTCCAACTCCAGCCCTATACCTTGTTGCGAGCATTTAGTCATGCAAGGTACTCTGGTCCCTTGAGTTGCATCTTTCATCATGCTCTGCTAACTGCATATGTGTTCCAAGGAGAGATGAATATGATGCAGTCAACAACCACCATTGTTGTCGGCTACCACCAAGGCAACAGTCACGACTACTGGACATCACTTTCTTCGGCCACCACTCCCTCTTGCCACTTGCCTTCGCATTCCTCCACAATTACAATCGTTGTTGTATCCAAATGGTTGCAATTGCAATATTTGCAACTATTGCATGTGCACCACCTGTAGTGCCATTGTTGCAACCAAACCACTTAGCAGACAGTAAGTGCCATAGTAGGGTAGACAGTCGAAAATTTTGAATTTTGTTGTTTGGTTGGTTGAATTTGACAAAAAACTATTCGTAATGGTAATACTTGTTCCTATTGAATTTGAAATTGGCTTTCCTTGGAAGCACAATATACAGTTTCCCATGCATGGTTCAGTCTCTTTATTAGCTTTGGTTACTTCCTACGATATCTCGTACTGGAGAACTTATAGTTTGTGCGTTGTCAAACTTTCATGACCTAAATTAACTTAATGATCATAAGAATAAGAACTAACTTATGTTAGCTGGAAATAATAATACTGTTGGGAAATGTTGGGCTACGGTTACTACATCATTAAGATCATTGCATGCATGATATCAACATAATCAGCTCTAGATTTGTAGCATGATGTATACAACATGAAGGCAACAACCCTAGCATGATACTGTTTGCGGAGTTATCTTGCATTGATGTGAAACTGAAGCCGAAGCGAAAGCAAAAGCAAAACTTCGTAGCTGACGTCGTCCTTGCGAGCAAGCCTTTATACAGTGGTGATTTCTACTAGTAATGATATCATGCATCAACCCACGTCGTCACAACCTTGGGATTAGATCAGATTGATGGTTGGGAAGGAGCACCAATAAGAATATGGGAGGAGGAAGAATAAGGATTCTTCTCTTGACTTGTGTTTGGGTCTAGAGTATTCTCTTGTCCAGCCTTCAAACCTAGCCTCCATCTCTACATATAGAGAGGCAATGTTTGATCTTATTCGTTGGTTAGATCTACTCCAAATAGACCCAACTCCTCCCCTTCAATCCTTCATAAGAGGATGTCAACTTTTCTATAAGAAAGTATCAATTAAGATTTAAGAATCAATCAAGTGAGAGAATACCTTTCATGTAGCCTAAACTAAATCCCCCTACCATATAGAAGAAAGAGAGGATGGGCCATAATGGGCCCAATCCGACTAACATCTCCCACGGAGACTCTTATGTTAGAGTACTCCGAATACTTCGCGGAAAAACTCACAAGGCCATCCTCCTAACCGACTCATACTAGTTATGGGGTGTGCGACCATACGAGAGATGAACTTGAATGGAGAGCATAACTTCTACTTTCGGGTTATGGTGAGAAGAAAGCCACATTATCAAGTGTAGGAAAAAGACAGTCATAATTATTGCCGTTGTTCTGAATCTTCAATGTCACATAATGCTGAGCATATATCCTATACCCCGTATATGGGACCACGGGTGATGCCTAAAATACCTACTACGTTGTTGCAGGTTTGGTTTCAAATCTGGTGAAAAAAAGGGCTCGAAATACTCAAAATAGACCAACATATACCCAAAGCAGACTCGTTTTACTCTGTTTTAAATTTCGGCCGATACAGCCAAAATTTCGGCTGAATTTTTTTTTCTGCTAGCTTGCCGATACGAAATCACTGATTTTAGACTCTATATAGTTTTGGATCGAAATGTGTAGATTTCGGTCGAAATTGCCGAATTATCGGTTGAAATATTGCCAAAATATTGGCCGAAATCGACACTAACGTTATTGTGAATATGTAACTTTTTCAATATAGAACATTAATCTAAGATAATATGAGAATTTTGTCTCTTAATTGTTTGTGTATATGCTAAGTCGAGTAAGTCTATTAACTAATATATTTTTTTCTAATAAACACAAATTCAATTTAGTTATATACTTATATTACATTTTTTTATATTGATATTAAATTCTGCGAATATTTACCGTGATTGATTTATTTCAGTAGTTTTATTATACAATATTTTATGATAAATGGCATGTAGAATTTATAATATCTTGTGTAGTAACAAAAAAAAAGTTTATGAGTGGCCAAAATGAACATCCGAGATGATCACATTTTTTTGAGATCTCCGTCGATATCTCCAATCTGAGACGAAACACCTATTGTCAAGATGAGTCTGAAATCCGAGATTTAAACCTTGTTTACTCCTTAACTCGTTTGACCAAGTCAGAGCCTGGTCAAACGTGGTCAACTCTGCAGGTCGGGTTGAGTTTGGATTTTCCCAGAAAATCCAAACCTGCAAGCCCAACCCGCATCCCTCATTTGTTTTAAGGCATCACTTGAAGGAGATTTTTGAGGCACCACCGGTGGGCCAAGGGCCCTTATACGGGGCATAAGGTGTATGCTCAGCGTGATGTGGCATGGAAGATTCCAGATAATGACGATAATGATGACCGCTTTTTTTTTCACTTGGTGATGTGGTTTTCTTGGTTATCTTCTCGCCCTGACCCGGATTTAGAAGTTATGCTATCCATTCAAGTCCAACTCTCATATGGTCGAACGTCCCATAACCAACATTGGTTGGTTAGAAGGGCATGGCCTGGTGAGTTGTTTGCAATGCATTGGGAGTACTTTAATATAAGAGTTTGAGTAGGAGATGTTAGTCTGATTGGACCCATCCTCCCTTTCTCTCTATATGGTAGGTCAGCCAAATTCCCCGATTTGGTTTAGGTTGCTTGGAAGGTATTCTCTCACTTGATTGATTTTTTATTAATACAGCCTTATAGGGAAGTTGACATCCTCTTATGTAGGATTAAGAGGAGGCGTTGGATCTATTTGTAGTAGATCCAACCGTCCAATGAGATCTAACGCTGCCTCTCTCTGTATGTAGAGATGGAGGGTAGGGCTTTGGACAAGAGAATACTCTAGACGCTAACACAAAAGTCAAGAGAAGAATCATCATTTGTCTTCCTCCTATATTCTCATTAGTGCTCCTTCCCAACCATCAATCCGATCCGATCCCGAGGTTGTGAAAGCATAGTTAGTGCGTGATATCCTCACTAGCAAGAGTCACCACCGTATGAGGGCTTGCTTGCGAGTACATCAGCTACAAAGTTTTGCTTTTGCTTTCACTTCCGTTTCACATTATTGTAGATTACTCCTCAAGTAGTATCATACTAGGGTTGTTGTCTTCATGTTGTTTACATCATGCTACATATCTAGAGTTGATTATGTTAATATCATGCATGCAATAATCTTGATGATCTAGTAATCATAGCCCAATAGTAAATTTATCAATGACAGCTTAATAACAGGGCTGTCAAGGTGATGTAGTCATGGTTGGTCTTACTTCGTTTTCCTCATTTCAAGCGATCTGATCAATAAAGAGAGTGATGGCCCTACCAGAGTGGGTCTATTTAAGCATTGATGATTGGAGTGTTGCTCAGTAGTTTCATAAGCTTAATTTTGCATGATTTAGAAATCTTATGTGTACCTACTTGACAATTGAATATCAAGGGTTTGGCATGTCACTCCTGCTCATTGTTGGCTTAGTCGAGATTTCGGAAACCTTGTCCTGCATCTGAAGGAACACAAGGAGATATGACTCTTCTTGAACAATTGATACTCCAGCCTCCTCGTAATTGATCGACATGCCATCAACCTTTAACGTCATCAACCTTTAACATTAATCGTATAGGAAAAGAAACCAAATGTTTGATGAGAGGTTCTATTACATCCATTGATAGTTGATCGTTGCACCTCTTTGACCCAGAGCTATTGGCATGCAGCTTTTCTTCTTTGTGGTTTTATGGCAGATGATGCTTAGCAATATTCTGGTTTCCTACTTGTGACTTTCTGGCATTTTATATGTATCAAACAAAGTTATATGGACCACAACACATGTAAACTCTCTAAACAAGGCTAAATTTTAAAAAATCTCCCTTAACAATTGTTCATTCTTTATGAACCTCCCTCAACTATTTTCTTTTATAAACGTAACCCAACTTAGTTTCTAAAGTTACTCCAATTTTTGTGGATGAAAATGCCCATTTTTTAACATAAAGATTTTTTTTTTTGCAATTTAATCCTTTGATTAACTGATATTTTCAATTTAGTCTCCCAAATCATAGCATTTACAATTTAGTCCCCTAAATCATAACATTTGCACATTAGTCCCTCAATTAGAATGAATTAATCAATCTAGTCCCCAAATTTAACATACATTAGGATACTCTCTCCTTATACATTGAAAAAGTATATACCATTTCTCAACTAGTTTTCAAGACTAGCGTAAATTCCGTGCGATGCACGAACATATGTAACAATCTTCTCAAGAATGCTCGCAAACCAATAGTAATAACAACATCAAAATAATCATAAAATAATTAGAAGATAATAAGTCATAAATAATCAAGATAAAGCATTACCTTCGTATTATTCTTCTTTTTTCTCTCTTTTTTTTCTTTCCAAAATTGTTATTCTTTGCATCCTTCTAATATGTTGTTAATACCTGTATCCTTGAATCGATTTAGCCATTAGATGTTTTTGTCTGGTGGAAAATTATCACTAAATGATTAAGTTTTTCTAATTACGAGACCAAATTGCTAATGCTATAATTCAGGGGACTAAATTGCAAATACATATCAATTTAGGACTAAATTGCAAGACCTTAATGAAGTCTTTATAATTGAGCGACTAATTTGCTGATGTGGGCATCAGTAGGTGCAAGCATTAGTATGTGTGCAGTCAGTGTGTGTGTATGCAGTCAGTATGTGTGCAGTTGTGTGTGTGCAGTTCTGTAGCAGTTATGTAATGACAGTGTGTGTGTATGCAGTCAGTATGTGTGCAGTTGTGTGTGTGCAGTTATGTAGTAGTTATGTAATGGTAGTGTGTGTGAGTATGTGTGATCAGTTATGAGTGGTAGTAGCCTATATAAAGGCTTGGGTTATTGCAAAAAATGGATGATTTGGTGAATGAAAAAATCAAACAAAGAGAATGTGATGTGTGTGTGTTCATGTCTTGAATATGTGAAACTTTAAGGCAAGGTGTGAAATCGACTATTATCCTTCTTTCTGCTATTGATTCATCATCTTCAAGGTTACAAGCCTCCTCTATCATTCCTCTTATCATCCAACATTTCTCCATGTCCATAGTTGGTAAGTTTTTCAGGTAATTAAGTCTATCGAATTTCACTTTCATTATTTCTAAATTATTATCTGTCGATTCTGCTACTATATATAAGAGCGAGAGTTTCTACATGCTTGTAGCTTATAGACTTTTATATCGTCAGTTTTAAATTGCACAACTTTAGTTTTGTTGATAATGTTGCCTAGGGTGTTAAATGGAACTGCCAGTGAATATGTAACTCTTGTAAAATCCATTAACACGTAAATGTTTTAAACTTCAATCTATAACTATGCTCAAACGTGTTGGTGAACACTACTTGATTTAATTTACTTGGATAAATCACACACTCACAAGTAGTTTCACATCATTTGCGAATGCTACAATTTGTGTAACTAAATTGCAAATACCCATCAATCAATGGACTAAATTGCAAAAAGGCCCAACTAAGTCATTCAAGTTGGGGGACTAAATTGCAAAGATCTGTTAATCAATGGGCTAAATTGTAAAAAACTCTTTATGTTAAAAAACGGAGTGATTTGAGAATGTCCATTTTTTATAGTTGTGATTTTAGTGATACACGGCTGTATGAAAGCGGAGTAACTATGATTTAGGGGACTAGAAAAAGTTGTGATTTTATTGGTGTGGGTCCTATAGGGTGGTCTTTCTGTTTTTCTTTTAAATGCTTACACTGATAATTGTTCATTTGCGACGAAAGAAGAGGTTTAGGTCATTATTTCTTATATTTCAAATTTCTGCATCAATGTTGTTCCTGACTGCTAGTCTTTCTCATCAAGTACAGGCTGTGGCTGGTTTAGCCGCAGATGGCAGGCAAATTGTTGCACGGGCCAAGTCTGAAGCCACTAGTTATGAAAGGTTTGTTTTTTGAGCTTTTATTAAACATGTGATGCAATGAACTATTAGTGTCAACTACTTACATGTGTATAGAATGTCTTCCTCGATGAAAAGAAAATGATATGGAATTAAATCTATGTGCAGAACATATGGTGAGGCTATGCCTGTCAAAGAACTTGCAGATCGTGTCGCTAGTTATGTTCATCTTTGCACACTTTACTGGTGGCTAAGGTAGCTAATTCCACCAAATACTTGATCTGATTCTTTTTTTCTTTCAAAGACCGACTCTTGTAATGGCTTTTTTATGGCTGTAATAAGCATATTTTCATTTTATATGTTGCAGACCTTTTGGTTGTGGTGTTATTCTTGGAGGCTACGACAGAGATGGCCCCCAATTATACTTGGTTGAACCATCAGGAGTATCATATGTGAGTTTTTTTTTTCTTCTTTTCCATTGCTTAGTTGCTGAATGCAAATTATGTTCAACGTTCTTTTTACTATTTGTTACATAGCGTATAATAGTTTTAGATTATTCAGTCCATACTGATAACCAAACTCAGTGCACATTCACATATATGCTGTGGAAGAGTAATAGTTTTCTTTATTTCTCATTTCTCATTCTCAATCCTCTGTGATTTATGCAGAGATATTTTGGTGCTGCAATTGGGAAGGGAAGGCAAGCTGCCAAGACGTAAGTGAAAGACACCTGTTCATTGTTTGGTAAATTTGTAGTATGTGTATTTATGTTGCAGAAGATACTTAATCTATGCATCAATCTCTGTGTATGCATGCACCTTTGTGCTGCTAAAATTTTCAAGTCTTGCCCATAGATTTGTCATTTTTATATTTCATATTCTACTTATCAGCATTGTCAATGTGAGAGATAAAGAAGGAAGAACAATAGGACAAGGTCTCCTGTTTCCTATGGTCGAATGATCGAAGTATGAAAAATTGGAAACAAATGACTGAGACAAGGAATAACTTTTCGTAAGTGTAAAATATCAGATTATTCAAGAGGCTCTAATAAAAGTAAAAAAATAAAATATTGTCAGGGTACTTTCTCAAGCTTTGAGGAAGAGGGAGGGGGCGTGAGGGGGGAGGGATATAGGAGATTTACTCGTAATGTAATGTCAAAAAGAAATTAAAAAGCAATGCTATTGGTGTCTTGGTGAACCATGATAAGGGGCAAAGTATGCTCTCAATTTTAGTTTCCACAAACATGAGTCTTCAAGTCTCCACATTCAGAAACTGACATGGGGATTCATATTATCCTTTATAGTAGGTATTATAGTAGTCTTTGTATTTATATCTTTATATTTTAGATAATTAAGAAAGAAATTCGCACCAAGATAATATTGTTTTAAATTTGCTAATAACATGTTACGTGCTGTAAGCTCGACATGTTTCAATGAAAGTATCATCACTGTAGTGTAGTCAATGGCTATGACATGCTAATTTTGATGCCATGCTGGAGTTACATGAAGGGTCCTTGAAATGTCCAACCCATCACAATCTGAAATTTCAATGCCTATGTAAGAATTCGGGCTTGGAATTGAGCCGAGTCCGATCTGGTCCAACTCAAATGGAGGTGGTGTCAACCGAAGTATTTCTACTTCTAATTGGGCTTGGGCCTAGTTTTTTAATTCGATTGTTATATATGCTGGGCTTGGGCGATAGGTACGCGTCCCTATGGGCTCATATAAGTGCCATTTTGTTAATCTATAATCTTCATTTAAGGCTTGTGACTGAATTTCTCATTCTTTTATTGGTAGAACACCAGTCATTCATTATATTTTATGAAAATGTACTTTCGGTCAAATATTGAATATGCTTTATATTTAAATAATTATTGAAATTTATTAGACATGAAAGTTGGTATCCCTTCTAGATATCTTCATCTTCTCAAGTTAACTAATTTGGAAAATATTACCTTGAATTTGCTAACTTATTAAGAAGTCTGAATGGATGGATGGAGTATGAGTCTGGCAGATTTATTTTATTCTCAGGCCTGGAAAGCCAAGCCCCCTAACCCCAAGTAAATAGGCCTTGCTTGGACTCAAGCATAATGAGTGGACCTGGACTGTAGTCTAGGTTAACATGATTCCGACCTAAACCCTTCCTGTCTCAGCCTTAATATCAATTGCTAGATGAGTTGGGCACCCTGGTGGTTTGTTTCTTATCCACTTTTGGACCTCCCTGTGTCTTATTTCTTTCACCGTAGATAACCTGTAAAAAAAAGGCCAACATGAAACTAAGTAGGATGTATATAGAAAATGATTGCAAAGAAACATTTCTTAGTCTGAACACCACAACCCAACTTAAGAGAGAGAAGACAGAGTGCATTTTTATGTAATAAAAGGATTAATGTGGTCAACTTCAGAGATTTAGGATGAAGGTTTTGATGTTCATATGGCAGACCATAAAGATTTAGGATAAAGGCTTAGCAGTTTTCTTGGAACAGGGGAGGGAGACGGGGTGAGTGGAAAGTGCTCAGGTAGAGGGCTTGTGAGGTTTAGCCTTCCGGCTTATATTGAAAAGAATAATATTTCCACGTTCACTAGATACTTCCTTGCCCTTATTTTGTTTTTAGTCATTAATGACAAAGGACAACAAAAATCTTAGTACCTCTTGACCCACATCTATACCCAACTTCATCGTATTTCATGTGAAACCAACATGGACCTCCCTCTACAGATGCCAAGAAAATGCTAGGCGTATCATAGGCCTCACTGACTTCAGAATCAGTGAGCTAACTTAACATGTTAAGCCCTGTTTAGATACGGAGGTTAGTGGAGGTAGGTGGAGGTTAGTGGAGGTAACTTGTCTACCTATAATTATCTAAATTTTGGTTTGTTTAGATGATATTTTGGAGGTACACTACCTTCGTTTTTCACCTGAAAGTTAAGAAAAAGTGTAGGTTATGTTAGGTATCTAAACTGCAATCTAGTCAACTTTATTTTTAAAGCAAAATGGAGGTACAAGTATAGGTTGCATGCCACTACCTTCACTTAAAATTACCTATATGTATCCTACCTTTATATCCAAACAAGGCTTTAGCCTATGTAGCATAGGTATGGGTATGAGAATACGAGAAACAGGTAAAAAGTGGGGTATGGGGGTATGTCTATTATTTTAAATATAATTTAAATTACAATATAATATATTCAAATCAACATAAAAGAGAATCCATACACCTAAAAAAAAGAATCCAAAATGCATTCAACATTAAACTTTTGAACGATTGAAAATAAGTCATCTAATTGTAACAAAAGTTTTATACTTAGTCATGTCTATTTAGTTACAAAATATGACATACTTTATAATCCATACAAAAGAACACTAATATATATATTTTTAATAGTTGGGTGTGTTAGACCATTATTTTTCAGACCCAATAAAGTTATTTTTTTATATAAAAAAACCCAAGTACTTGTCTGCTGTATTCGGTACGGTACCCATCATCATGGGTACCGGTACAAGTACCTTGTACGCACTTAGTACGACTACGGCTAGTTACATCAAGTACCCATGTTTTGTAGAGCTTAGTCTTCAAATTTTCATTCCTTTCTTCAGCTGATTTCTGCATCGATAACCTAATAGTCTAATAGGTCACAAACTTTCTCAGAAGCAACACTTCATCTCAATTAAAGTGTTTTGATGTATGCGGAAATTACTGCAAACGATGTAGATTACTGAAAGGGGTTTATTGACACAAATGATCCTGAGAGTTTGGACTCTTTGGGGGTCTTTGTACTTGGTTTTGCCTAGGTTTTAAAACTCAGGATCGGGGGCGGGATCAGGTTTTTCCAAATATTCGGATCATAACCGGTAGTATCGAATCGGTGTATCGGGGTTTTTTGGATCGGGCAGTTTTTAAAATTCAATTTTTTTATCTAATTTGTTTCTAAACAAAAAATTATTTTAAATAATAATAATTATTTTAAAAAAATAATTAAGTAAAAAAAATAAATTGAGGAACTCAAATAATTATGTTTACAAATTTAATAATTTTAGTCAGAGACTTGAACATTTTAATTAGCTTCAGAGAATTAATGTAGAATATAACTAGAACAATATAAATAGGTGGATCAAATAATACAAATTTTATTTACATACAAAAAAACGAAATAGAAGCTAGACATGAATTAATGTTTATTACACAATTACATTCACATCATCAATGCTTAGATAAAGGAATCCGCACGAATATAATTTTCATAAGGGTGAGCACAGTCCGATTTAGGCGCCGAACTGGCCAAAATATCAAAACCGGACCCGACCCAATTTGTCTTCAAACATGGTCAAAACCGAACGGGAGCATTTCAGCACTGCAACCTACTGAACCGTGTCGGAGCTGGTTCGGTTATCGCCGTTGGGCTACCGAGATTCATGAGAGAAGAGGTTGGTTTAGCTGGATTCGGAGCACAGCGTGGAGGTGGAGGTGATACTGTTTGGATTTTGAATTTTTTGAAACTTTACCAATGGTGAGAGAAAAGAAAGTGGAAGAATTAAAAAAAATACACGTTCAGAAGGAAATTACTCTCAGAATTCCTTATATTAAGGGGTTAGTTAATTAATTAAGTTAATGGATCTAAACTCATCAGACTCGCTTATTGAATTATAATACACTATTGCCGATCCTGATGTATAATGAGGATCAAATAAATTTAGTATCCTAGTATGGCTCTTAATTATTAATCGATTGCAACCACCCGAACCGAAATCCATTTTATGAACAGTAGCCCGACCCGAACCGCAAATATATTTAATTTAATAACTGAAACCGTCCCATTTAAAAGCAAACCTGAACTGTTCTGGTTGGTTCGGTTTGGCGGTTTAAACCCTTTAGCGCTCAGCCCTAAATTTTCAAATATTGGAGTTTTTTAAAGATAAGTGTTTTGGGTTGGGATCGGGCTGGTCCATCCGATCCAATTGCTAACTCGGCCGATCCCCGAGTAATCTCGGTGATGTTGAGATTCAGGGGTTGTATCGGAGTGGCCTCTTGAAAAATGATCTAGATCGGCCGGATCGGATCGGGATCGACTCATCCCTACAACCATGGTTTTAGCCACTGATGTGCTGGTACAATCGTGCAGATTATCTTATGCCTGCCGACTGTTTTGATGCATAATTTTCTTTAATTGTGTGTTCTTAGTTCTGTTTTTAGATCTAGGTTTTGAGTAATAATTAGTTGACATTATCCTCTGTTCTCCTCCAGTTAAATGTAGGCTGATTATTATTTTTATCAACATGAGTAATCTGAATGGTGCTGATGAGCAGGGAAATTGAGAAGTTAAAGCTATCAGATATGAATTGCAGACAAGGAGTCATTGAAGTTGCTAAGATGTAAGTGTTTCTATTATCTTTTGTGGGACGAAAATATACATTACTATATGAGTATATGACAAACAGTTAGTATAAAAAATGTTTCCATATAATTGACTGGGACTTCTTCAAATGCTCTAAAGGTGAGGTGAAATATTGATTACTTTGTTGGATAAAAAACATTGTTTAGCTGCTCTAGTTCTAGTTGCTTCTCCTATAATGGTATCAGTTTATGCATGTTTACTGGAAATTCTTGCATATACAAACAATTTAGAATATAGCCGAACTTTTGCTTCATTGCTTGAAAATGACTTTTAGATCAACTTTTGCTAATTTATATGACCTATTTTCCTTTTTTGTACATAATATTGCTTTCATGTTAGTAGCCCAAGGGATTACCCAGAGTGGTAGTACAAAGAACCAGGATTGTAGAGGCATGAAACCCTAACGTGTTCTGCTCTTCTTTAACTAGCTACCACTTTACTGAGCAAGAACAGCTTCAAACGTAACTTTGAGTAAGGGTATTCTCCATTTCAGTTTCTGCACCCTTCTTTTGTTTTAGATGTAACGTGCAACATTAGCAGTCATCAATCGTTCCCACAGCAGTTAAGGCTATATTATGTGTTGAAATGTCTTTTTAATGAATTAAAAATTGAGGGTCTAATTCTCCCTCGCTTTTTTCGTTCTTTTTTTGAGGTTATTTTTTCATGTGTTAACCTGTGTACTAATTGATTCATATGTTCCTTTCTTGCCTGTATTTTAAAAGCTTTGAGTTTGTTTTTGTATAAATGCTAATATAAGTAGTTAAAATTTTAAAAATTTCCTTCCTTTTTTTAATTCTTAAAACATTTTTTAATTTCAGTGGTTTTGATTCTATTTTGATTATTAACAAATGTCTTTTTTCCCCCCTTTTTCGGATGTGGATTTGTTTTAAAAAAGTGTGTAAAAGCCTACTTCTAGCCTGTGCTTTTATTTTAGCTTCTGTTCAAAATTTAAACTGAGTAGTATCTTCTTGTGTTGGTTATTATTTTTCTCTAAATCTCTTTTACTCATTAATTTTCATTATCTTTTTTTGTTTAAAAATTACTCTTGGCATTTTTTGCTGCTAAATTCCCTGAAGCCCAAGTCCTACCCTCCTGCCTTCTTCCACTTCTCACTTTCAACACTGTTGGCGAAAACTTTGTAAATGTAAAATGTCTGATATCATTTTTAACACATTCCTGCAATATGAAATTTCCTTTATCCGACTTAACATTAATAGAACTACCGAAGTGGCTTTTTTTAAATTCCTCGTTCTATTTGTGCATTTGCTATTCCAACTTTGTGAATCAATCATGTCATTTCTGATTTGCATCCATTAGATGATTTTTCTTACAAGAGGTATCTTAATGGTATCTTCGAAGTAGCCTATTCCCTTATGGGTTTCATGGATGGCCTCTCACCTGTCTACAGTTTCTTTTGCCTGGTTGTCACCTGTTTACTTGTTTTTGATAATTAGCCTTTAAAATTTGATGTGTTTAATCAATATTTTCCCCCCTGTTGAGTTAGAGGTAAGTTGTTGTCCAAGGTAAAATTATGTAGTATATACATCTGAAAACAATTAAACATTTACTAGAAAATCAACTAATACCAGAATATGGAATCATTGTCACATTAAATTTGATAAATTGTTCATGTGGAATTGTAGCCTCTAACACGTGTATTGCATGCGCCTCTTTTTAAATTTCAATTTGTCATTCTAATTTAAAGCAACATAAATATGATGACATTTATATGTGTTAAGGGAATAACTTAGACTCGTCATTACTAGCATTGTGAAAGGAAACACGTTTCACATGTCAATAAATCTAATGAACTGAAACAAGTACCACATGCTGACATTGCATTTGGCCGCAAGTATTGGGTGCACTCTCTCTGTGAACCTTGTTATTAGCGTATGCATCTTGTACCTCAAACTACACTGATCTCTGTTAGCTACCTTGTTTTCATGGACAAAATGGAGGAGGAAAGAGTATGTAGCGACATGAAGCTAATAATAATGCATCAAAGTTGTGCTTAATAAGATTTGAAGCATGAGGTTCACTGAGAGTACTTATTTGGTGATTTATTTTTTCATGTAGAATCTATGGTGTACATGATGAGGCAAAGGACAAGGCATTTGAGCTGGAAATGAGCTGGGTCTGTGATGAGTCAAATCGCCTACATCAGAAGGTAATTTGATTTCGATTCTGATTTCAAAAGAAAACTGATGCTTTTTACTTATTTTATTTTGAAAAAGAAATTACTCTTATTCTGAAGAAAAGAAGTACTGTTGATATATACTTCACTAATTCTTTTCACATATTTTTCGCAATATAATTTATAAGATATTGCATCTTTTAGTCTGAAATTCCATAACTTTGACAATAGTTTTTATCATTAACCAAGTATCAGCTCGGTTTAGTTATTATCAGTGTTACAGGGTTCTCCCACTTCCCCTCCGAACCACGATCAGGATCTTGGTATCCATTCTAGAGTGGGTTCGCGATTCAGATTTCTTAAATTAGCGATGCAGATACGATTTTTTTTCAAAATGAACACCTTTATTCATTAATCCATCAACTTCTCTTCAAACTCTCCTCAATTCGTTATAGATTTTAATTTGATTATAACTCTTATATTTGGGAATGCAAGTGATGTATTTGTATACTGCTGAAATGAGTGCCCCAACTCATCCTACCCCCTCTGGACCGCGTACCACTCAGGGTATCATACCGTGATCCCGCACCTGTACCACGGACCTGGCAACACTAGTTATTTTATTGACTCGTATGATATTTTCTTTCCGTATGCACAAACGTTGATATGATCCTTGATAAATGCTTTCATTCATAGTGCCTAAGGGTCTCATTTTTATCCAATAATCTGATGTCCAATCTGAATTCGTCCCGTTAGGTATAGATTAGCTATGTTAGAATTAGGTAAGGCTCCTAACTTAGATCCATTTTCTTGTCGGATCTTTAGACATGAACTCTTGAGGATTCAAGCTTAATAGCCTGTTAATCCTAACTTATCTATGCTAATTTGACTATAGGATCATAAGTCCAAATTGTCTTTACTACTTAGTTATTGCTCTTTTAAGTTGATATATATTTTTTTAATTATCATTGGAGAGTACTAATATTGAGATGAAATTTTGTATAGTTCATGTTGTTGTTATTAGATCCAATTATCAGGTCTTTTAATTAAAAAGGTGTAAAAAAATTTGTGAATACTATTTAAATAGAATAATTTACTCCTTTTGATAGAATTTATTCTCCTATTAGTTGGTTGCATAAGATGTAATCTTATTTTTCGTACTACTGTAAATATCTGTAGAAAACAATATTCAGTTAGATAATCCGAAACCCGAATTTGAATTTGATAATTTAGTGGGGTTGGATCCTTAGGGCTCTCCATTTCTGTGTGTTATCCTTGAAGTGTTTCCGACAAATATTTAGTGAATTGGCAAGTGGATCTTTAGGATCCAACCTGAATCTTACCTGATGGACACCTTATTTCCTCATCACATCATATACATTAATACCTGCCTGTCAGCTCCAAGATCTGTGATATGAACACTATTTTTTTCTGAAGAAACTTCTTTCTTGGAGAAACGTACTGGTGGCCCATTCTCAATAGCTTATCCCCGCTTCTTATACTAATTGCTGTCTTTTTGCATGGTCAATAGCAAATTATATGGCAAATACCAATTTTCTTTTTAATTTCCTTGTGTATCCCTAAACCATTTGGCATTATACTACTTGTATACTTATGAAGATTTCACGTATTTACTGTTTACATTTGTTCTATGTTGGCTATGGCCAACTTTCTTTTGGTGACCTACTTGTAGTGATGTTTTCAATCAAGATTTGTAGTACTGCATACCAAAGTAACTTTGCTTTCCCATCTGTACTCGAATTCATCAGGTTTGTATAGTTACGAGTCCAATTAGTTGATCATGAAACACCTTGTTGTCCACTCATTTTTTTTTTCTTCCTTCAAACAATCATTGTATATCACAATTTGTGTCATGATTTTGTAATTTCACAAGGTCATTGTAATGAAACCTTGTCTATTCATGGTTGTATGAACACACAGGTACCAGAGGATATCCTAGAGGAAGCAAAGTCAGCGGCGAAGGCAGCACTGGAAGAAATGGATGCAGACTAATTGAGCAGTCTTAACTGACCCCTTCAGTTAGATGTAATGCAGTTTCTATCATGCTGCCACTGAAATTGTCCTGCTTTGTTCGCAAAGATTTTACTCGAGGAACTGTCTGAACCTATTTATTTTCAGGGAGAACAAGAACACAAATCTGTCATTTGATTTTTGTACGAATTTCTGCAAATTGTGAAACAAAATAGTAACAGTAGGAAATTTGTAGATTTGCAGTTGATCCATACAACTTTTGTTCTCTTATCTATGCTTTGTTACTTTGTTTAGTTTACAAATAGCATTGAGAGCTAAATCATCAGGTTCTGTGTTTGCAATCTTCGGAATATTTGTGGTGATGCAAGAGTAATATACCATGCATACCAAATGCCATTGTCTACGCTCCCCCAAAAAACTTGATATGAAAACACTTCCGCATGATAGTTTTGTTCACAACATTACTTATCAGCAACTGTGCTGGTTAATTTGTAGATGGCAAGAATGAAGATGGTGCTGCTCAGTGCTGCACAAATCAATTGTTGCAGAATACATCTATTACAAATGCCTTTATACTTGAGGTTTTTAAGCTCAATAGGTTATGAGCAAGAACACTTGTCGACATAGTAAACAGTGTTTAACAGTTTATCCATGCTTATAGTCACCCAAAATGTAAGAGTATCCAATCTGTAAAACAATCCACGGAAACAGCAAACACCTCGAAGGACCAAATTTGGCATTTGAAAATTGATTGGGCAATGGTTGCATTATATATAATGCATATGAATGACTGCATGTGCAAGATCACAAAACCACATACTGTCAAACCCTTCCCTAGTTGAAGTGTTGGAGAGAGCGATAGGCATCAGCCAGCACACTCCCGAGAAATGAAGGACCTGAAGCTGGATAGGCATCAGCCAGCACACTCCCGCGAAATGAAGGACCTGAAGCTGGATCTGGATGCATCCATGTCTCGTGAGCAAGCCCTTCCAGCCGAGCTGGCTTCCCTGGCCGACGACCAGGTCTGAGCAGAGGGAGAAATAAAGAAGGCGGCCGCCCGGGAGATAAACAAGACCAAGAACACCGCCATCGACAAGGTCATCGCTACTCAGGATGAGGTGTACAACAAGGCCATTGAGCACGTCAAGTTCTACTTCCCCGAGTGCCAGCTTGAGGAGTTGCACTACGGGATGATTCTTCCTGAGCAACCAAGGATACCCGGAGGCAACGACTAAGAGGGGGATGTGATAACGCACTCCGAGGAGGATGCAGTAGCGGCCGCCGGTCCTATCGTCGATGTAGAGGGCGACGAAGAGGTTCACCTCTCTCTCAAGCAGTAGTTTTTAGTTTTCCCTTTTATTTTTTGTATTTTGCCATGCACGGACTGGCCACCGCAAATTTGTAAGGATTTTTGTTATGAAATGAATTTTCGACCGTACCCTTTAACTTCGAAATTTCCTTGGCTTAATCTGGGGTGTGTACTGGTGTGTACTTTTGGGGTTTTGAGATTTAGCCAAGTTTACGAGGCTCGGAATGATATACTCTTCCCTTCTTTGTTCCAGATGGATGTGCCCTTCTAGGTCGACCCTCGAGGTGCCAAGGTGGGGAACCTCAGGGGCAAGCTCGCATCCATAGAGTCTGCCTTGGCTCACTATCGAAAATAGGATCGAGACCGGGAAACAGCCGTTTCTTATCACATGAACAAATCGAAGGAGCTGAGCTTGGAGTCGGTTTGCCTGAAGAAGAACGATTGCCGACCGTGACTCGGCATCGACTGATGTTGAGGGGAGACGGTGAGGAACGTACAAGCTGAGCTTTCTCGTTGTCGCTCGGCTTACAAGCCGAGCGTCGAGCGAATGAGACTGAGAAGTCCCGTTGTGGCTTGAGGTTGATACCGAGCATTGAGCCCCATGCTTTGTGAGAAAGCTAGGTCCTTGCTAGAGGTTGGTGCTGATCATCGAGCCCCATGCTTTGTGAGAAAGCTAGGCCCTTTCTCGAGTTCGACGCCAAGCGTCGAGAACTTAAGAGATAGTTGGTTTTCTTGTTGCTTTGCCCAGGATGTATTAGCAAGGCCCTTTCGGTAGGTGCGGGACGTTTCATATTCCGTGGATATTGATGAATGTGACTGTGAGACGTTTCGTTTTCCAACCGCGTTGGCAAAACTAAAGCATTTTTGTGTTGGAAACTGTAGCGTCATCAATCATGGATCGTTGGATGTGACTGGATGGCCGGGATTTGGCTACGTCGGCAGCGTGGCTATCGATACCTCGTGCTATATAACCCTTCCCCCCCATTTCTCATTCCTCAATTCACTAAGGCTCTCTTGAAGCCAGTGGTTCTCTTGTCATCCTCTGACAGTTAGAGGTAGCCGACCCGAGGGCTAAGCTGTCCTTTACTGCCAGTGGGTGAAAGGGGGACTGACTCATGGCCGGGAGTTCGAGGTCTTTTGCCAAACTTCGAAGGTCAAGGAGGCTCGGGTGGTCCTTTTACCACCCTCTGCCAGTTAAGGGTAGCCAGCGCGAGCCGGTCTATCCCTAGCTATCAGGGGATGGAAAGGTGACAGGCTCAAGACTCGGCGATCGGGGTCCCTGTCGAAGGCGAGTATCACAAATATAACATAAATTTTTATGGGTTGGGACCGAGGCTGAGAGATTAAGAAATAAATTGTTGCACGAAGTCCAAGCCAAGTGGTGAGGACGCTTGAGATTGAGCAATCCCTCGTTTGGGGGGCACAGATCGTGCCGAGCATTGAGTAGCTTGTAGAAAGCTGGCTGTTTGCTCGAAGTCCAAGCAGAGTGGCAATGACGTAAGAGATTGAACAATCTCTTGTTTGGGGGCATGGATCGTGCCGAGCGTCGAGCAGCTAGTAAAAAGCTGGCTATTTGCTCGAAGTCCAAGCTAAGTGGCGAGGACGTAAGAGATTGAACAATCCCTCGTTTGGGGGGTACAGATCGTGCCAAGTGTTGAGCAGCTTGTAGAAAGCTGGCCATTTGCTCGTTGTCCAAGCCAAGTGGCGCGGACGTAAGAGATTGTAAAATCCCTCATTTGGGGGTACGGATCGTGCCGAGCGTCGAGCAGCTTGTAGAAAGCTAGCCGTTTCCTCGAAGTCCAAGCCGAGCGACGAGGACGTAAGAGATTGAGCAATCCCTCTTTTGGGGGGCATAAATCGTACCGAGCATCGAGCAGCTTATAGAAAGCTGGTCGTTTGCTCGAAGTCCAAGCCGAGTGGCGAGGAAGTAAGAGATTGAATAATCTCTCGTTTGGGGGGCACAGATCGTGCCGAGCGTCGAGCAGCTTGTAGAAGCTAACTATTTGCTCGTTGTCTAAGCCGAGTGGCGAGGATGTAAGAGATTGAGCAATCCCTCATTTCAACTAGAAAAACTCAACAACACAATCAAAATGAAATAAAATTCAATGTCTTTATAAAGCAATAGTGGCGCTTATCGCCGATTACAACTAGTAAGGTCTACTGTGGCCCCTCATGAAACTTGATAAGGTGTTCTGTGTTCCAGGGTCTCTTGATCCTGTTGCCCCTAGGTCTTCGATTCGGTATGTGCTAGGGCCTATCACTTGGGAGACCTTATATGGGCCTTCCCAGTTCGGGGTGAGTTTGTCCCTCTTGCTGCGGTTGGTTGGGAGAACCTTCTTGTTGTAGATACCCCGATCTGTTGCTGGTAGATGTTTCTCCTGATGGTGGATCTCTCGCAGATTTCTTCGACTAGGTCCAGACTGGCCCTGAGGTCGCTCGTGTTAGATTCTTCGTTGAAACATAGGATTGTAGGCGAAGGAATCTCGATTTCTATTGGGATGGCCGCCTTCGTTTTATATGTGAGATTGAAAGGGGACTCGCCCGTAGGGATCCTCTTGGTCGTTCAATATGACCAAAGGACACTGGGTAACTCGTCGACCCATAGTCCCTTGGGGGAGGTGTCCAATCGTTTCTTTAGATCGTCCATAATCTGGTGGCTGACATTTTCGGCTTGGCCGTTCGACTGCAGATTTGATATTGACGAGAACCGCTGTTGGATCCCGAGGTCTTCACAGATTTTGCAAAAACTTTTGCCACCAAATTGAGTTCTGTTGTCGGAGATAAGCACACGCGGTATCCCGAACCGATAGACAATGTGCTTTAAGAAAAATTGTTGTGATTGATGTTCGGTGATCGTGGCTAGGGGTTCTGCCTCGATCCACTTGGTGAAGTATTTGATGACCGCAATGAGGAAGCGCCTTTGACCGACAGCCTTAGAAAAAAGGCCGACTAGGTCCATCCTCCACATGGCAAAAGGAACAGGGCTGGAGAGTGACTTGAGTTCGAATTGGGGCATGCACCTAACCGTGGAGAACCTTTGGCAGATGCCACACCTCTTCACTAGATCGTGGGCGTCCTGCAATATGGTCGGCTAATAGTAGCCATGGTTTAGTATCTTTCTGGCGAGCTACCTTCTGCCCATATGCCCCCCTCCGGCCCAATTCCTTCATGAAACTCCCAGAGCGCATATTTGGCTTCATTGTGGCTCAGGCATTAGAGATTTGGTCTTCCATCTACTTTTGTGTACGAGCACTTGAAGAGTATATTATCGAAAAGTGTGAATCTCTCTGATCGAATTCTTTTTCACTGTGCTTCGGCTGGGTCTGGGGGGAGTTCGTCGCCTGACAGAAATTTTCTGACGAGATCCATCCATGTGTCTGTCTGAGTGCCTCCGTTGATACAGAGAGACTTGTGGTTCTCGATACTAGGCTTGAGGAGGATCTCAATGAGGACTATATGGTCGAGGCCCTTGAAGGATGATGATGCAAGCTTAGAAAGGGCATCGGCCTGGGTATTGTGTTCCCTCGGGATGCGCTCGACAACGGCTTCCTCAAAGACAGTCATGAGTTCTCTGATGCGGGATAAGTACAAGATCATCCGAGTGTCGCGGGCCTCGTACTCCTCGGTGATCTATTTGACCACGTGCTGGGAGTCGCTGAAGGCCTTTACATGCCCTGCTCCTGCTTTGTGTGCTAGCATGAGTCTGGCGATCACTGCCTCATTTTCTGCCTCGTTGTTTTATGTCTGAAAGTTTAGACGTACGAAATACTGGAGAGCAAAGTTGACGGGTCCCCTGAGTATGACGCCAGCTCCGCTGCCCCCTACGCATGATGACCCATCCACACAGACTTCCCATATTGATTCATCCTCTAGGACTTTTGGGGATTTGGGAATGGTACATTCCATAATAAATTCTGCGAGGGCCCATCCCTTGATTACTACCCGGGGTTGGTAGCTGATGTCATGTTGGTTGAGCTCGATGGACCACTTGATTAGGCGGCCGGAGTTCTCCGTTTGTGTAGGACAGTTTTGAGAGGTTGGTCTGTTAGGACTTGGATGGAATGCGCCTAAAAGTACGGTCGTAGTTTCCGAGCGGCGATCACCAAGGCATAGGCAATTTTTTTGGTCCTGGCGTACCGGAGTTCAGCATCGTGCAGAACTTTGCTGACATAGTATACGGGCTTCTGAACCCCGTCTTCCTCCATGACTAATACAATGCTGAGCGAATTGCTCTGGTGCGGCTAGGTAAAGGAAGAGAGATTCGCCCGGCCAGGGTTTGCTGAGGAGCGAGGGGTTGACCAGGTAAGACTTCAGCTGATCGAAGGCCCGCTGTTACTATAATGGCCTGGATCTTCTCGGGATTCGTCTCGATGCCTCGCTGGCTGACTATGAATCTGAGAAATTTTCCCGAAGTAACGTCGAAGGAGCATTTGGATAGGTTTAGTCGCATATTGTGGGATCATAGGACCCCGAAGGCGTCCTCTAGATCGTCGACATGATCTTGCCTTCTTGGCTTTTGACGAGCATAACGTCAACATATGCCTCCATGTTCCGTCCTATACGTTTCTTGAAGACCCGGTTGACCAGCCTTTGGTACGTGGCGCCGACGTTCTTCAGCCCGAAGGACATGACCTTGTAACAATAGAGATCTTGGTCTGTCACGAAGGCGGTCTTGGGAATGTCTGGGGGAAACATTCTGATCTGGTTGTAACCTGAGAAGGCATCCATGAAACTCAGTAGCTCGTGACCCGATGTTGCGTCTATCAGGGCATCGATGCTGGGTAATGAGAACGGATCTTTCGGGCATGCCTTGTTGAGATTCGTGAAGTCTATGCAGGTCCTCCACTTGCCGCTCAATTTCTTTACATTTACAACATTTGCCAACTACTACGGATAGCTGACCTCTTGTATGAAGCGCGCCGATAGGAGCTTATCCACTTCATCCTTCACAGCATGTTGTTTGCCGGGAGCGAACTTACGCTGCTTCTGCTGAACCGGTTTACAGTCCAGATTCACGCTCAAATTGTGCATGATGGGTTCTTCTGAAACCTCTGGCATATCTGAGGGTGTCCAAGTGAAAAGGTCGGTATTCCGACGGACGCAGTTGATAACATCGAGGTTTAGTTTTTTTTTTGAGGTAAAAGGTGGAACATCGAGCTTTAGTTCCGGGGTGTGACACTGGCTTACTCAGAACCGTTTGGATTCGTCCCTTGTAGAAGTGGATATCTTCCAACTTGTCGATGGGCTCCGCATGAAACGGGATTCTGTCATATGGGAGTTCCACCGCATCAAGGGGGAAGACCCCCCTATGGCGGCCATATAGCATGCACGCGCGGACTCCTGGTTACCTCGGACACTGCCGACCCCATGGTCGGTAGGATATTTAAGCTTCAGATGATAAGGCGGAGGGTACCACCTGTAGGGAGCAAAGGTCGGGTTTGCCTAGAATAGCATTACAGGCGGCCTTGACGTTGACCACCATGAAGTCCATGGCCTCTGTTCGGATGGTCGGGGCCGTTCCGGGTGTCACATCAAGAGTGATGATTCCTTCAATTTGGACATGGACGCCCGAGAACCCATGAAGTGTGTACCCGGCCGGCTTCATTTTTTTGCGAGAGAGTTTGAGCTTTTCGAAAGCCTCATGGAAAAGGATATTGATGGAACTTCCGTTATAAACCAAGACTTGGCAACTTCGTGGTTTGCTATGCCGAGGCCGATTACAAGAGCGTCACAGTGAGGGAGCTGGACATCTTCCAAGTCTTCGTTGGAGAATGAGATTGACACCACTTGCTCCATGGGGGGGGCATGTAGTTGGGAATGGAGTTAACCTCACGTACAAAAGCCTTGCGTGAGGTACGAAATTTCCCCCCTATGGGTCCTCCGTGGACGCAGTGAAGAATAGCAGGGCCCCCAGCCCCTGCCGGTTCAGACTCCGGTTCGAGACCCCTACCGGACGTCCGAGGAGGAGGTGAAGTTCTTCGGTCCCTCGGGCCAGTTCGAGTGAACTCCCTTAGATACCCCCTTTGTATGAGTGCCTCAATCTCATCTTTGAGAGTGCGGAAACTACAGGGTTCGTGCTTATGGTCCCAATGGAACTGACAATAGAACCTCCCGTCCCTCTTCTTGATGTTGTTCGCTCGAGAAGGATGGCGGACAATCCCTTTATCCTCAATCTCCATGCGGATGACGGACAATCCCCTTATCCTCAATCTCCATGCGGATGGCGGACAATCCCCTTATCCTCGATCTCCATGCGGATGGCTAATACGCTCTGGGTTAGGAGAGTGAATCTCTCAAAATGGGGAATATGCGGAGGTCGTTTTGGACCAAGGGCGTCTTTCTGGACCTTCCACGGTGGCTCGGAGTCATCAGCTTTTCTCTTCCTCTTGGTGGGGACCTCTTTCTACCCCTTGGGTGTAGAGCCTCTTCGGCTTGGATGTATTTTTCGACCCTGTTGAGGAGGTCTGGAAAGTCTATAGGCGGCTTCTTTGCCCGGGATGCCTTAAGCTGACCATGGCGGACATTGTGTCGGAAGGCTACGGATGCAATGCCAACATCGAGGGAAGAGACTGCCCTGGCCTCGGTAACGAACCTTTGTAGAAAATCCTGAAGGGACTCTCCTTCCTTTTTTTTGAGGTCCAAGAGGGACACACCCGTCTTCTCGACCTTCTGGCTGGTCAAGAAGTAGGCAAGGAAGCTCGTCTCGAGCTGCTAGAACGAGAAGATCGAGCCGGAAGAAATTTTCCAGAACCATTCCCACGCGGGGCTGCGTAAAGTGACGGGGAGTGCGCGACAGAGGAGAGGATCCGAGGTACTGTGAATCATCATGAGGGTTTTGAACCCTTCCATATGATCAGCAGGATCTGACTCTTCGCTGTACGTCTCGAACTGAGGGGGTCTGAAGTTCTTCAGGATTTCAGCTTCGAGTATGGCTGGGAAAAAGGGAGTCGGTTAGGCTGAAACCCTCGGTCCGGTTCTGGCCTACCCTCGCCTATCCGAGCAAGGCAATTCTCCATTTTCTTGGAAGCACTGGAGGACGACCTCCTCGTGTCTCGCAGGTCGCATAGAACCACGGGATTCGCTGCCCTGGACTTCCTCCCGACGAGGGTCGTTGTTTGGACGCTTTGCTCTGGGGCCATCTTGGAGAGTATGGAGGACCTCGTCCGAGAAGTCCTGTAACTCGGCTCTCGAGATTTGGGCCTGTTCGCCTTGGCCCCGCGGGGGCGGGTAGTCTCTCGGAGAGGGGGTGCGCCCATGTTCTCGGCCCTTAGACGGACAGGTGTTGTGGGTCGGGGCCTGGTTAGAGGGTGCGACCCCTCTCCTCGATTGACTGAGATGATGCCAGAGGTCATTCACAGGTTGTCGGTTATCGAGGATGTGCCGGAGGTCGTCAGCGACTGAACGTGAAGCGCTCAGATCGGGCTCTGACTGACCCTCGGCTCATTGCCTTCGGGACCCATGCGTGATGGCGTGACTGTGTGAGTTAAGAGGAGCGTTAGCTTGACGTCCCGCCATTGATGCTTTCTTGGCCTTTGGTGCCATGGAAGGATAGGGTTTCGGGGTCGGATCCGAGCCTAAGATCGAATTAGTCTGTAGAGTTCCCACAGACGGCGCCAACCTGATGCTACTCAACTATGGGGGTACCAGGTGTGAGCTCTTGTAATTTATAGTGGAATGGACATATCTGAAATAGATCTCAGCCAAAGGTTTGGATCTGAGATGTGGGAGCTGTGTGGAGATGTGGAGGGGGAACTGCTGGTAGCTGACCCCCTGAGTACTTGCAAAGCGCATAGAAACACCGGAAGTGGTCCCGGCGACAGGCCAGCCGACGATCTAGGCAGTCACTGGGATAAATGAAAGCTAGGATTCAAATGGAGAAAATAACATTACCTCTGAAGAGGAAAGGGGACCTGGTATTTATAGGTAGAGAGTGTGGGTATGTTAACCCTAATAGGCCGGGTCGACCCGTTTCTTGGTGGGCCTGGACTTGTAGAAAGCCCGTTGGATCATCAGATCTGATGATCAGAGAGGAGCGGATTTTCAGGGGATCAGTGAGCTCGGATTGAACCAGATTTAGTCACATCAAGTGCATCTGAAGCAAAATAGCCTCATAATGGTGAGACATATATATAGTGAAGTAGGATCCGAGAACAAGAAAGGTATTACCAGAATAACTTGCAAACAGGTGACCTTAACTTAATCGACGATTTCAAATGAACATCATGTCTATGTCGTATGAATACCATTTGGTTGGTTGTAATGTTTCGTTAAATTTCTATTAATGGAACAGGGAAGATGCGTTTTGGGATTATAAAAAAACTAAATCGATTGTTAAAATCTGACTTTGTAGGTAAATAATTGAAGAGAATTTAATTGAATCCATGCATGATTCATGTGCATAGTAGAATATATTACAATGCAAATATTGAGGTTCAGTTAACAGATCGATGCATAAATTGGCAGACAAAATGTACCCTTTAAAGTTTAAACCAAGACCAAAAAAGTCAGACCATAAATTCTACTCGTATTTATTACTAAAGCAACAACTATAATTTGTTTGACTCTGTTCAGCCTTCCAAGAAGTATACACATACAGCTTAAAGTCAACCAAAATGCGTTTCCGTTCCATATATCACAATCCAAATAATACAGTTAACCCTACTACCTTTAACTCAATGTTGTACTGCTAAAACCATAATAAACCCTTTATATTGGGTTGGAAGTTTCTCAATTAACTGGATTTTGGGTATTTTCTAGACATGTGCATATAACTCAAGCAACATACATAACTATAAAGGTATACATGCTTCTTGTTATCAAGTTTAGATCCTTAACAATTCACATCGAGTTCCAATAAGAAAAAGGATTTATTTCTAGGATACAAACCCTACCTATAAGCTAATGAACTTAGTTTGGGCATTTTCCCCACAAAACCATAACCGTTAAGGTAGAGATGCTTGTGCATAACACATCATAAAGCGAACCAGATTTACTTTGTAACAGTCATTGATTTTATTTGCAACTTTATGTTTGGTTTTGAAGTTGCAATTGCAGTTGCAAATGCATTGCGTATTTGCGTGCATTGCAAAATGGATAGTTGCAATCAATTAGCAACCCTTTCAGACATTACAGTTGGGCACTCGCAGATTAAGTTACCCCTTGAGAGCACCCACCGCCGTTTGCTTTTTTCTCATTTTATGCATTTTGGGGGTACTGTAGCCGACACAGTCGTCGGCTATTTTGCCATTTTTTAGCCATCTGGCTATAGTAGAACGGTATAAATAGCACTCGAAATAGTAAAATGCATATTATGCCTGACGAAGCATCATGTGTCGTCTCGATTATTTAATTATATTTTTAAATAATCGGACGAAACATCAACAAAAAAAATTAACAAACAAATAAAATATTCCAGAAATATGCATATAATGGCTGGATGAAACATCAGGCCATTGGGTCACATTTTTCTATTTTTTTTTAGCAAATTACCATCATTGCAATTATTTAAATTGTTTTTGCAATTTTTTTTTTTTGCAAAAAACCTCTTTAAAATCTGGATTGGTCATTTTGCAATTTTTTTCCTCTTAGGACGAAACATCATGTTTTATCCTGTATATTTTATTAATATTTTCTCAATTTCTGACTATATAAATGATTTTTTAATTACAGACGAAATATCTGTTTCATTTTTATCGAAAATATGTATTTTTTGTCTTTTGACGACTGCAGCATTTCGTAGAAATGGAAAGATAAAATATGCATTTTGTTATTTTTTACTCAACCGACTGTGGATGCTCTTAGGGTTGCTATTGCAACCAATCTGTTATGACCATTCAATTGCACCTTCATTTGAAGCACATAAAAATACTTTGAAAATGTACCATATCCCCGTTCTTCAGACTCCACCTACCATTTCACCTCATCAGTCATATCATCTTTTCAACATCTTATCTTTTCACCAACAAGTTAATTAGTTAAATCGCTGGTGAAGAATGCTACTACCAACTACCCCTCCCTGAATCTTTCTCCGACCTCACCCCCTGCCTTTCTCTCGGCCATTATGACCCCTCTTCTTCGACCTTGAACCATCCCCAGACACCTCCTCCTCTTGACCATCCTCTTCCTCACTACATCCTACAATCTTTGTCTCAAAATCAACAACAGACCTTTATACAACATTCACAACAAACTACATACCTCTCACAAAACCACCACCAGACCTCTATTCAACAATCACCAGCATGCTCTCTGTGTTGGAGCTCAGTGGCTGCGGGCCCAACGAGAGGGTCCGCCACGCCACGCCAGCACCATCGAACCAGCCACCAGAAGCAGACCCCAGTGTCCCCCCACAAAATCTCAGTAAAGACAAATCCATACCTGTAGACTACAATGCTGCTAATTCGGATAGGAGGCCAGACCTTCATACCAAGGAGCCACTGCACCATGAAGGTGGCGAGGGCAGACCATCGGGGCTCAGAATCGTCTCCCCTCAACGGCGGGCACAGCGTAATGCGCGTCCAAGGCCAGAAGAGGGAGACTCGTCTCATCATCGCCCTTTGAATGCTTGGCGACCTAGGAGGGGGGCCCAGAGAGAGGGTCCCTCTACAGGCCTTCTCAGGCGTAAAAGGACTCCATCCCCGGGCCGGCACCGCTCACTACATCAACAGCATGATCGTGTAGTACAACAAAGGATTTATCCCAGGGAGAAAGTCTCGATAGATAGAGGGAGAAGGCACAGAGATACAACACTGAAGCCCTACAACCGCTATGAAACCAAAACCCATCGTTCTGACTACCAACAAAAGCATCGCAACCACTATATACCTCAAAACCACACTGCTTAGGACCTGCCATCACCCCCTCCGACTACTACTTCCCCACTGCACCAACAACCCCACCCTGATTACAAATGCAATGCCAAAGCCAACTTCCCTGTCCAACCGCCTTCTCCACCAGTGGTCCATGACCCTGGCACCAACGCCGAACGAGCCCAAGGAAGGGCTGCGCGAAGCGGGCTCACAGAGCATGGCACTACTGGGGAAGAGGAGGGGAAAGAGGGGGGTTGGACTCTGGTGGGTGATAAAGCTCACAAATACCAAAATGATTGTGCAAACCTCAATCTTGGCTCTAGCGACCGGAAGAAGAAGGCGAGGAAAGGCAAGAAGAAGCCGTTTCCGTGCTTCAATTGTGGGGACTTGGGACACTTTCGGAGTGATTGTACCAAAGAAATTAGGTGTCTTAAGTGTATGAAGTGGGGACACATGTCCTATGTATGTTCCAATGTGGTCGAGACCCACTGCGATGAGGAACGAGCGGTGAGTAGGGGCCGATCACCGGATAGTCCCACAATTGTTAGGCTGACTAAGAGCCTGGAAGTGATCAAGCGTGAAGAACAGTGGCTTAAGAGATGGTGTGCGGTAGCTAAAATCAAAACTGGAAGACCATCGGAGAATCACCTGAGGGAAACCCTAGCTCAGAAGTGGCCTTTGAAAGCCGATATGGATTGGGTAGCTAAAAAACTCTGTCACCAGCAGTTTTTGGTTTCTTTCCCAACTCCACAGAAAGCAACTGAGGTGGTGGGCATGGGTGTGATCGACTTCGGCCACTTCCAAGCGGAGTTTAGCGCGTGGACCCCAAACTTCGGCGCTGAACTTCCTCAAGGCGAGAAATTCTCCATTTGGATTCACAATCTCCCTCTTCACTTCTGGAAAAAAGAAGCCATCCAAGAAATAGTGGCAGATTTCGGGGTAGTGGAAGAGTTAGATGAGAAGACAGTACGAAGATCGGAGCTTATTTCAGCCAGGGTGATCATCAGGAGCTTGGACATCTCCGCAATGCCGAGATTCGCTAAGGTGTTCTCCTTCGAGGAGTCCTACCTTGTGAGATTCGTACTTGACAAGAGAGAAGGGACTCTGATTCACTCTCCCACGCTCAGGGATGAGCGATCTTACAAAGAAGCACTCTCCCCCCATAATAGTCTCACTATCGATGGATCTCATGAGGTGGAGAGAGCTCACCGTGAAATCATCAAGGCGGCGAAGAGATGGGAGGGGAGCCATGAGTCTATGGTGGTGCAGGCGTGGAAGGTGCACGACCCAAAGAACGGAAGTGGTCGAGATAGGGGCCGTCCCGGCGGTTCATACGGTCAAAAACAGCAACAGCTTCAGATCTCCGACGCGTCGAACCAAGCGGTGGCCCCACTCGACTTTCCTTCTTCGGAGGGGCACTCAGAGGCCCAGAAGGGCGGGACAAGAACCTCAGGACCCATTTACGGCAATACTGCTGTCTGTAGCAACATGCAGACCCATTTGGGGAAAGTGGCAGGCGAGAGGCGGTTGTCGACAAAGGAATGGGTCACAAAGAGGTGGTACGAACCAGAAAAAGAAAAAGAAAAGGCTACTTTGGAGGAGCAGGTGGGTCAAAACCCAAAAATGGGTGTGAAAATGCAACAGCGCTCAGAGCTGTCAAGCCCGTGCTTAAAGAGCTCGAAGCCACAGGAAGTTGGTGGAGAGGGAGTTGGTAAGAAGGCGGGGCTTTCTATAGAGGTTGGTTTTGGGCTAAAAGACAGAGAGCTCGGAGCTCTGGAGATGGGCGAAAAGGGGGTTGAAGACAAAGAAGAAGAGCTGGCTTTGGAAGTAGGTGTAAACGAGAAAGGGGAAAGAAGTAATGGCTGTGAGCTGGTGCGCTTTTCGAAGCGCTCAGAAGTCGCTTCGACTCAAGCGCCCACCGATGCGCTATTCAATCCCGAGTTGCCAGCTGTAAGGGGGGGTAAGCATACCGCCCCCCCTGAACAGCTGGCGGTTGCTTCTTTCGATGCGCGCGGTAATTTATACCGCAGGGATGAGTTAAGCAAGGAGTGTATAGGTGGGGAATTTATTTCCTATGTGGGGGGGGGGGGGGTGTTGTGAGCCCTATTTTTGGCGGGGAATTAAATTCCTATGCGGATGGGGTTGGTGTGAGACCGTTACAAGTCTATGGGCCTACAGAGGGGTCCAAGATGTATCTACCAGCTCCGACTGTTTGTGCATCAAATGTCTTGCCGGAATTTTTGAAGTGTGGGCCCAGTGAGGGGTCCACCATTGAAAACAAAGCTTTTAAGGTAGGGCAGACGGCGATTGCTGGGCTCGTGGAGGAGTCCACATTGTCAGGGCCCAATCTTCAATCTCTAACCCAGTTAGCTGATAGTGACGAAGACTCAGAAGCGCGTTTGAACCTGGAAGTTGACTTCACTCTTACAGACGAGGACTCTGAGGATCTTGAATTCGTTGTAGACACCCAAGTGGGCCGCTCACCAGATATGGTATTGTCCACACTGCCAGATACAGCCCCCAGAGGAAGCTCAGGGACGTCTCAGAGGATAGTTGGGTGCAGAGTTTTCCGTTCACCGAAGAGGGCTCATGCGGAGTCCTTGGATGACTTTCTGGAGAGAGCGACGACTGCCAAAGCGGCAAAACACGTCAATGGAGGTACAAAAACGTTTCTTGCTAATATTTTAAATTTCATGTCAGATTCCGAAGTCTTTATATTAGCTGCTACCTGTGGTTTGGAAGTGTGTGATAAAGAACGCAACGCGTTCCTGTTAAACAAAATGAGGGGTTGGGAAACCGAGAGAGCGAAACCTAGTGTCTGTGAGGTTTCTGAGAGTGCCCTAGGCATCGGCGCTGGGCCGACTATCATCCACGAGGATGTGGCCAGCCCCGCACCTTCACCAACGATCTCTGATGACGATTCTCCCCAATGAATACACTTTTCTGGAATGTTCGGGGACTGGGGGATAGGGGGAAGAGGGATATGGTAAGGGACATCATTAACAACTCCAAGGCGAAAGTTGTTGGGCTGCAGGAGACCAAACTCCAGCACGGGCTCAAACTCAAAAGAGTTGGGGGTAATAGAATCAAGGAATGGTTGTTGCGACCGTCAGTAGGTGCCTCAGGGGGGATAGCTATAGGTTTCAACTCAGATATCCTCTCCTGTTTAGAGGTACACATTGGAACGTTCTCCCTTACGGCCCGGCTGAAACGACGATCCGATGATTGGATACAGACGGTAACTGTTGTCTACGGGCCAAATGTGGCCACGGACCGGGAGGCCTTCTGGCAAGAACTGGTCGACATTCGACGACAATGGTCGGGACCCTGGATTGTGGGTGGGGACTTCAACATCACCAGATTTGCTTTTGAGCACAAGGGGAGAGGAGCCAGTGACAGGCACAGAGAGGATTTCAATAGATTGATCACGGAACTGGAACTGATCGATATCCCAATCAATGATAGACTGTTTACCTGGTCTAATATGCAAGCATCCCCGGTTATGGCCAAGTTGGACAGGATTCTAGTCTCCATGGAGTGGGAAGCTAAATTTCCTCTAGTGTCGGCTAGAGCAATCCCTAGACCAACATCAGATCACACCCCGATCCTTCTCGATGCGGGAATTCGAGGACAACGTAGACCGAGGAAATTTAGATTTGAAAAGGCCTGGTTGGAAATTCGGGGATTCCATCATTTGGTTATGGAGAACTGGGCACTCCCGATAGCGGGCAGGGACGTGGCTTCTCGCTGGTGTGGAAAAATACGAAGATTGAGAAAAAGGCTTGCAAGATGGAACCGGTCTAGGTTCTCTACCATCTGGCATGCTAAGGAATCCTTTTTGGAAGGTATTGATGACCTAGAGAGGATTGAAGAGTCCAGAGTCCTATCCCAGGATGAGCGAAACAGACTATTACAACTCCGTGAGAACATAGCCAATCTTTATAGATTAGAAGAGATCAAATGGCAACAAAGGTCTAGGATTTCGTGGCTCAAAGAGGGAGACGCGAATACGGCCTACTTTCATCGGGTTGCAAGCGCTAGAAGGAGAGCCAATCTTATCCTATCAATTCAGACAGACTCAGGAACATCACAAGATGAAAAGGTGATCTCCATGACCTTTCAGACTTTCTATAAGGATCTCATCGGGAAGAAGAATGATTATAGGGTCCCAATGAGCGAGGACTACTGGCAGGAGTATCAGAATGAATCAGGTGAAAACTTCTACTCTTTGGAGGCTCCTTTCTCAGAGATAGAAGTCAAAATGGCCGTCAATCAGATGGGAGCAGATAAGTCGCCTGGACCAGATGGCTTCCCCATGATGTTCTTCCAGGTGTTCTGGGAAGAAATTAAAGGAGACTTTATGAATCTAATGGAGGAATTCTATCACAACAATCTGAGACTAGGAATGTTCAACTTTGCAGAAGTGGTGTTGATTCCCAAACGAGAGGAGTCCAAATGCGTTGGGGATTTCAGACCAATTAGCCTGATAAACTGCTCGGCGAAAATCATCACTAAGGTCCTAGCAATCCGTTTGGGAAGTATGATGGACAGTCTTATCAATAAGACCCAGACGGGCTTCATTAAGGGCAGATGTATTCTGGACTGCGTGGCAACCGCTGAGCAGGTTATCCACCACTGCCACAAGAGCAACTCCAAGAACTTCCTTCTAAAGTTGGACTTTGAGAAGGCATATGACTCCGTGGATTGGGAGTGTTTGCTGGAGGCACTCAGAGGGAGAGGTTTCGGAGACAAATGGATAAGATGGATCAAACAATGTTTGCACTCTAGCAAAACGGCAATCTCAGTGAATGGGAGAACTGGCCCATCGTTTCCTTGCAAGAAGGGACTCCGGCAGGGAGATCCGCTATCCCCACTGTTATTCACTATTGTTGCGGATGTGCTTAGAGGAATGATGGAAAACTGTCACAGAAAAGGGTGGATAACGCCTGTGGCCAGCAGCCCCACTAAACAAGGATGCACGATACTACAATATGCTGACGACACCCTACTCTTTGGAAATGGCTCTATTACTGAAACAATCTGCTTTAAAGGGGCTCTTTATTGTTTTGAGGCCTGGTCAGGCCTTAGGATTAACTTCCACAAGAGCGCGCTGGTCCCAATTACTCTATCAGAAACAGAAGCATGGGAGCATGCCACCACTCTAAACTGCGCGACGGAGGAGTTCCCGATCAAATATCTAGGGCTCCCGCTCAAACCAGGGAGACTCACTAAGGCTGACTGGTTGCCTATTATAGACAGGGTGGAAGACAGACTGTCAGGATGGAAGGGCAAATCGCTCTCGCTCGGGGGAAGAGTGGTACTCATCAACTCAGTGCTATCCAACCTGCCCATTTACTACATGTCGTTTTTTGAGCTCCCAAAGTGGGTGATCCAAAGGATTGACCGAATCCGAAAAAGATTCCTCTGGAAAGGGGCAGATTCAAATAAGGGGGGCTACCACCTTATTAAGTGGAATATCGCCTGCATGAAGAAGAGACACGGAGGACTAGGTATCATTGACCTTAGAGATATGAACTTGGCTCTCCTAGGAAAATGGTGGTGGAAAGTGTTTCACCACTGTGGGGAAGGATGGCAGGATTTTATTCAACCCTACCTTCGAGGAAAAGGGACGAGAAGGTTAGGCTTCCCAGTGGGATCTAAAGCCTCCCACTTCTGGAAAGGAATTACAAAAGCCAGTGGACCGTTCAATTCTGCAGTAACGTCTATTATTTGTAATGGACGGTCCACCAGGTTCTGGTGGGACAAATGGTGTGGTCCACTCGCTCTTAAGGACAATTTCCCAGAGCTGTATGAAAAGACAAATCGACCGAATATGTCGGTGGCAGAAGCCTGGAAAAGAGGGACTTGGAGACCGTCGTTCCAAGGAATGCTTTCACCAGGTTTGCGCCAGCAACTGCGTGAACTACAGACAAGAATTACCCAATCTGGGGTGCTGTGTGCCCAAGGCCCAGACCAGTTGCGTTGGGGACTTGAGAAGAAGGGGATGTTCTCGGTGCAATCCCTTTACCACAGAATTCACTACAGGGGATGCAGACCCAGTTGGGCAACGGTGTTATGGAAGGCAAAAACACCTCTTAAAGTCAGAGTCTTCCTCTGGCTTGTGCTCAACAATGCTATACTCACCAGAGAGAACCTAGCCAAGAGGCAACCTCACATTGCGACTGACTGTGGCTTTTGCAACACACACACGGAAGATCTGAACCATTTGTTTATTCACTGCACAAGAAGTAAGGCCGTCATGATAGAAGTCCTAAGAGCCCTAGGTACAGGTGACTACCCAAGAGAGTATGAGGAACTTTGGGTTGGCCCTAGATTTGCATCGATCCGACACGACATGAAGGAGGCTTGGTATATTGCCATTGCGGCAACCACATGGGTGTTATGGCTAGATAGAAACAATTTTTATTTCCGTGCTTCATGTAATTCTATTTCTAGTAACCTTACTCTCATCATGCATCTGATTTCCTTTTGGGCTACAGCTGCGGCCTCAGGAGCGAGAGGGAGGATTGCACAGGTCTTCCAGGTGGAAGAATTCGACGATGAGGAGATAGAGTTCGGGCCGACTATAGAGTGAGGAGTGCACCAGATCTCTGTACTTTGGCTGTCTGAGATTTAGATATTGAAACCCACCCCCCAGGGTTTTGTTGGGGGTTTATGTTTTATTTCCTGTTGACTGAGGTTTAGACGATGAAACCCACCCCCCAGGGTTCTGTTGGGGGTTTATGTTTTATTTCCTGCACTGCACTTTTGTTTCTCCCGGTTCTGCTGGGTTGTTTATTAATTTCTCATTAATGAAACAGGGTGGTGTTATTCCACCTTTTAACTCAAAAAAAAAAACATCTTATCTTTTCAACTACACCTACCAACTCCATTCAGAACTAAACACTATAAATAATCAAACCAAACAACCTCTCATGTGCTCTAATCACACAACCAATCACCCCATTATCTCATATTTTATGATTGCAAAGAAAAACCCATATGAAAATTTCCAAGAATTAAAAAAAAAACTACGAATTGGGCTCTCACCTGGGCAGGAATCCTAACCAAAACTGCAAAGAAAAATCCCTTGACCCCACGAAGAATGCATAGAGCAGGCAGAACATTGGGGGGGGGGGGGGATTATAGGAGACACCATTATAGCATCCACAGTTGTTTGCTAAAAATGCATATTATCCATAAAATAGTAATCCGTTATCTGCAGTCTTTTGCTATTTATTTATATTTTGGCAAAATCACTACAGGAGATCGCTATATTTGAGAGGCGATATGAGAAATGAGAATATGCATATTTTAGAGGACGGAATTTCAAATTCCATCCCAAATAAATTTTTTTTTTATTATATCAGACAGAACTCGAAGTTCCGTCCAATGAAATTAGTTATTTTTTTCGTCCAAAAAAATATTTTTTGAAATGAAAAAACACCTTGGACGGATCTTGAAGAGCCATCCGTGAAATGTGGTGAAATGTGGGGGTTGGGACATGGCAATTTTTTTAAAAAAAAATCTTTTTCGCCTCCGACGGAGCTTCAAGTTACATCTGAGCTTCAGATTGCTATATTATAGCATTTCACCACTGTAGCAAACAGAACTTTGTTATATATATAATATATATTTTGCTATTTTTTAGCAATCCCCACTTGCTCTTAGAGATTGTAGCAAGCCATGTAGATAAAATACATGTGATGTAACGAACAGTCAGAGAGAGAGAGCGCGTGAGGGGTACCCAAAGAGCTTTGGTAAGGGAGCCGGCCCAAGGCCATAAGAAGGAGAGGCCCATATCCCATAGGGTTAGGCCCATCGGCCCATATCTTATATCTCTCAGTTGGGTTCTCTTCTGTTTGGTTCTCCGATGATTGCTGGCGTTTTTAAGGTTAGGGTTGCGATATGAGAGACTGAGGGGGGAACGAGGAGTTTGGGTTGACGGGGGATTTGTTTTTAATTGTGTGAATTTTGTCATTATTGGTAGCGGGAAATAATAGAATGCTTGGTTTGCAATTAGATTAGTTGAAAGAATTAGATTAGTTTCAGATTGGGGTTCTCTACTCAGATCCATTAAACACCTGCTTCGAACTGGTCTTCTAGCAAACTTGGGTAACAACCCCCCCAAATCATGGCTAAAATCATTTTTATCTCATAATCTAATTCTTTCTCCATTTTAGAAAGAAAAAAAAAAGTAAAAGTAGGAGGCCACTTAGGCCACTACTCATTTCTCTGTCTTCAATTTCCAAAATCTCTCCGAATTTTAATTTTAAAAATCTCTAAATTTTAAAATTCTATAAATTTTAAAATTCAATAAAAAAAAACATATCTAGAATCACATTAACATAGTTATTGACTTATTTTATTTAAAAGCTTAAATTTATGCATTTATTGACTTCTATATATCTATACTATATATTAAGATAAGACCATGATCCTTCCTTTCTTCATCCAAATTTTAAAGTAGAATCCTATTTCTTAATCAAACCCAAAAAATCATGTAATATGTTGTTATTTTGTCTTTTTTTGAAAATGATGTGCAATATATTGCACATGGTTATACTAGTATTGATTGTTGGACTTATACCCAATTTATGTAGGTAGAGAATCTTAATGTTGCTACTTTTTTCTCTTTGGGAGCAAACAGATGATGCAAATTCTTTTTGAAACAATAAAAATAATTGACCTTTTAGTCTTTGCTGATATTGAATATTTCCAATTGACTTTGATTTCTGAATCTGACTTGTTTGAACTGTTGGATTTGATTTGTATGGTAACAATTGCTCTGATCGACCTGCAAAAGTCTGAAACAGCGGAGTTGACCCTGACGACAGACCCTCCGAATCTCAAGTCATAACTCAGAAAATTTATGAGAACTTTTAGTGGCAAAATCCTATTTACCTGATTTCTGTAGAGGTCATGAGGTATTCATAGTCACTTTGATGGTCAGTTTAAAGACAATGATTTATCTCTACTTTCCGGTGTTTCTGATAGAGTTGGTTATTCTCTTTATAATAGAGAGATAGAAGCGGTTGTGGAGATCGAGTTAAAACTCTTCTCTTGATAAGAGATATGATTTTTGAACAGTCTTTTATGGATAATTATGAGTTTAAATTATGTTTAAATAATCATGGACTCATTCATGTTAGGATGTTATGACAACCCGATTTGACAAGTCCGTCTTGGGTTGTTAGGATTGAAAGAGGTCCAACTCTCGTTTACAGCCCGTTTATGGTGGATTATACCGTTTTACCCCTGAAAGCTTTAAGATTCATGTCCAATTTGGTTCTATTTTTACCCACATCACTAAAGATGGAAAGGAAGAAGATAACACAAAAATGGAAAAACTTGCATCATAAAGAAACTAGTCTTACTCTGTGTAAATTACACAGACTAAAATAATTTTGAGAAACACATAAATTATATGGAACTCCAGAAAAATATGAGAGAATTGAGAGAAATTACATCTTCAAAGGTATATCTTAGTAAAATTTCTCCTAAAAAATGCGCGCACAGCATAGTCTTTGTGTACATCATGACGGACAACACTAAGGCCCAACCCCACCTCATCTTCGACCCCCCCCCCCCCCCCCCCCACACACACACACCCTCTCCAACATCGACTTCCACTTCTCTCTCCTCTCCCGCGTCTATGCTATCATCGACCGCCACGACGTCCCCCTCTCCAACACCCCCTCCACCTCTTCGTACGCCTCACCCTACCCTTCTTATCAAATCTCATTCTTGGATCCGGTACCGCAATCAATATCGTCTTCAACCCGTACTCTTCTCCAAATTCAAATTTCAAGATTAAGCACAAATAAGAAAATGAAAATGAAATTAGGTAGTAAACTAAGGTTTCATAAATTAATACATACACCATACATAGATAAGATTGATTTAGTTAAGCAAAATGTCTCAAAAGTAATTTCACAAACACTTTGCGTGCTACATAGGCATTTCATCGAACAGTTAATGAGCAAAACACTATTTTATAAATTAAGTACAAGATTTCTAGGTTTTGAAGTGATTCCTATTGAAATATGCATGCTGCAATAGCTAAACGGGAATAGTAGAAGAAATCTTACCAAATCTCATTCTTGAGTCCAACACCGCAATCATCACTTCTTTAACCCGTACTCTTTCCCAATTTGTTAGATGATATATTAGTTTAGTCCCATATTAGTTATGTATCAGTTTAGTCTTCTGTTCTCTCCTATATAGATGAGCCATATTGTATTCAGTTTATTCGATCAATCAAAAAAGAATTATTCTCATCCAATAATCTAATATGGTATCAGTGCCTATCGTTATATAAGGTTTATACTAATTTGATCATCGTCGTCGAGGTAGGGTGGTTCTCGTCTTCATCAGAATCACTCCACCTCCCGTCATTCCTCTCCCGATCTTGATCAAAACCCTAATATCCCCCAAAACCCTAAATCTTCAAAACCCTAGCGGTCATCCAACAACAAGATCCAAAACCCTAGCCGTCATCATCAACATCAACATCAACGTCAACATCAGATCGTCATCATCAACTCAGGCGACTTTCCTCGCCGTCGACGCTGCCTAACTCCGGGATCAGCAAGATCAAACAGCGCCCAAACCAACTCTCCTTAACCATCAATAGCCTGCGCCTCTCCCTACTCCGCAGCAGCCATTGACCTCCCTGCGCCTCCCTTTCCCGCCACCACCTATGCCTCTCTCTGAGCCATAGTAGCTGTCGACCTCCTCGACATGTGTGCACTACATGGTGGCACTGGAGACCACCAAATCCACCATCGATGCCATGGCAATTAAGTTTGACGTCCCTTACCCCGCCACCGCCAATGCCGCTGCAGGGCTGAGCGTCGTCATCGCCGCTCAAATCGTCAGGTCTCCCACCCTCAAACCCAACAGCAAACCCTAATCTCCATCGAAACCCTAGTCACCTCTCACTCCTTATGTTATGTTTGTTTGGTTTTCTTTGCTGGACCCGACCCTCAAACCCAATACCCTATATTCCTATCTCACTTAAATTAGATCCAAATACCACCTAATCCCTACCCGACCCGCTTCAAACCCAAAACCCTACCCCATTTTTTTTCTTCTTTTTTTTTTCTTTACTGTCTCAAAAAAAAACTTTCTTGTAGGTTCGTGTGCTTCTACATTCAGATCGTCAGCAAACTCACTTCGGTTGATCGATGGTGAGTTTGAGAGGGGGTGTCATCAGCATCCAATTCTCGGTTCAGGGATGATATCCAACCACATCGACAATTCTCAGGTTCAGGGTGAGATCCCATCATCGACAATTCTCAAGTCTGGGGTGATATCCTATCATCAACCATTCTCAAGTCAGGGGTGAGATCCCATCAGTTTATTTCTCAGTTCAGGGGTGAGATCCCATCATCAACTATGTCTCAAGTCAGGGGTGAGATCCCATCACAGATCGGGATATGGAGACCCTGCCACTGTTCGGGGTGAGATCTCAACAGTGCGCCACTACTACTTCCTTCCGCAACACTCTACTTCTCAGTTTTGTCACATGCGTCATCAAGCGCGGTCACTGCACAACAGTTTGTCGTTCCTTCTACATCAACATCGTCGGTATTCCAAACTCTTGTTGCTTGAACCAACTTAAGTTTGAAAGGGAGTATTAGATGATATATTAGTTTAGTCCCATATTGGTTATGTATTAGTTTAGTCTTGTGTTCTCACCTATATATATGAGCCATATTGTATTCAGTTTATTCAATCAATCAATAAAAAATTATTCTTATCCAATAATCTAACACTACCGGAGATACTGCATTGATGAACACGGTTATTCGGAAATGGTGGAAGAGGTGACAACGTCAGAGGCGAGGTCAAGATTTGGGGAGGACCGCGTGGGAGTGGGCAACGTCAGAGGCGAGGTGGAGGATTAGTGAGGTTGAGGTAGATGTCAAAGGGAGTTTGAGGGTTGGGAAAGTCGGCGATGTAGTTCGTCGGTGGCGTAGGTGGAGGGATTGTCGTTGAAGGCGGTGGTGGGGTGTGTCAACGAGGTGGATGGCCACGTGGGAGGGGGCTTCGTCGGAGGCGAGGTCGAGATTTGGGGAGGGTTTTGCAAGTGGGAGAGGTTGAGATCTTGGCTAGAGAGGGTTTGAGTTTTTCTCTCTCTTTATTTTATGAAAATGTACGGACCATATGTGTTAGTTTTGATGAAAATTTTCTAATTTTGCTATCCTTTCTCTATTTCAAAATAGTGAAAGGGGAGATGGGACAAAGCAATTAGGTTAATATATAGTTATAAGTTACTAGTATTATACACGTGCTGTGCACATGGGGAAAAATTGGGGGGGAATGAAAAGGGCAAAAAAAAAATTTACCTGCACGTGCGCTGCACGGGTTAGGTTATGGACAAAGGCCTTCACCCATTATAGTAGTAGAGATAATACACAAGTGAAATAAATAAAGAAAAAATACCTACCATAGAAAATAGCAACTACGTACATGACATATGAGATATCTTCTTTTTAATAACTCTTAGAATGCAAAAGTTGTGTGTATTATAAAATAATAGAAACAATAAACAAAAGAAATAGAGATGAGAGGAAAGAAGATTATTCTCATTCATAGGTTTTTCATGTATATACAAATGATTCACCCAATGACCTATTTATAGGCTTACAAAGAATACAAAGAGACAATTACATAATTATTACATATAAATAAATATGAATGAATGTAGTGGTGGTGGTGGAGAATGTGGAAAGAGTGGGGGGGAGTTCAATAGACAATTCACACTAAATAATTTGTTTATAACACTCCCCCTTGAATGTCTATTGAATGTAAATAAGAATATTCCTCATTAAAACCTTACTAGGTAAAACCCAAATGGGAAAAACCCTAGTGAAGGAAAAAGAGTACATAATCTTTAACAATGATATGCAATGAAGATGCTACCTCGTTAAAAACCTTACCAAGAAAATCCAGTGGGACAAAACTTGGTGAAGGAAAAAAGAGTGCAGCGCATATCATCTCTCCCCTGACGAGATCATCCGATTAGGACTTTCAAAAGTCGTATCTCGAATCTCGATCAATTTTACCATCCTTTCCAAAAGTTGGGGTGATAGGGTCATAGCGAGCAATCTTCTGGATTGTCGCTTGATTCTATTTGGTTAACAATGATTTCACCCTTTTAATTGAAACATTATGAGTGAAGAAGAACTTTGGTGAGATATGCTTCGTTTTATCACCTTTGATGTAGCCATCATTTAGCTGAGCTATGCATGCTATATTATCTTCAAATAAGGTTGTGGGGATATCTTTATCGACTGAAAGACCACATATTCCCCGGATATATTGAGATATCGACCTCAAACAAACACATTCACGACTTGCCTCGTGGATTGTCAATATTTCTACATGATTAGTTGAAGTTGCTACTAGTGTTTGCTTTGTAGAACGCCAGGAAATTGCTATTCCTCCGCAGGTGAACACATATCCTGATTAAGATCGGGCTTTATGTGGATCAGATAAATACCCTGCATCTGCATACCCAATTAAATCTGATTTGGACAGGTTAGAATAATACAAGCCCATATCTATGGTCCCTCGAAGATATTTAAATATATGTTTCACACCATTCCAATGTCTTCGAGTTGGTGAGGAACTATATCTTGCCAATAAATTTACCGCAAAAGATATATCAGGACGTGTATTGTTAGCAAGATACATTAATGCTCCAATGGTACTAAGATATGGTACTTTAGGATCAAGTAGTTCTTCATGTCCTCACGAAGTCTAAACACATCTTTATTAACATCTAATGACCTCACTACCATGGGAGTACTTAAGGGATGAGCTTTATCCATGTAAAACCTTTTAAGTACTTTTTCCAGATAAGTGGATTGATGCAAGAAAATCCCATCTTTCAAATGTTCAATTTGAAGACCTAAACAATAGCTTGTTTTTCCAAGGTCTTTTATTTCAAATTCTCTCTTTAAACATTGCACGGCTTGTAATAACTCTTCAGGAGTTCCGATGATATTTAAATCATCAACATAAACAACAATTATAACAAATTTTGATCCTAAACTTTTTATAAACACACATGGGCATATAGGATCATTATTATAACCCTCTTTTATTAAAAATTCCCTCAGACGGTTATACCACATCCGTCCTGATTGTTTTAATCCATATAACGCTTTGTTTAACTTAACTGAGTAAATTTCCCGAGAATTATCATTATGTGCTTCTGGCACTTTAAATCCTTCAGGGATTTTCATATATATATCATGGTCTAACGAACCATACAAATAGGCCGTGACCGCATCCATGAGGCGCATTTCAAGTCTTTCATGCACTGCCAGACATATCAAATATCGAAATGTTATTGCATCCACCACAGGAGAATATGTCTCTTCATAATCAACACCAGGCATCTGGGTAAAATCTTGTGCGATAAGCCGTGCTTTACATCTAGTAATCTCATTTCGTTCATTTCTTTTTCGTACAAATACCCATTTATAGCTTACTGGTTTGATCTCTTTTGGTGTTCGAACTACAGGTCCAAAAACTCCTCGTTTTTCAAACGAGTCTAATTCAGACTTAATTGCCTCTTTCCATTTTGGCCAATCATTTCTATTTCTACACTCTTTCACAGAGGTAGGTTCATGATCCTCGTTTTCATTTATGATATCGCGCGCTATATTATATACAAAAATATTGTCGACAATTTTGTTATTCCGGTCCCATCTTCTTCCCGTAATGACATAGTTAATCGAGATCTCTTCATTTTCATTAATTTCAGGTACCTGATTCTCTTCATTATTAACTATGTCAATGGTCTCTTCTGGAGAGACATCCTCGAGTTGACAATCATGGTTATTTGCTCCTTTTCCTTTTCGAGGATGTTTATCTTTGGAACCAAGTAGTTTACCACGCTTCAAGCGTGCCTTAGACTCACTAGCAATTATAGGTTGTCCTTCAGGGACATCAATTTTGACAGGAGCATTTACAGCTGGAATATGAGATTTTGTTACTCTTTTATGGTCAGTAAATGCGTTTAGCAGTTGGTTTGCAATACCTTGCAAATGAATTATCATTTGAACTTCTAATTCACTTTCTTTGTTCGAGGATCTAAACTTTTTAATGATAATTCATTCCACGAAATCTCTTTTTCCAACTATTTATTATCTCCCCCTAATGTTGGGAATGGTGATTCATCAAAGTGACAATCTGCAAACCTTGCAGTAAACAAATCTCCAGTCATCGGTTCAATATACTTGATTATAGATGGAGATTCATACCCAACATATATTCCCGTCCTCCTTTGAGGTCCCATTTTTGTGTGTTGTGGTGGATTAATTGGGACATATACCGCACATTCGAAAATTCGTAAATGGGAAATATTTGGTTCCTGACCATGGACCAATTGTAAGGGAGAATTATCATTATAACTGGTTGGCCGGATGCGTATAAGTTGTGCTGCATGTAAAACAGCATGTCCCCAGGCCCTAACGGGGAGATTTGATTTCATAAGCATTGGTCTAGCAATCCATTGGATCCGTTTTATAAATGATCATGCCAAACCTTAAATATATCTGTAAACTTCTGGTTTACAGTATCAGTAAACTTCATATTTACTGTATTATATGATTCAACAATTTTTATAGTTGTATAATACAATCCAGATCACAAAGTGGAATAAACTTTGCAACACACTCCTTTTGATTGTCATACTTAAGGTAACGCCTATACCTTGTTCATTCGTAGTCTTATATCTGAACAAATTTATCGGGACTTTAAAAAAAATGGTGTATTTTTGAATTCTGAATTTTGTGCCTTCAGGCATCATGGAATTAGCTCTTCAGGAGCTTATGAAATTTAACTCTTCAAGATTTCTAATTTTACACAACCATATAAATTTATATAATATTGGTGTGTGCTTCATCATATCTCAAATGAGAGAATATGTATTATAGAGTGTGTGTGGTAATAATGTCTTCAAGACATTTATCCCAACTTGAATCTTGAATTTATACATATAAAATAATTTAAAAAAAGAAAATAAACAAACTTGTAAAGCAATATATCAAGCATATATGATAATATTAAACTTAAATAAACAGAATATTATCATAACTCATAACAGTCATGAAAAACAAAAACAAAACTTATAAATAAAGTAACTTGAAATGATAAATCATTTTGATCACTTCTGGTGATCACAATTTTTTTTTATCTTCAGGATAGTATATTTATCACTTCTGGTGATTATCACTTCCATCTTCAGAATGGACAGAGAATCTACCACCTTTAAGTGTATCATATTATTGAGGTTATGACCATCAGTTAATTCTTTCCTTTATTCTTTAATGATTCTTGATATAGATCAACAAAATACATTACCATACTACAGGTACGCTACCGATGGTCTTGCATCATACGCCAATGACGGATTGTTTATACATTTTATTTTCTTTTCATTATCCAAGTCCACATCTATGGCCACGATGATGGGTACCATCATGGCTAAAATCACTAGAACAATTATATAGCATCACATTCACTTCGGGGAATGGAGCATGTCCAATACATTAGACGAAATCGTCATTTTTCCATACATTTATAGTTAGTCACAGTTATGCATATTTAGATCTACAGGATCGTCATCAATTTATACTCATTGTATTGTTATTATACAAACAATATTTTCTTCATTTCGAGAGATCTTCGGGATCTTTAATTTTGATATATCAAATTCTCACATAATTCCTTTTGCTAGATGAACAATATTTTATTTAAATTTCAAGAGATCTTCAGGATCATTGATTTTGACACAATCATCTTTCACTCCTTCAGGGAGATTGTGACGAAAGAAAATTATAGCTTTCGTATGATCTCATTTCGATGCTTCTTTGAATCCATCAATCAGGGCCAGCCCTGAGTTCCGGGGGGCCCTAGGCGAACTTCCGAAATGGGCCCCCCTGCCCCATATTAAAAAAAAAAAAAATTTACGCGCGAAACGCGTGCCTATATTTACAAGGGAAGTTTGAAATCGGGGCCCCAAAAATGACGAATTCCGCGGGGCCCGAGGCGGCCGCCTTGCCCGCCTACATATCAGGGCCGGCCCTGCGAGTCCATAGTATATATAACTTTGGTTGTCTAGGTTTGTTCCCACCAAGGCCTTATATCTATGCTCTGACACAATGCTAAATAAGTTCTGGCATCGGAAGAACAATGTAAACTAATAAACAACAAGAAAATTTAATCAAACCCAAGTTAGAATTCTCCACGCAACTTAAAAAACCTTATCTAACCATCTTATAAACAATAAACAAATCCACACATATTTCTAGATCTGAACAAAAAAACATATATAATTTTAAAAAAAATCAAGAATCGAGAACTGACTACCTCAGCTTTAGCAGAGGCAGCACCGCCGAGATCCCCCAAATGGATCTCGCTCCCTTCCGTATCCATCATGACCGCCACCGCGTAGCCCTTCTCCTCGTTCAACCTCCTCACCTCCTTAATCACCTCGCGGTGCCACTCGTGGGTCCCATGGCACATGTTGACCCTGGCCACGTTCATCCCGCCCACGGCCAGCGCCTCGAGCTGGTCGGGCCCGCAGGTGGCGGGGCCCACGGTGCAGATGAGCTTGGTTCGGCGGGTGGAGCGGAAGCCGTTCTCCTTGAGCTCGGCCTCGGAGATGGCGTCGACGTCGATGGAGGAGGAGATGCCGTTAGTAGAGAAGAGGAGATCGGGGGCGGAGGGAGAGGGGGAGGCGATGCGGAGGTGGCCGAAGTGGCGGCTGAAGGGGAGGCGGAGGAGGGAGGGGGAGGGGGAGAGGAGGTTGGATTTGAGGAGGGAGGAGGGAGGAGGGGAAGGGGGTCGTGGAGGGGGGGAGGTGGTGGAGGGATTGGGCCATTTTTTATTGGGGTTGAGAATTGGGGATTTTGGGTTCGGGATTTATAGGGTTTAGGACGTGGATTAGTGGTGCCCCTTAAAAATTTTGGGCCCTGGGCATGAGCCCAGTTCGCTCTACCCCATGGCCGGGCCTGCCATCAATTGTCTCTTTGAGACTTTCGGTATTCAAATGAATTTCAACATCCAAAACTCATGACAAGTAATTCTTGTCGCTTATTATCAAGAGCTTTGAAAAATACGAACATAATAAAATTATATGCATAATTAGAAATAAAAAGATGAGATCAAAATATAACTTTTCTGACACACAAGATCCATAAAAAAATGGCCAGTGTAGAGCATACTAAGTTATATTGATCTTAAGGAAATGATCAAAAATAAAAAATAATAAGATGAACTCGAGATTAACATACTTACATATATAAGACCAAACATTTTTCTTTTTCTGCGGATGAACTTGAGACTCGAAAGGTAGAGACTCGTGCTGATAACGTATTATAAAATAATAGAAACAATAAACAAAAGAAATAGAGATGAGAGGAAAGAAGATTATTCTCATTCATAGGTTTTTCATGTATATACAAATGATTCACCCAATGACCTATTTATAGGCTTACAAAGAATACAAAGAGACAATTACATAATTATTACATATAAATAAATATGAATGAATGTAGTGGTGGTGGTGGAGAATGTGGAAAGAGTGGGGGGGGGGGGGAGTTCAATAGACAATTCACACTAAATAATTTGTTTATAACAGTGTGCATATTGTCTAACAAACACAATTTTCATTTACGAAACATACGTTCTGCATATAAGTCCATCACAATAAACATATTTGTATCAAGCCCATCTATTTTATTAACTTGTTGCAATTAAGTCCCTCAAAACACGTAAACATTGAGAATTTTTCCCAAAACAGGTCTTTTTTTAAAAATAATTCTCAAAATAGGCCTGTTTTGAAACTAATTCCGAAGATAAGTCAGTCTTTACAGGCCGCAGTACTGAACTGTGGGCTTTTCGATTTCATGGCCGCAGTTGACAACTGTAATAGGCTTATAGACTTAGGGAAAAAAATACCCAAGTGTAAAATATGAAAAATAAGAGGTCGCAGTTGAGCACTGTGGTCTTGATAATACATAGACCGCATTTCACAACTGCAGGCTCAGTTATATGTTCGATGAAGTCAAGTTCTTAAAACCTTCTAATACCAATCCGACCATATAACTGAGGCCGCAGATGTGAACTGCGATCTCTATAATATCAAGGCTACAACATCTAACTGCGGCATCATTTTTTTCATATTTTATACTTGGGCAATTTTTTCCCTAAGTCTCCGAACCTATTAAGCAAATATGTATAATATATACTTGGGCTGCTGTTGTGAACTGCGGCCACAAAATCGAAAAGACCATAGTTCGGTACTACGGCCTATGATGACATATCTATCTTCGGAATGAATTTTAAAACAGACCAATTTTAAAAATTAATTTAAAAAAGAGACTATTTGGGGAAAAAAATCTAAACATTGAGGCAATAAATACGTAGTAATTTTCCTAAGGAAGTAAATAAAAAGGTAATAAATTTAATAGTAGATATAACATTAGTCTAATAGTATACCACCTCAGTAAAAGGAAAGAAGTAGATTTGGTAGTAGGTGTATAGTTACCCTTTCCCTAAACCCCACCTCTTTCACCCCCTTATTAGAACCGCCATCTCCGTCTCCCTCCCTTCCCCCAATTCCAAATTTTCCCAAAACCCATCAATGGAGATCGTCGACTTATCCTCAGATGGTGAAGACTGCATCCCCTTACCCCAACTCCTCCAAATCCAAACCCAAAACCCACCAAAATTCGCCCCCCATCTCCTCAATCTCCCCCAAAACCCCGATTTTGAGGAGGTGGCTAGAAAAGCCCACTTGGGTATAATGTGTTTTTGTAGAAGAAGAAACCCACGTAGTGAGTCTGAATATGAGTTTGATGTGAGGGCAGTGTTGAATTTTGTGAGAGATATCGCGGTTTCTCCATGCATTGAAGTGGAGGAAACTGCCAAGGTTGTTAAATTTTCGGCGCAGGTTAATGGGTATAGGCAGTATGTTTCGGCGTGTAGGACTAGTGGGGTGGAAGTGGGATCAGGGTTTAGTGCTGAGAGGGTGTTGGGGTTTTTGAAGGGGTTGGGTGTTGGTTGGGGTGGTGATGATGAGGGGAAGAGGGAGGGAGTTGGTAGGGAGGTGGAGCTTTTTAGGGCGTATCGGCGGTTTGTTACGGTTAGGCCGGATTGGGTGTATCGGCCTGTGGAGGAAGTTGAGGATGGTGAGGACGTCGAGGAGGACGGTGAAGGTATGCTTGTTATGTTTTTTTTTTCTTTTTCGCTCTAGTTGATGAATTTGAGTTGCACTATGCGTTATGAATTTTGTTTATACTAGTTTAATATTTATCGGTGGTTAGTAAATATGAAAATATGTAATTACCTATACTAGTATCGAAATTGTTGCTTGTAAGTTGAAGTCAGTAGTTAGATATAGATGTTGAACCTTTCTCATTGCCTTGGTTCTATAGGTTAGGGAGATTCTAGTTACAAATAAGTTCAAGGTGAGGGACTACTGTAACTAGTTAAGATATGCAACAAAATTGCAGAGACGAAGAATGCCTAATGGATGGAGGAGAAAATTTGTTGTAGTCTCAACAAAAACATGAAGTTGATTTCAATATGTTTTAGTGGATGTCTGTATGGAGTTAATTTACCTTCCAAATTGATCAATTGAAAGAATGACAGAAATGGACCAGTTCTGTATATAGTTTTATTTATCTGGAAAAAGCTAATGGTAAGAGCATCAAGAATTGTAATGTGATGGCTTTGGGGTGGAAAAACAAGAAACAAGGGTCTAGTAGTTACAGATGGAATTGGTATATGCCTAGAGGACTTTCTAGCTGTGAAAGTTAAGAACTATTGGGGCATAGGAAGATTTGTTCACTATTACCGTAGCTTATGGGTTGAAAGTAGCATTTATATCTTTCTTAAGTGCTTCATGAACCTAGTCGCATTAGGAGTGAGCGTTACGGGGTTCAGTGACACATGTTGTCATTAACTCATTATTGGTATTTGGTATTTCTATTGCTATGTTTACTGCTGATAAATTAGTTAATGAGATTAGAATGAGTTATATTTATAGTGGGAATGTGGAGAAATTAGGAGCTTAGAGGATTTGATTCAATATGACAGAAGCACAGTGCTCGGAGTGTAACTTCAACAAACCTGTAGGAAGATGATATGAACTGCTACTATTGCCATCATATGCAGATCATGAGCACAACCAACATCAACTGAGGTGCAGAATGAGTGATGAGGATATCAATTCTATTTAATTTAGTATTTTATTTCAGTACTATATTTGTTTTTGGCAATTATAGCCATATGTAATCTTTCTTTTTGCATTAGAATATTTTTGAGATTTGTGTCAAGATTTGTTTTGAGCCTATTTATAGGCCCTGAGATTAATGAGAAAGATATGCCATTTTTGATTAAAAAGTTATTGTGTTGTGTTTTTCTCATCATCTCTCTTTTTTGTGTGATACAATTAAGATCCAATTGTTAGGGTCCGTGATAAATCCTAATAAAAAAAATTAGAGTTTGTGATAAACTCTAAAACTACCCCAAATCCCCACATCAATTAAACTCAAACCCCCACATCCAATTCTCAAATATTTGTGTTATACTGCTTTATCAATTATCATATCTATTATATTATTTGATTTGCCTGTCATCCACAAAAACAATTGAGATTGAGTGTTCCACTTACTTGATTAGAGTACGAATTAATATTGAATCTTTTACTTGCTAAGAACACTTAGGGATTTAATTATTGATTGTTAGAATTGAATTATTAATTGGGATTGTTAAACGTGATACAGTTCTTGAAAATTCATCAAACTGATTAACTATTTAAAATTTCTAACTTTGATCCGCACTACGTGTTGGTAAAATTAATCCATTAAGAATCTTGAAAATTCTCTATTTAGGGTTAGTTTTATATTATTTTGGTATCAGAGCGAAGGTTCTTAAAAACTTAGTTCTTGCATCATTTAGGCATTCATTTAGGATCGTGTAGTCTTTTATTTTTTCTTTCTTTATTTTAGATCATTTCATATTCATTTATTTATTTATTTATTTAAAAAAAAACTGGCACACACACGACCCCCTAGTTTCCCACTTTTGGTGAATGCACCTTCGCAGCACCACCACAGATCATGAAGAGCCTTTCTTAGTCCTCCCAAATCACCCAATTAGGAACCCTAGACTTTCTCGGCCTGAAATGGATAACTCTGTTATCTCCGCTATCCTAGCTGCCATTCAAGCAATTCTTGCCAATATCAATCAGAGGCTTGAGAAAGTGGAATTAAATCAAACCGTTGTCCCTGAGCTTCCTGCCAATCGTCAGATCCCTCGAGGGAATGTTCGTGACGATCGACGTCAAGAACGTGACCCTGACGAACAATTTAAGAAGAACATTAAGGCTGACGTTCTCCATTTTGAAGGCCGCATGGAACCCCAAGTTTATCTTGATTGGATCCGTGCGATGGACCACTACTTTGTGTGTTTTAACATGAGCAAAGCCCTGAAAGTTAAATTTGTCACGATGAAATTGATTGGAAAAGCTCAACAATACTGGACCAATCTTGAACACGCCCGCAGAGGCCGAGGCTTGGCACCCATATCCAGTTGGGAAGCCATGAAAGAGAAGCTCACCGAGAGATATGTACCGTTACCGTTCCACACCTGATTGCTAGATTCGTGGAACCATCTTTATCAAGAAAATAAGTCCACACAAGAATATGTTGATAAGTTTGATAACTTTCTTATTCGGTGCAATGCTTTAGGTAAAGAGAGTGAAGAACAAACTCTCTCTAAATTCAGAGCTGGACTACGAGCTGACCTTAGGAACGAGCTAATTCATAGAAATATGGACTCACTAGCGGCAGCCTACGCCCTAGTCCTCGATATGGATTCCCTTAAAGCAAGTTCCCATTACAAGTCTAGCGATTCGATGGATCATTCCTCCAGAATGAATCCTCCTGATTCCTCTAGACCTAAGCACTCATCTCCTCAGTACGCTAACAAGTTTTACCCAAACAAACATACTTCAAATTCCTATCCACTTAGAAATAACAACACGGGTAAGAACACTGAAAGAGACTATTCTAAGATTGATCCTCTCACTAAGTGCTATAAATGTAAGGGATACGGCCATGTTGCTGGCAACTGTCCCAGCCCAAGTAGGATCAATATAGTAGAGGGTACCGCAGTCATCGCTGATGAGCCCGACAATGAGTTTACCTATGAACCTAATATAAGTGATGACTTTGATTAAAAAGGGGATAGCCAGTCTCTCAATTGTATTCAGTCTGTTCAGTCACCTCCATTGAGTATACCTGAGTTACCCATTCCTTTCCAAGTCACTTGGCAACCCATAGATTTTATTCCTATGTTAGAGCATCACAAAGTCACAGAGTCTGCATCCACATTTTTATTCTGCCTTCATGATTTGCATAGAGAAATTTCCAAAGAAATTAATGAGAATAATTTTAACTACACGTTAATAACAGATACAAGAAGGAAATTTAAAACTCTTGATATTGGTGATGAAGTGATGGTTCGGATTCATCCGGAACGGTTTCCATCTGGATCCGTTAAGAACTTGAACATACGTGCTGCAGGCCCATTTAAGATTCTTCATACAATCAATGATAAAACCAATGTCGTTGACCTTCTTGAAGGCTTTGACATAAATAAGATTTTCAATATTGAGGATCTAGTACTTTATGAAGGCTCAAAATTCGGCCTTAGAAATTTTCTTATAGATGAGCCTACTCTGCAGCCTAATGGCGAGATTCCCACATTTACCCCTCTACCTGATACTATTCACCCACCGACAGAAGAATTGAATAATATTTTAGATGATCAGATAATCTCTATAAGAGATGGTGGTATGCACAAGTATTTGGTGAGGTGGAAGAACAAGCCAAAGTCGGATGACACTTGCAGTGATCGTAAGGGCTCCCGCAACTGGATCTAGATCTTTTGGAGCACCATGACACGATCACTTGTTTTGACTCGACTAGGTTGAGCTCTCTCCCACCCGGAGAGAATGATGAGGGCATCAATTCTATTTAATTTAATATTTTATTTCAGTACTATATTTGTTTTTGGCAATTATAGCCATATGTAATCTTTCTTTTTGCATTAGAATATTTTTGAGATTTTTAGAATCTTTTGATATTTGTATTAAGATTTGTTTTGAGCCTCTGTATAGGCCCTGAGATTAATGAGAAAGATATGCCATTCTTGATTAAAAAATTATTGTGTTGAGTTTTTCTCTTCATCTCTCTTTTTTGTGTTATACAATTAAGATTCAATTGTTAGGGTTTGTGATAAATCCTAAAAAAAAATAGGATTTGTGATAAACTCTAAAACTACCCCAAATTCCCAAATCAATTAAACTCAAACCTTAATCTCCAAATCCAAAACCCTAACCACTCTTCATCTTCTTCCTCACGCCCATCGATTCCCGAAACCCATCCACGATCCCAAAAACTTGTCTGTTTGTCCACCAAATCCCGATCGAAACCCTAGCCCTATCCCCGACCTACCTCCTCCGTCGTCACCCCTCGTCGACCACCCCTCTCACGTCCGCCACAGTTGACGCCGCACCCAGACCCGCCAGCCCAGATCCGCCAGCACGTGCTTTTGCTGCCTTTCTCTTTGAGGTTGTTGCTGCCATTGCTGTCTCTTTAATTGTTGTGCTCTTCCGAGATCTACGTTGAGTTGTTCGAACCCTCGGTATACTCTTTCCAATTCTCAAATATTTGTGTTATACTGCTTTATCAATTATCATCTCTATTATATTATCTGATTTGCCTGCCGTCCACAAAAACAATTGAGATTGAGTGTTCCACTTGCTTAATTAGAGTACGAGTCAGTATTGGATCTTTTACTTGCTCAGAATACTTAGGGATTTAATTATTGATTGTTAGAATTAAATTATTAATTAGGATTGTTAAACGTGATACAGTTCTTGAAAATCCATCAAACCGATTAATTGTTTAAAATTTCTAACTTTGATCCGCACTGCGTGTTGGTAAAATTAATCCATTAAGAATCTTAGAAATTCTCTATTTAGGGTTAGTTTTACATCAATGAGGCTCAAAGACCACACTGTATAATGGATTTATCATGATGGAGGCAACTGATTTAAGTAGGAAAGAAATGATAGGATAGGTGCAAGACCCATATAAATTGAGAATGATTAGGCTGTTAGAAGAATACTAGTCTCTCATGTGATAGGATAAGTGCAAGTTTTTTTGTTATTGCATAATATAGACACTTTAAAATATTTTGCGAGGTTGACGCACCTCCACCTATAACATTATCCTAGGAAGCACAAACTCTTTGCGGGGCTGCTCGCACCTGAATCGGACTTGGGTGCGGGTGGGGTGCGGCGGGATTCGTACGGGGTGCGGCAGAATCCACACCCTTTATTTTATATTAAAAAAACAGAACCGGTGCGGGTCGGGTGCGGGTAGGATGCGGGTAGGTATATTATAAAAAAAAGTAAAAGAAGCAGAAAGAGCTGTCTTTCTCTTTTTCATGTTTCTCTTTCTCCCTCTCTCTAAAACCTAATTTTAAAATCCCTAAAAACCCAAATCGCCTCCTCTCTTGAAAACCCAAATCGCCTCCTCAAATCCTCTCTTTTCCGTCCAACCTCATCTCTCCGCCATCGCCGCTTCGATTCGCTTCGCCATCGTCTTCTTCGTCGTTATTTTCTTCAGGTTCGTTTCTTCTCTCCGCCGTTCGTTTCTTCTCTCCGCCGTCGTCTTCTTCCTCCGCCATTCGTTTCCTCCGCCGTCGACTTCTTCCTCCGCCGTTCGTTTCCTCCGCCGTCGACTTCCTTTCTCCGCCGTTAGCCACCGCTGCAACCGTCGGGTGCCGTCTCCTGTTTCCCCTCTCATAACAAGCCCTATGTATGAATTCCTCTCTCATAACAAATGACTTCACAGATTTTTTTAACTGTTACAAGATGCTTTTTTTTCAATGTTTGAAGATGCTTCCTTTTTACATACAAGATGCTTGCTGTGAATCCATGCTTGATGCTTGCTGTGTATCCATGTTTTTTTTCCATGCTTGATGCTTGCTGTGAAGAGGATTGCTTGCTGTTACAACTTGATGCTTATTGTTCTTGATGTGAATCTATACTTGATGCTGTGAATCCATGTTTATTTTTCATGCTTGATGCTTGCTGTGAAGAAGATTGCTTCCAGTTACAACTTGATGCTTACTGTTCTTGATGTGAATCCATCCTTGATGCTTGCTGTGAATTAATTCCTTGCTGTTACAACTTGATGCTTGCTGCTCTTGATGTGAATCTATACTTGATGCTGTGAATCCATGCTTGATGCTTACTGTTCTTGCTGTGAATTTTTTCACTGTTACAACGTACCATGCTTGCTGTTCTTGATGCTTGTTATCTTTTACCATGCTCGCTGTTTTTGATGCTTGAGTCTTTGATTCCTCACAAAAATTAGCAGAAAGAAAAATCATTGATGATGATTTTGGTTTTTTATACAAAAATATCAATATTAATATAAATATATAATATATAACATAATTATTTAAATATTAGCCGAATCCCAGCCGTACCCGTATCCCACTGTTTTTAGAAATTGCCCCATCCCCCGCACTTGCATCCCCGCACCCGAATCGGTGCTTCCTAGACATTATCTCTACACATGAACTATAGAGAATGGTTAAGGTTGTATTGCAATGAAGGTTGTATTGTTTGTCTTTCTTGGGTATAACCTATCGCTTTCATTTCTATTGAGAGATGCAAAATTGTGGTGTAACAACAAATAGGAAGAAGGGAAAAGAGGGCTGACAGAGAAGATAACCACAACCCTCGTAATCTAACCTAATAAGCTTGATCTGTACCATGGTTATCAAAAACAAGAACAATGCTGGTCCTAAAACATGGTATGGTGGACGTAGGTTTCTTAATATTGAATTGGAATGTAAAACATTTATCTGGATTGAAGGTATAGCCCATGGCATGTTTCCACTTCAGCATCATTTAGCTTCCTTTGTGCAGTGCAAATTGCAGCCTTGTTTTATCAGTTGTATTTAAAATTATATTTAATTTTGTGACTGAGATGCCAAACTCCCATATGGTTAGCCACACAACTGTTGGCACATGTTCATCTTGTTTCTTTGGCAGCCTTCTAAGAGTCGCCCCTCATTTTTTATATCAAAGAAACTAAAACTTACTGTTTAGTACTGTCTCATATTATACACGTATTAACCTATTATTGCATCCCCTCTTTTTTTTTCTTCCATTATTTCATAGAAGGGTTCTACTTGTTATGCTTACAAGCATGTGTTACATCCTAATTCCCCATTGAATAATACTGCCTGCAAACATAAATTATACAATGCTATATTTTTTCTATTTCAGGAAGTCTGGAGGATATATCTGATTCCTCATCAGTTGATGGGATAGAATTTGGAGTTTCTAGTGATTCAGATGCTGACTTCACTAATGAAATCGGGGAAGAGGAGTGGGAGGAAATATTGCGAGAACAAATGTGGGAAAATAAGGTTGAGTTTCAAGATGTCAATACCAAATTCCAAGAAGAGGATAATGGAATGGTCCAAGAGGTAATGCTGGAAGATTCGGTAATTTGCATGGAGAGCAGAGAAGATTATAGCATCTTTGATCTCGATGAGCAATATGAATCTATCAAGAGCAATCCACTTGAATTTGTTGCAAACTGCAGTGGGTCAGCTGGGGAAAATAGCTATCTTAATGAAGATCTTCAGATGGAAGATTTTTGTGATGATAGTTCTTCACCAGAATCAGATGCAGATGATGAAATTGCATGCAGTGGATGCTCTTCACATGTGATGGATTCGAATCAAAAGGAAGAAAATGAGTCTGCACTCCTTGCAACCAAGGAATCTACTGATTCCTCTCAACACCATAATGAGAACCGTACACTAGATAAGTTAGAAGTTTTGAATGAGCCCAAGTTGAAACAAAAGGATAGCGTTATTGCTGGTGTTGAGCATGTGATACGTGAACTAAACTGTAAAGTACATCCTTATGATGAAATAACTGAGCTTCGATCTGGTTATACTGATCAAGTGGGAAAAATTGATAATATCTCCTGTTCAATTGCTCTCAAGGAAACACCTGAGGAACCCGTTAATAAGAAAAGGAGGTGCGAGCCATTTGTTTGCTTTAATGGTGTGCAAGATACTACAGTCAGTTATCCTGCAAGACTGATTTCAACCAAAAGAAAATTTTCAGAATCGTTAGCTTCTTCAGGCGGACAATGTGAAGGGATTACTGGAAATACTTCTCTAAAATCCTCAACTGATGATGAAACTCTGAAATTTATTGTATCTGTCCAGCCTTTTAAAGACAACATTACGGTCTCAAATGGTGATGATGCAAATGGTGATGATGCAGATCAAAGTGAAACTGTGGACGTCAATCACACTTCGGGTGCTCTTATTAAAGAAGCAGAGGGAAGTACTGTTGCAAATAAAGGGGGCTATGACCAGTTTACCTCTTCTGAATATATTAATTTGCAAAAGACCGTACCTTCATCACCAGGAATTGTTGCTTTTGCAAACTCTGTTATCAGACATCACAGTTCTACTGGTCATAAGAAAGTTCTCTCTCATGGTGAGGAGGTTGTTGCAAGCACTGCAAATGACAAAAATCAGAGACGGGCTAATTTTGAAACAGATGTGAAGAAGCTTCCTTCCAAGAGTAAGGGTAACATTCATCATAGAATTAAAGATGGTAATGATATTCCACCCTCTTCTTGTATGCGTTCACTTAATCGATCACACAAGAGTACGTCACACAATTATAAGTGGCATGACCCCTATGACTGGCGGAGATTATACTCGACTCCTTTGATAAGAAACAGCCCAGTCTCACCTAACAAACCTTGGAAAGTAACATCAGATGGTAAACTCAATAGCTTCCCCAAATCATTGCACATGAAATTCCCGAGGGAGTTCACTTTGCCTACAAAAGAAGAGATAGAAAAGAAATTTAAAAAGTTTGGTCCATTGGATCAATCTAGAACCAAGGTCTCTTTGTACACGGGTGCTGCCCAAGTGTTCTTCTTAAGCCGAAAATCAAATTATGCTGCTTATAAGTATGTGAAGGAGATGAACATATTCTCTTAGCCTAATGTTTGTTTCTGGGTTGATCAGTATGAAAATTACAGGAGGGGAACTCAAGCTAGTCCTGTACTCATGCCTTCGTCTCTGAATCTGAAGTCCGCACCTTTGAATCTGAAGTCGTGTTTGAAAAGACCTGATAGGGTGAAAAAGAAGAGACACAAAGTGCATTTTCAGTTAGATAAACAGCCTAGTTCCATATGTACAAAAGTAACATGAGGGATATTATGCGGAGTAGAGCTGATTGGATTAGAGTTTGCATCTTCAAAGAAGTTTTGTAGAGTTGGGTGATTCCCGATAGCTCTGTGATTGTTTTGTAGGTTTTGTAAAGGTTGGTAAAATCCTTCACATGTCGTAGTTCGTTATTTAACTTGTGTCATTAAAAATTTTGCAATTCATATGTGACGGGTTTTCTTGATATTTCACATCTTATTCTGTTAGTTATGCTACATTTGTATGTAGATCGACTGGTTTATTAGCTTGAGCAATTGTTCGTTATTAGATCAGTTTTTTTTTTAATTTGAAGAAAAGGTGGAGTCTGGCCATCTTATTTCATTAATAAGTGATTAATAAAACAAATTCAGAGTACTCAGCCTACTACAAAATCCTACAAACAAAACAAAAAGCACATAAACTCTACCCCGAATATGGAGGGTGGGACAAAAGAAACATAGAGAAGCCACAAAGAAATACATCATATCCTCCAACAAACTCTGGGGTGGTCGGTATCAATGACCAAAAGAGGCCGTGCTAGCTATCAATCGATCGTCGGCCCGATCTTGATCTCATCATCAAATTCCTCTACTTGAAATACACTCGCAATCCTTTTCCTGAGACCTGTTGCTGCCACATTAGCTCAGAATGAAATAAAATGCATAATGTGAGTCAAATTACCAGAAATACTATTGCAAGTTCTATGAAAGTAAAGATTATTTCTGTCTAGCCATAAAACCCAGGTCATTGCGACGATAGCGATATACCACGCTTCTCTCGTAGAACACCCTCTCCGACGCGAACTTTGGGCCTACCCACAGATCCTCGTATGTACTAAGGTATGGAGTTGTCCCTAGGGCGCTGAGTACCTGTACGAGTACCGCTTTGCTCCTAGGACACTGTAGAAAAAGATGGTCTCTAGTCTCTAGGGCAGCGTGGCAGAACTTGCATTGAGAGTCCACACTCGACTGGCGCTTAGCGAGGTTTTCTCTTGTCAGAATCGCATCATTTAGTACCAACCATAAGAAAGCTTTGATTTTTAGTGGGCTTTCGTTTTCCAGATGACGGCTGACCATTTTGGGATACAACCCCTAAAATGGATGCGATTATAAATGGAGCGGACCATGAACTTGCCGTTCTTTTTCAATCCCCATGATTTCTTATTGGGACCCTGAGAGCAGCCAATTTCAGCATTGGTGATGTAGGCCTGAAGTTTCGTTAATCTAAACTGAGAGCCTAAGTCAAGCGGTTGTTTGAAAGATGGCTTCCAAGCACATCTTTTCCAGGCTGCGGCCACCGTGTAATGTGGTTGTGCCGCCTGCTCATATAACTTGGGAAACAGGGATCTGAGTGTGTGATCAGCACACCACGTATCCCACCAAAACCTGGTGAGTCTGCCGTTACCGATCGATGACTTCATACAACTATTGAATGGTTCATATGCCTTAGTGATGCCTTTCCAAAATCAGGAACCCGAGGGCCTATCCTGAAGCCCAGATTTCTCGACCCATTCCCATGCATGTATCCCTGAACAAATTGTTGCCGCCCTTCTCCATTAGGGTGGAACACTTTCCACCACCATTTACCTAGTAGCGCTAGATTCATATCTCGAAGATCAATTATACCTAGGCCTCCATGAATCTTTTTCATGCACGCCTTAACCCATCTAATGAGGTGATATCTTCCTCGATCCGGGTCTGCCCCTTTCCATAAGAAACGTTTCCGAGTCCGGTAAATTCTCTGGATTACCCATCGTGGCATTTCAAAGAAGGAGAGATAATAGGTAGGAAGGTTTAAGAGGACTGCATTAATAAGTGTGATTCTCCCTCTCGGAGATAGGGCTTTGCCTTTCCAGCCTGCTAGCCGTTTCTCAACCCGGTCAATAATTGGTAGCCAATCCGCCTTTTTGAGTTTCCCAGGTCTTAGCGGCAATCCAAGGTACTGAATGGGGAAACTCTTGGTGGGGCAATTGAGGATTGTGGCATGTTCAAGGGCCTCCTCTGGAGTCAGGGCAATGGGAATGAGAGCACTTTTGTGGAAATTAATCCTGAGGCCGGACCATACCTAAAAATAATACAGGATACCTTTGAAGATGGTAGTCTCCCCTAGGTTGCCATTGCCAAATAGAAGAGTATCATCTGCATATTGGAGTATAGAGCATCCTTGACGATTGAATACTATGGCCACTGGTATGATCCAACATGCTCTACTGCACTTAGCCATCATGGATCTTAGAACGTCTGCCACAATGGTAAAGAGGAGGGGTGAGAGCGGATCTCCTTTTCTGAGCCCCCGTTTGCAGGAGAATGGGTGGCTTGATACCCCGTTTGCCAAAATAGCCGTTCTGCTGGTGGTAAGACAAGTGTGGATCCATCTGATCCATCTATCCCCGAAATCTCTTCCAGCAAGCGCTTTCAACAAATAGTCCCATTCAACCGAGTCATAGGCTTTCTTGAAATCCAGCTTGAGGAGGTAGCTCTTAGAATTCGAAGTGTGGCATTGATGGATAGTCTCTTCAGCCGTTGCTATACTATCCTGAATACATCGTCCTTTGATGAATCCCGTCTGGTCTTGACTAATGAGGCCATCCATTACCTTCCCCAGTCTCCAACTCGTCGGAAGTCTTCTTTCTTAGGAATCAGCACAACCTCCGCATAGTTGAATCTTCCTAATTTGAGTTTATGCTCATAGAAGTCTGCGAACACCTTCATTAAGTCACCTTTGATTTCCTCCCAGAAAATTTGATAGAATAGAATCGGGAAACCATCTGGACCTGGAGCTTTATCTTTTCCAAGTTGTTGGACTGCCTTCCAGACCTCCTTCTCAGTGAAGGGTGCTTCGAGGGATTGCAGACCAGGATCGGAGTTGCCTGCTTGGTCTTGCCAGAAGTCGTGTTGGAGAGGGACTCTCAAGTCTGCTTTGTGCCCAAAGAGGCGCTTGAAGTGGGACTGGAAAGCCAGCTTAATAGCAACATCGCCTTGTACAATTTCGAAATCCGAGTGGATCAAGTGAATGAGGTTAGATCTACGCCAGGCACTGGCAACTCGGTGGAAGAATGATGTGTTCGCATCTTCCTCTTTAAGTCACGAAATTCCTAGATCGTTGTTGCCATTTGATTTCCTCAATCCTGTAGAGTTGGTCAATTTCCTGTCTGAATTGGAGCAGTCGATTCCGCTTTTCCTATAGCAGATCCCTAGTTTCTTCAGTATTATCCAGTTCCTCAAAACCTTCAAGAAGGGATTCCTTTGCTATCCAAATTAGCGCAAATCTGGTCTTGTTCCACTTCTCGAGCTTGTCCTTGAGTCTGCTAATTTTTTCACACCATATAGCGGACGCCTCACCACCCTTGGTCGGGCGAGAGCAATTCTCGTTGACCATATGGTGGAAGCCTTGTATTTCTAACCATGCCTTCTCGAATCTAAACTTTGAAGATTTTCTTGGTTGATCTTCCTCGGCAGACAAGAAAATAGGTACATGGTCCGATGTTGGTTTAGGGAGTGATTTGGCTGAAGCCAGCGGAAATCTGGTCTCCCAGTCAGTGGAGAGCAGAATTCTATCTAGTTTAGCTAGTATTGGCGACGCTTGCATATTGGACCAGGTGAAAAACCTATCAGAAATGGGAATGTCAACCAAATCCAGGTTCGTGATCACCTCATTAAAAGCTTCCCTATCCGACTCACTGGCTCCTCTACCTCTGTGCTCAGAGGCGAATCGAGTGATGTTAAAATCACCCTTCACCACCCAAGGGTGTGGCCAGTGGGTCTGGATAGCTCTTAGTTCTGTCCAGAAAGCCATTTTAGAAACAGACGTATGCGGACCATAGACTACCGTAACTGATTGAGTCCACAGGTCGGCTTTGTGATAGAGCAAGACCGACAGTGAAAATTGCCCGTCAGTTCGTCTAGACAGGAAAAAGCATCTGGGTTAAAACCTAGAGTGATACCCCCAGATGCCCCCACAGAAGGGAACATTCTCCATTCTGAGACTCGGTTACCCCCCAACCTACTAAGTCTAGACAAATATGATAGTTTGGTCTCTTGTAGACCCACGATGTTAGCCTTTGATTTGGCTATGACTTCTTTAACCATTTCCCGCTTTCCCTGCTTACCGAGGCCCCTCACATTCCAGAATAGGGCCTCCATTAACTACAGTTAGGTAAGGGAACGTGACTCGAACTGGATTTTGAGTTCGAGATAATGTTAACTCTATTGGTCTCCCAACCTCTAATTTTGTTAAGGAGGAGAGCGTTCCTATCAGTATCGGTAACCGCAAGACCACATGTTTTAGCTAGAGTAAATATCTCATTATCAGTCATGAAATTAAAAATAGATGCAAGGAAGGAGCATGTACCTCCGTCGCTTGTCTTGGCTGATTTTGCGGCTACCGCAATCTCCAAATAGTCGTCTAAGGACTCCTCAATAGCCCTCTTAGCGACTTGGTGAACTCTGAACCCTATACCGTCATTAGTCGAGCTAGAAGCCTTTGGTTGCGAGGGGGAATGTGGAGGGCACAAATTTCGGAGATATGTTCGATAACTCGTTCGCCAGGTCCTTCAATTCAATCGACTCTTCATCTGAGTAAACACAATCATCATCGAGATTAAATATATCATCTCGATTGTCTTCATTTAGGTCAAGAGGTGAGATGGGGACACACTCATTTGTGCAAATAATTAATTGTTCTCCCCCTGAACTGGGCCCCTCTTTGGGCCCAACAACAGATTCTCCACTCACGCTCAGATTCCTCTTGTTATATACCCACTCCTTGGGCTTGGGCCCAGAGTTTATTTCCATTGCTTTCAATGCTTGCTCTGTGTGTAGGCTGCCATAACCTATTCTGTGCCTTTAGGGCAGTAGACTGTCTCCTCTGTCGCCTTCGTCACGTGCCTCTTTCTGAGTGGCTGGCGTTGCGGTCAAGACATTGGGAGCTATGATCAAGGCATTGAACGCAACACTCAATGCGTTGGCCTCTTCACTTCTCGATGCTTCTTTGCCAAATACGTGTTTCCTCTTTCCCTGAGATTCAAACCCCATGTTTGTTTCACTCTCTATTGAGCCCTCTTCCTTGTCTACGAGTAGCTGATTGCTTGTTGTCTTCCCCAAAATGGTACTTGCCCTCTCCTGCTCTTGACCCAAAATACTCCACTTTTCCCGTTTGGCGACCTACTTTGCTTTGGGTCCAACTTCCTGGCCAAAAGCGACTCTTCGCTCGTCGTCTTCCCATACAGATGCTTTCCTTTACCAGCCCTTGTCCCAAAGCTTGTATCTTTTTCCCTTTTGGGGAGCTACTTTGCATGTCATAACAGAGTGGGTTTTTACCATTTCTAGGGCCTGCATGCTCTGGCCCCCTCCCTGTTTCACTCTTCGCCTCTCCTCACCAACTTGCAGGGGTTGACTGCCATTTTGGGAGACGTTTTGCCCTCCTTTTTCAAGTCTTGCCTCTGACTCTGTGAAATTAACCATATCTAGAGATGGATCTCGCTCTACCATCCTTCTTCCATCCTGGCCGTTGGATCCCTTGGTCAAGCTTCGTTCTCGACCAACGGTGTTCGGCCCTGAGACTTGAGCATCTGATCGTTCCGCCGCAGGCTCCCGGCGAACCTCCACCCCTCTAGCCGCCCTGATCAGTGCTCAGTGAGCACGCTTCACTTCATGGGTCCCGTCTGTGGTAAGATCCCACTCTGGTGAGACTACCTGTTTGTATGGGCGGCCATCTCTGAGAGAGGGGGGGTGTGGGGGACGTGATGGGTAGGAGCTCCGTCTCCGTCTCCGCACGCTTGTCTAGCACAAACCGGATGAGGTAGGATTCCTCGTAGGAAAATACTTTGGTGAAGCACGGCATTATGGAGATGTCACAGCTCCTGATCAGTATCCTAGCCGATACGATCTCCGAGCGGCAAATCTTCTTCTCGTCAATGTCTTCCACCGTACCGAAGTCGGAGACTATCTCTTGTAGAGCCTCCTTCTTCTAGAAATGTAGTGGCACGTTGTGTATCCAAATCCAAAATTTGTCGCCCTGTGGTAGCTCTGCACCAAAGCTCGGTGACCATGCCTTAAACTCCATTTTCAAGTGCCCAAAATCCATCGTGCCCATTCCGGTGACCTCTATCATCTTCTCTGGTGATGGGAACGATACCAGGAATTGAAGGTGACACATTTTCTTTGTTACCCAATCTCTGTGAGCCTTCATTGGCCACTTAGTGTTCAGTGCTTGGAGAAGATGGGTCTCCGATGGTCTTCCTGATCTCACTCGTGCCACTGCACACCATTGGCGAAGCCATTTTCTTCGTTCTTGATCGTGTCTAGGCTGTTTGCTAGTCTAATCATGGCTGGTTTGTCTGGCGATCTGCCTCTGTACACCTGCCTTTCATCGTCGTTGTTGGAGCTGATGATGTTCGTGCAGGTGTATGACATGTGACCCCACTTCATACACCTTAGGCACCTAACTTCTTTAGTGCATTCTTCTCGGTAATGACCCAATTCTCCACAGTTGAAGCAAGGCACCGATTTTCTTTTCCCTTTTCTTTGTTTTTTCCTGTTATCCCGTTGGGTTGGAGTTGGGGAGATGGGATTCTTTTTTCCTTTACGGGCTACTTCTTGCCACGTCTCCGACGAATCCCCCATTAGAGCCTGTTCCTCACCTTCTGTAGGCTCGTCGTTTGGACCCCCTCTTTGGGCCCACACAATGACAGACTTGCGAGGGTCGAGGACCTCCTCCCTTGGTGGTGATTGGTTGGAATTGTGTGAAGATGAGGCACTTGGAGAATTGTGGTGTTGAGTGGTGGGTTTCGTTGGGGATATAGTAGTGTTATGAGGATTGTGGTGGTGTGAAGGTGATCTCGGTTGTGGTGGAGTGAGTGGTGTTGGTTGTCATGGTTTGGGTGTCTTGGATGTTGATGGTGGTCACTGTAATGGTGGAGGTGGTGAGTCTCTCTGGCATAGCTTTTGTGAGGGTGATGTTCATGCCCATTGTGATTGCTTAGCCTGTGGTCGTACCTGTGTTGCAACACTAGTTGGTATCGATGACTGCGGTCAAAATCCCTTTGATCATAATGTTGTCTCTGAGCGTGACGCCAGATCGGGGGAGGGGGGGGGTTCTTTTATGCCCGTAGTGGCTAGGAGGACCCCCTCTATGGGCCCGTCCCCTCGAGCTCAACTCCTCCTGATGGGGATGATGAACATTGCCTCTCCCCGCCTGTCGATGATTTGCACTTCGGTGCACCCACGGTGGGGAGAGCGCACGTCTGAGCCTAGGGGAATCCCCCTCCGGGGGGGATCAACAGTGGGGTAGGGTTTGTGGTAGGGATGGAGGGTGTAGCCGTTGAGAGAGTGCCCGCGGTATGTGGATGAGGCGGAGGAAGTGGAGGGGGGGATCAGAGGTCGGGGAGGGGAGGGAGTAGGGGGGTTGGGGCGTGTCGGGCCCTCTCGTTGGGCCCACACCCACTCAACTCCAACTCCGAAAGCATGAGGGAATGGAGCCGGTGGTCTAAAGGGTGAACAAGGAGACGACAATGGTGTAGAAGGCGAGGAGGTGAAGGCTGGAAGGGGGCTAAGAGGTTGTCGGAGGAGAAGAAGGACCAAGAGAAGAAGCAGGAGAAGAGGGATCTGATGGAGCCGATGGAGAAAAGAAGTACTTTTTCATTGTAGAAAAGTTGAGATGGTATGTGTAGAGTTGGTGGTCGTTATTAGATCAGTTATGGGAAGAAGACTGTTGATGACTGAATCAGGGGTGGAAATTTAGTTCAAGCGGAACCTGTGTATAACTCTGTCCATGTTTATTCATTCCTTTATTGGTCAACAACTTCCCAATCGAACATAAAACTGTACGGGAAAAAACTGATGAGTAAACACTTGTGATGGTTACATTGTCACACTCCTTCTAGTGCTATAATATCATATATGCTCATTTGATGCGGCAGCAGAGGGTGATGCCATCACCAACTGGTAGCTGGCAGATTTCAATGCGAGGATCAGTAGCGAGCACCTGGTTGAGCTCTAACACAGTCCCTGTAGAGCACATACTTCATGAGTGGTGCATGTTGAAATATAGTAATTGCTAATATGTATATTCTGTTTCCTAATCTATAGGAAATAGTTTTCCTAAATATCTCATCTCCTCAATCTTCTCTCAATCTCCTTTCTTCTTCTCCAAGAATGTAATTCTTATATATAGATGTATACAGTAGAGAATAAAAGTATGAATAAGAATAATAATTATTTTTTTCCAAATCTGTTTTCAATATGGTATCAGAGCGTAAAAAGATCTAGGCTAGTTGAAGAAGAAGAAGAAGAAGAGACAGAGGTGATCGGATCTGACGCCTCCATTGCTCCCGATCCCAACAACCGATCCCGACCAGTCACTGACAATCAGTCTCCTACATCTCCACCGATCTCTACAACCACCTACCACTTGCATCTCCACCGATCTTGATCCCGTCGCCATCATCGACCGCCTTAGCCAGATCTCATCGCCATCATCAATCCAAGCTTTGTTTTTTGCAAGCTTCGATCTCGAAATCCTGACTTCACCAAGATCTGAGTCCACCAGTACTCGCCACCGCCAGTCGCTCGAAGCCAGTCGCCGCCCGAAGCCATCGCCGTTGACCACCTTATCATCGTCGATCCGTCCACCCGAACTCCTGATCACAGCCTCCACTCCGACCAAGATTCGTAGTTTTACTTCTTGAAGATCTCATTTACTGATTAAAAATTAATGTTTGTTGATGTTGAAGAACTAGTGTGTTGAAGATCAAAATTTTGTTTGCTATTTGTTGAAGACTTGGAGCTGTTCTTGGTGTTTGCTGATCCGTTGTTTTCTTGTGTCGCTACTATGGGACTAACTAATGGAGCCGAGAGGAGTATTGGACTCGCCTCTACATTAGTTACAACTGCAGGTAATGATGGTAATGTATTTAATATTTTTGCCTCTGTTATGAATAATGCATGGATAATTGATTCGGGTGCTACCGACCATATGACTTTTGATTCTAGACAAGTCAAAAAATTTCAACCATCGACCAAATCAACTGTGTCCACTGCCAATGGTGATCCTACCACTGTTACTGGCGATGGTTCCATACCTCTCACAAACAACCTAACCTTAGATACTGCCATAGTTGTGCCATCCTTGAATTTTAACCTATTATCTGTTGTTCAAATAACTACTGCCTTACATTGTATTGTAGTTTTTTGGCCTTCACATTGTGTGTTTAAGGATATTCGACTCGCAATACAATTGGTTATGGGGTTAGACACGGGAAGCTCTATTACTTGGATTTAGAATCTGAAAGTTCAAGCAAGTTGACTCAAGCTCCAAGTGTGGAAGGATCCGATGGTGAGAAGAAGAAATTAGATATTTGGCTATGGCATCGACGTCTAGGGCATGCTTCTTTTGGTTATTTGAAGAAATTATTTTCAAGTTTATTTTTGAAGTTAGATATTTCTGCCTTTCAGTGTGATGTGTGTGTACTCGTAAAAGGTCACCGTGTCTCTTTTCCTCCAAGTCTAAATAGAAGCTCTCTTCCATTTATGATTATTTATTCTGATGTTTGGGATCCATCCAAAAACACTACATTTGGAGGAGCCAAATAGTTTGTGACATTTATGATGATTGTACTTGTATGACCTGGATTTGTTTGATGAAGTCGAAGAGTGAAGTTAGTGGCTTGTTTCAGAAATTTCACAAGCATGTTATGACTCAGTATAAATCACAGATTCAAGTTCTTAAGAGTGATAATGGCGGAGAGTACCTGAGTTCGAATCTGCAACAATATTGGTGGAACACGGAATTGTTCACCAGACTATATGCTCATATACACCTCAACAGAATGGGATTGTAGAAAGAAAAAATAGACACTTGCTCGAGGTGGTTCGTGCTTCTTTTATCCATGAAAATATGCCACTCATTTATTGGGGAGAAGCCCTTGCTTCTGCTGCATACTTAATCAACCGAGTTCCCTCTAGTATCGTAAACCTCCTCACGCCATTTCAAGCATTAACTGAAGCTGTGAATGCACCAAAAGTTGTCAACTCGTGTGTTTGGGTGTGTTGCATTTGTTCATCTTCATTAACATAAACATAATAAGTTAACTCATCGAGCTGTCCGATGTGTTTTCGTGGGATATGCATAGGATAAGAAAGGGTACCTGTGCTATCACCCACCAACTTAAATGATGTTTGCGACTATGGATGTTGTGTTCTGTTGTGTTTCATGAAGATGAGATGTATTTTTTCTCTGAGGTTGAACTTCAGGGGGAGTACCGAAGTGATGTTCAAACTCTTGCCTATGATGAAGTGGTTACCATTCAGACTGAACAATCAGATATAGGGGAGAAAATCTGGATGTAAGTAGTGACGATCACTCGAATGAAGATTTGGTTGAGGAAGGAGATTTCCACGAAGAACTGCAATCAGTGCCGAACCTCCATGAAGATGAGCCATCTCCACCACCAGCACCATCAGATCCATCTCTACCCCCAACAGAACCCCAAAACCAATTGTCATCGCTGTCCGAAGCTCTAAGAAGATAACTCTCAAATCGTACTACTAGAGGTATCCCAAAACCCACTTATGAGCCTGATCCCACTAGTAATGTCAAGTATCCCATGAGTTATTATGTGTCCACTCACCGATTGTCTGAATCAAATAAGTCATTTGTGAATCAATTATCTATTGTATCTATTCCTAACATTGTGCAGGAAGCCTTAGCCGATCCAAGGTGGAAAGCAACTATGGATGAGGAGATGAAGTCCTTGAAGAAGAATGAGACTTGCGAGATAGTCGAACTACTAGCAGGAAAGAAGCCGATAGGATATAAATGGATTTATATCGTGAAGTATAAGTCTGATGATTTAATAGAGTGATACAAGGCAATGTTGGTTGCCAAAGGGTACACTCAAACTTATAGAATTGATTATGATGAAACATTTGCATTGGTAGCAAAGTTCAATACCGTTCGAGTTTTACTGTCACTTGCTGCTAATCTTGACTGGCCATTGGAGCAATTTAATGTGAAGAATGATTTTTTGCATGGGGAATTGATATAAGAATTTTATATGGATCTACCATCAGGATCAAACAGACCAGTCCAACACAGTAATAAAGTATGTCGGGTTGAAGAAAGCACTGTATGGACTCAAGCAGTCGCCAAGAGCTTGGTTTGGGAGATTTACAAAATTAATGAAGACATTTGGATATTGTCAGAGTAACTCAGATCATACTCTGTTCCTGAAAAGGAAAGAAGGTAAGATTACTGCTCTCATTATATATGTGGATGATATGATAGTAACTGGAAATGATCCCGAGGAGAGAAAGGCATTAAAGAATTACTTGTCACAAGAGTTCGAAATGAAAGATCTTGGTCCTTTGAGATATTTCCTTGGTATTGAAGTTTCTTGCTCTAGAAAAGACATATTTCTGTTTCAAAGAAAGTATGCTCTGAATTTGTTGAAGAAAATGGGAATGTCCGCGTGTCAGCCTATTGATACACTGTTAGAAGAAGGACTGAAACTTTGCAATAATCCTGATCAGGTGCCGTATGATAAGAGGAATGATATCAGAGATTGGTAGGACGACTGATGTATCTTACACATACGCGACCGGATTTGTCATATGCCTTAATGAGAATCCTGAGGTATATAAAGTGTGCACCAGGAAAAAGGGTATTGTTGGCCAAACATGGTCACTTGAAGGTTGAGGTATATACTGATGCCAATTGGGCAGAATCCGTTATTGATAGGCGCTCCACTTCAGGGTATTTCACCTTTGTTGAAGAAAATTTGGTTACATGGAGAAACAAGAAACAAAATGTCTTTGCACGCTCTAGTGAAGAGGCTGAGTATCGCGGAGTAGCATTAAGTATAGCTAAAGTTTTATGGCTGAAACTCTTATTGCAGGACTTATGTTGTGATCCGAATGAACCTATGAAAGTGTATTGTGATAGTCAAGCGGCGTGTGATATTGCTGCTAATCCAGTTCAGCATGATAGGACGAAACATGTAGAGGTGGACAAATTTTTCATCAAAGAAAAATTAGATGAGAAAGTCATTGAGATATCTAAAGTGAAGTCAGAATATCAATCCTAACCAAGGCAGTTCCGAATCGGCTCTTCTTAAAATTTGTCGATAAGTTGGGCATGTTCAATATCTATGCACAAACTTGAGGGGGAGTGTTGAAATATAGTAATTGCTAATGTGTATATTCTGTTTCCTAATCTATAGGAAACATATTTCCCAAATCTCTCATCTTCTCAACTTCTTTCAATCTTTTTTCTTCTTCTCCAAGAATATAATTCTTATATATAGATGTATACAGTAGAGAATAAAAGTATGAATAAGAATAATAATTATTTTTCCTATCGAAACTATTTTCAATAGTGCATCCGGTGGAGCCACAACCAATCTGTTCCATAGAGTGTTAACATAGCCGATTAACCCGCCCACCCTCACCAGCTCGATGATCCTCTTGTGGTAGTTCAAGTAGTTGTCCTTGTCAGCATTGACAATGACAAAGTCGATGGAACCATGATACTTCTCCTGTAATGCATACATTTGGTTAAACAAACAAGTGGTAAACAGTTATATGAGGAAATTTTCTCGTCGATAAAAATATTTTAGACTCTTACATCCTCGATCTTTTGGTCGAGAACTGGTAGAGCAGGGCCCTCACGAAAGTCGATCTTGTGTGCTACTCCAGCCTTCTGGATCACTGGGAGACCGATCTCATAGTTCTCTCGCGATTGATGTCCATGGCTAAAATCTGCAAGCACAACGTAAACAAGTCGGAGATAAATAGATCTAAATTCCCTACAACTAAGGTAGTGTTCATTTTCTCCTCTTATAAGAGATTTACCTCTTGTAAGAGGTGGTCCCCCTCTTACAAGAATTTTTTTAGTGTTCTTTATTTACCTCTTATAAGACATTTTTTTCAAATATCTTATAAGCCTAAAAGACTTCTAATAGCCTCTTTCAAATTCTTATAAGACTTCTATCACTTAAAAAGTCTATATTACACCAAAGTCTATATTATAATTGTTACTAATTAAACTAGTTTATATATTAGTCTATAGTAGCCCGGAATATGCTATCCTAGAAAAAGTGTAATCATATATGTAGTTGACTGTAATATGCTATCCTAGAAAAAGTGTGGGAATTCATTCTTCACAATCTCGAACAATTATGTTAGGGATGCTGTCGAAACAATTAGTTGACTGTAATTTTATTTATTTTTTATTTATTTACAGCTAAGGGAGAATTTATATTAGCCCATTGACCTTAAATTTTTTTAATCCAACTTCTTTGAAACAAATTATTATTATTTATATTTATACATACTAATTTTCATACTAATTAAAAGTCTATAGTAGCCCCGAATTATAATTGATGATTTACACTGATTTGTGAATTTAACTTGACATTAAACTAGTTTATATATTAGTAATTTGAACTTATCTTTTCTTGTCCTTCATCTCACTATTTTTATACTTTGGGGGTAATATAGACTTTGGGATAATATAGGCTCTTGTAAGAGGTGAAAAAAGAACAGAATTCTCTTATAATAGGTTCTTATAAGAGGTTATTTTTATATAAAAAGAACATCTTAAAAAGATGCTCTTACTGTAAATCTCTTATAAGAGGTAATCTCTTATAAGAGGAAAAAAAAAATGGTACCTAAGACTTTTATGAAGGGTTAGTCTTAACGAATACATGTGCAGTGCACATGCTGAATCTATAGTATATTCTTAGCATTGATTATCTTCAACAGCATGTTCAAGAACTGACCCTCGTCTGCAGATGTCGTCATGATGTTCCTGTAAGAAATAGCATTGTCAAATAATTCTTTTTGATGTAATATGTTTCGTTATTTCTTCTTGTATATATGGGAATGATAATTTTTCATTTTCCAGAGATAAATAACATGAGGATTGTAATGCATTTAAATCATACCATGGGTGCTTCGCTGTGATCTCACGGAGTTCTTGGGATATACACTTGTTTCTAAAATATACTGCAACCATCGAAGTAGCTGTAATTAATCATTTAACTCTAATAGAAGTCCTTTTTCTTTTAAGGTAAATAGATCTCGGAGGCAGATGCATTTCTCCCATCAAAATATTGATGAAAAGAACAGAAATCCCAATGGACTAATGGAAGGATAGGTCATCCATACCAGACATTTATATACCTCTAACTTTTGTAGAAAACAAATTCAGCTATCATAATTTTATGATCGATCTTGCTCTTGAAGCGAAATATGGAATAGCTACCTGGTACAGAGCATCACTTTGGAGAAAGCTCTTGTGGCCAACTTCTTGATGCCTACTCTGATGATCCCCATTTCCATTAGTCACAGTGCAGGTTATGGCGGTGGTGGTGGTGCCGATTGTTGCTGTAGCCATTACAATTATTTTGTTGCTGTTGATGATGTTGTTATTTTTTTACTATTATTTTGAATTGAAAAGAGTTTTGGAGAGGGTCTAACTTTACAGAGAGAAGAAGTTTGGAGCGGTTGGTGGAGGGAACAAGAGTGGGTGAAGAGAAGGCTCGTACTCTTTTTTGATTGGGTCCCTAAAGATTCAGGATTTTCCCCTCCGGACTAAGCCACCTTTTCAAAATAAATCACATAGGGTGTCCTTGACCAAAATAATTATATGCTGTTGGGTTTATGTCTTACATACTATGCTTCGTTGTTAAGAGAAGATGATTAAGTAAGCGAGAAGAGGTTTCAAAGCGTCGTTGGTACAAGAAGTGTTGTGCAAGTAAGTATCAGGTTGCAAATGAATTGACAGCAGGTTGCATACACATGTTCGATGAAGAAGACGATGAAGTGATGAGATGGATCAAAGCGAATGGATGAAGATAGAGAAGATATCAGTTAGCAGAAGCAATTGGAGTAGTTGCGGTCGATCGATCACTATACAAGGTTTTCCCGAGTGGAGGACAGCAGACCGCAAGTCGTGTGCGGTCAACCGATCGCGGCGCTGATGAATTTTTTGGGTGTGAGTCTGACTGATTCGTTTGAAGCCTAACTTCGTCTTCAAGTTAGATCGTGCGATTCTCAACGTGTGGTTATCTCTCCAGTATCAGTCGGATGGTTAGTGTATCAAGTGTATCAAACTAGGGTTTTTCTAGATCTATATATTCATTGTAATAGCCCCAAGAACCATATGATTCTATTGAGTGTTGAATAGAAGAAGAGAGTACTTCATCTGAGAGGTGAGAGATTTCTCCATTGTAAACAGCAAGTAGTTCCAGTTAGGCTTGAGACAGGGTCGTGGTGAGAGTTGTAACTCTTGTATCTTCTCTATAGTTGAAATAATATCTTAGTACTTCCTTCCCCAAATTAAGGCAAAAGCCCCAACCGGGTCAATTCTTGTGTGCTTTGTATGATTGGTGTGATGTAGTTTTGCTTGGTGATTTGTATTGATCGTGTCAAAGACTCAACAAGACCCTCTAGAGTGAAGAATTCCCTAACACAGTCAATAGTCATGAGTCTCTAACTTGGATACACGCATTGCGAACGAACGCCCTAGGGTGGCTGTCGACCGACGACGGTTGGAAGCTGAAAACGGGTCGAGTCTGAGTCCTGCTTTCTCTCCAGATTAGATCATACAGTTCCTGTCATGTAACTTTCTCTTCAGGGTGTATCGAACGGTTATTGCATTAAGACTATGGTTGATCTAAATCTCTATATATATTATTGTAAAGCCTCATTTGAGAGGTACAAAATGAGAGTACTTCATTGAGAGTTCTCCATCGTAAACAACAAATTATCTTCCAGTGAAGCTTGAGAGATGGATATCTTCGTGGTAAGAGTGAGTGTAATTCTTGTATCTTCTCTAGTTGAATAATATCTTGGTTATTTGCCCAAACCGGGACAAAAGTGTGTGCTTTGTGTGTTTGATTGTTCATTGGATCAGTTGCCACAAAACTCACCAAACAAATCCTAACAATTGGTATCGAAGTTTCAGGTCGTAAATTTTGATAGATTAGAGGGCTTGGATCTAACCCTAGAAGGAGATCAAGGGAGACCAATCGGCATAAAACAAGAGAATTAGGAGGAGATTTGTTCAGAAGCCTTGACTTTAATTCGGATGTTATCGACGAATGACGTCAAGTTTCGAAGGGCGACGAGTTTGTGGGTGAGACTTAGAACCGACTACTCAGAATCACCATTATAGGATCAGATATAATGAAAGAGAAAACTGCCCAGTTATTCAATGAAGGAAGGTCTACTCTTCAAGATCATATAGTGGAATTCAATTCAGAGTTATCTGAATTGAGGGAGATGAACGCAGATGATTTTAAATCTTTCAAGTTGATAGACTCACTACCAAATCCATACAAGCGTTTGATAAATACCATTCTAGACGGAGAGTCTGCTAAGGATAAGTTTTCGGTCGCAGGTGTGATTGAGGGGTTGGAGGAGGATGAACTTAGGAAGGAGAATCAGAGATTGACGTCAACTTCTATGAGTTGCATCGGGGTGGATGGTACTTCAAGAGGAAGAGAAAGTGCATGTAAGAATAGGATCTATTGCCACAATTGCAGAGCAATTGAGCATTACAAGAGAGATTGTCTCAAGTGGTTGAATCAGAAGATCGCCAAAGCTAGTGCTACCGAATTGGGTGATAACTTAGACCGTATTCTTTTCTCAAGTTCTATAGATGTGTATTCTGGTTGGTTTCCTGATTTGGGTAGTTCTTCTCATATTTGCTTCGAGAGAGATATATTTTCTACTTATATGTTTACTGGAGATTGTTATGTGAGAACGATGATTGGTGAGATTTGTGAAGTAATGGGTGAGAGAAAAATCGAGTTAGAGTCACCATATGGAAAGGGGTACACACTACAGAACGTCATGCATATTCCATTGTTGAAATGTAACCTAATATCATTGGGAACTCTGAAAGCACGAGGCAATATGTGTATAGCTCAAGGTGGAGTTCTATCAGTTTGGGAAGGTCATCGTAAGATGATGAAGGAAAAGAGGGGGTGTTCAGCACAACCTCTACAAGCTTTGTGGGAACGTGAAACCTTGGCCAAGTGTTTCTAAGCTCCACGTTCCTAAAGCATTATCTAGTATGCCGCCATTAGACTCATCGAAGCGAGACACCGACGTTCAAATATCGTAGAGAGGTGGAGAGTACTTCAGGATAGGTGGAGTTCATGCGGAGGGCGGCACCTCCATGTTAAAGCCTACAAGGGTATTCCCTTGCAGACTATTGGAGAAATAAAGGTGGAGATAGATTCGACTGGCAAAAGAAGCCACTGAACCAAGTTCATTTTCAAGAGGAGAATGAAAGAGTCTAGAGACGATTAGTCACACGTTTTGGAAGCATGAGTATGCAAACCAAGGTGGAGATTGTTGAGTTTATGTCTTACATACTTTGGATCGATGCGAATAAAAGACGATGAAGCGAGAAGATATTTCGAATTATCGTTGATAGAAGAAGAGTGTTGTGCAGGTAAGTATCAGGTTGTAGATGAATTGACAGTCAATCGCCTTAGGGGGTAGTCGACTGCCATGAGTCTCTGACTTGGATAGATGCACTGTGGTCGACCGTCCTAGGGGGGGAGTTGACTGACGACTGGAAGCTAAAGATGGGTCAGGTCTGGGTGATCTGATTTGAGCACTACTACCCCAGGTTAGATCATATGGTTCCTATCGTGTAGCTTTCTCTTTAGGGCACATCAGATGGTTATTATTTCAAGACCAAAACCTTGGGGTTTTCTAGATCTCTCTATATATTATTGTAAGACCTCCTTTGAGAGGTAAAAAAAAAGAAGAAAGAACTTCATTGAGAGTTCTCCATTGCAAACAACAAATTTTCTTCCAGTGAGGTTTGAGTGATAGATATGTTTTTGGTGAGAGTGATTGTAACTCTTGTACCTTCTTTAGTTGAATAATATCTTGATTATTTCTCCTCCGGATTAGGGTCTGCTCAAATCAGGAAAAAAGTATGTGCTTTGTGTGTTTAGTTTGATGTACTTATTTGATTGTTCATTGGATCGTATATCGCAAAACTCAACAAACAAATCCTAACAGTTGGTATTACAGCTTCAAATCCTAACACACCTTTTTTTGCCATGTCAGACTAAACCGTAGTTCAGAACTATGACCTTAGTCTACTTTAGGTTGCAGATACAATTTGCGGTTGTTACTCATATTTAAATTTTGTTGCTGCTACTGGTATCTGTGGCCACAATTCATAATCAAAGTGAGTAAACTCTTGGTTAGAAAATTGTAAATATAGGTTGTAGTTTGTAATTGCAGCTTTTTTTTCCAACATAAGTCGTAATTGGGAGTTGCGGCAATGTCCTTATGTATATCACAATTTGGAGTTGCGACTGTACAAGCCAAAACTAGACAAAAAGAGTAGACTCTCGGGTTGAATTTTTTTTTAAATAGAGGCCGTCGTTTGTAATCGCAAATTCGTGTCAGCATAAGCGGCAGTTGGGAGTTGCAACACCTTCTTTATGAATGCCACTGTTTGGAGTTGCGACTATACAAGACAAAGCTATACAGAGATAGTAGACTTTCGGGTTGAAAATTGTAAATATAGGCCACATTTTGTAATAGAGGCTTTGTTTCCACTGAATCTGTAGGTAGGAGTTGAGTGTTTATTTGTTGAGTAATAAATGAGAATGCAGTCTCAACTCATTCACTGTTAGAATTCCAAGTGGCTGCAACTAGCCTACATACATATAGTTTGCTTGCTAAATGAATTTTGGCCACAGATACCAATAGCGGCAACAAAAATTAAATAGGAGGAACAACCACAGATTTTATATGCAGCTTAATATAATTTAGGCCACAATTTTGAAATGCGATTTAGTCTGCATGGCAAAAAATAAAACACCAGACGTGAAGTTATTTTGGCCAAGGGCGCCATATGAGATTTATTTTGAAAAGACGACTTATTTAAGGAATTTTTTTTTCAAGATTTAGTGTTGGTAAAGTGTTGAGTTGTGGGCCCCACTGAGAGGGCCCACCCATCCACCCCCTTTATTCACCCCGTCGCCCACCTATGTTGGTCAATGCTTCATATCAGCACTGTTTAAATACAAAGATTAGTAAAAATAAGCACACAATTATCTAAATTTTAACTGGGGAAAAATCAAGAAACCTCTTAACTTTTCCTATTTAAATCAAGAAATATCTTTAACATTATTTTTTGCTCACTAAATCTCCCCCAACATTAAATTTAAACATTCCATTAAAACCCAATTGTGAAATATACAGTTTGTCCATTTCTTTAATCTTTAAAATCTCTACTATTTCTCTCATTTTTCTCCCTTTTTTGTTCTCAAACTTCCAAACCCTAAATCTAGGAAAACGAAGTGAAGAGACATGAGATCGAGGAGAACATTTTTTTTCTGTCACTTTTCAAACCAAGAAGGTAAATCAGTGATTTTTATCTAGGTTTTGGGCGCCTAAATATTAAAATAATAGGCATGGGTACAAAAGTCATTTCACAAAGGCCACTTAACATAATTTTTGGATTTAAACGGCAATGGGGATTTAGTGAGAGGAAAATAACAATGGAGAGTTTCTTGATTTAAATTAGAATCGTTAGAGGGTTTCCTAATTTTGATTTCGTTTGATTCTTATCTTAAAGTTATGTTATTTCTATTTTAGTTTTACCTCAAAGTTACGATTACTGTAAGTATCTAAATTCTGATTTAACCAAATTTATTTTTTAATAAAAATTAAAAAATATTTATGTTTCCAATCTATAAATTGTATTCCTCTAGTTCCACTTAAAATTACTCGTGGGAACAAGGCTTTAAAAATGTAGAGATCAGGTTGTGGTTGATTTTGTTGCTGCTTATTTTGGTGTGGGAGCAAATAGATAGTGAGTTAATATTTGATGAAAATTACTAAAATTCTAACCTTTAATCATTGCCGTGAAAAGTGGTTAGAGTTCTTTAGAGTGGATTTGGATCGTTGATTGAACACCGTGATCTGAATTCGACGGTTGCTGACGCAGTCGATGGACCTGCAAAAAGCCTGAAACTCCAGGGGTGGCCCCGACGACAGACCATCTGACGCTCAAGTCAGATGCAAAAAGAAAAGGAGAGTTTGAGCGAGAACCTGTTGATTACCTTCTGACTAAGGAGGGGGGAGGGTGTTTATAGGCTTAAGAAACAATACAGGAGATTGAAATGATTCCATTAGATTGACTATAAATTCCTTATCTCCTATTCAGACCCACCCCCTTCGAAAGATAAGCTCTCTTGTTTGGGGATAAGATATTTTGACTAACAACCTTCATGGGTTGGGTCTCTCTTAGTTGGACTAATCTGTCACTTTTTATGGGCTTGAAAAGAGGCCTATGTCTTGTAGAGGAGCTTGGAAAAGGCCCGGACCTGTTAAAGAGGCCCGTTATAACTAATCTGCCTGTAGAAGCTTTGAGATATGTGCTGGAATTGTATGACCCTAATTTGCTGTGATTTTTATCATTATCATAGGCCCCCCATTCTCGGGAGACAATTTTCTTGGCTCTGGATGTAGTTCGCCTTATTTTTGGATTCTGGAATACAATCCTAGCTTTTAGGGTGCCTTTGTGGATACCTGGAACTAATCAGAAGCTTTCTACCCTGGCGAATATTTTTCTGAATTTCCTAGAATTTTTAGTATTTTTTTGGATTTTTCCAATTTTTTGTGGATTTTTAATAATTTCCCCCAATTTTAAAATCACTTTTTAATAAATTTTAATTAATGAACCCAAATTTAAATTATTTTTCGGAAATTTTAATTAATTTTCCAAATTTAATATTTTTTTTGATTTTTTTAAATTGGTTTTTTGAATTAAAAATGATTTTAGGGGATATTCTGTTAATTATCAAACCTGGGCACGCTTCTTGATGCGATCTAGTTCGTTGATCATGAGGAGCTCGCCCGCTTATGGGTTTGAGCCGTGATGATTGAATCACTGTGATGAGTGGGTGACGTGGCACGATCGTACGTGTCGATCGAGCGGCTGTGATGACACTGTAGTGATGGAAAGGGACGTGGTTTCGTCCGGTGCGTTGATCAGTTCCCAGTTCGCGCACTGAGCGAGATCGAGCGACAAAGAAGCAAGGGGAAGGGGAAAGGCGACATGGCGCTATCTTGAGTGTCTGCTACATTGGAGCGCGATTTTTGGGACGATCCAAGGGTCAACGACTGCTCACGAAGACCCCTTAGCTCGGCCGACGATTTCACCAAGCTATGGGCATTTGAACTTGGTCGTGCTATGGCATTGCTTCGTCGTCGAGCTTGTAGCGCCCTGAATTTTCAATAAATAAAATTAGAAATAAGTGGCCCAATTTTTCAGCATCGACTTCAATTGCAATTATAAACATAGTACAAAATACAGGGAAAATTAAAACTTTTTATTACATCATCTCTTTACAACATAGCAGAAATAAAAACTTTAATTACAATCTCTTTACAACATGATAAATTACAATTCTCAATTAACTCCAAGCCTTTTTTCTTGATTCAACTCTATCCATCACTGAAAATCCTGCAAAAATCTGAATGAAAAGTGGGTACGCCAGTTAAATGCAACTGACGTCAACTATAGTAATAGTAACCTTCCCAAGTCTCACAATCACATACTTGCCACATAACATGAAATAAAATAATAAAGAAAGATTCAATAAACAACAAGTGAAACTATACTAAGTAAGTGTGTGTCAAAATAACAAAAGAATAATGAATAAAAAATGTTCAAGAAAGCAAAATGCGCACGATGATTTCTAATGCATACTTGTCGGTTTCTATGTATCTCATTATACATAGGTCCGGTGTAAGCCCTTATCGTTCTCCATTTTATAGGGTTCAATCCCACGTTATGCAACTAATCTACTACAATGATTACTTTAAGATTTAGATTATTTTGTGAGTATCTAGCCAATGCCCCGATAATTTCGGGGGTCAATTTCTATCCACAGATAGTTCCAGAGACTATTTCACTCACACCTGGGAATCTTCGAGAATACCCCACACCGTAAGCTATGGCACTTCATCACAAGAATATCCCATGAGCGTCGCCTTGATCCCAATAATTCCTGAGATCAATCCCACACCATAGGTAATTTCGGAAACTATTTCACTCACACCTTGATAATTCTGGGGATTATCTCACACCGCAGATCATCCTGAGGCCCTCATACCCATGTTTGCTCTTATCTCATCACAACTCCAACTAGTGTCGGTCCTTATGTTTATTATTGTTAATTAGAATCACAGTTTCCCTAGAGCTGGTGTACCCTACCAGACTTAACTTTACTGAATCATAATAAAAGCCCAACTGGCCAAAATCCAACCAAATCTCATTTGCCGGCATGCTAGGGTCTCACCCAACCTCTAGAGTTTCATAACTCAAAATATCATTAATTTTCTTACTAGGGTCCACATCTTAACCCTCAGTCTCAAATCAAATCCATCTTGATTTTTATTATACAAAAATACTCTTCATTAGTCACATTCTTATAAACCAACCAATGTTGTCACGAAGGACTCTTTCATACATGGTAATATATTCAACTTACGAAATTCTAAAAATCAACTTATAAACACCACTCTCCATTTATTTGTAAAGTTCCATAAATTCAACTACAATTTCATTTGACCAAAACTGAAACAAATCTCTTAATCTGAGAATTTCATCTACAAAAATTTAGATTTATTTACCACAATCCATTATTTGAATGCACCGAAAATTGAAACTAGAATTTCACCAAAATCTGAAAGTTACACGTTTTCGTTCTTCAAAACAGTACACTTCAAAATCATTATTAAATTCTGGAAAAATTCCATTAAGTCCAAAACATATCAAGGAACTCGCCATAAAAATCTGGACTCAAATAAGTTTAATTAAAAGGTTCATATTTAACAAATTCTGGGAACTGTCTTTTATTAAAATCTAAAAGTTACATAGTTTCGTTTTTCAAAATAGTACACTCTAAAATAATTATTTAATTATTGAAAAATACATTTAATTCCAGCATATGACAGGGAACTCATCATAAAAAATTAAAATCAAATGAATTAAAAGGGGATCATATACAGTAAATTCTGATAACTAACCGTTATTTTAAAAATCTGAAATTACGATAATACAATGGTAGAAATTGCATAATTTACAATCTATGAGTCGGATTGAGGTTACGTCAGATGTTCTAGAAACTAGACATAGTTTGCTACAATTTCTATTTAATAAGTTTTATATAATATATCAGTAACTATGTCAAAATCTCGTTCCAATCTGGAGTAGACAGTAGTCCAGAGCGTATAACAACTTCAAAATTTTATCCAAACTCGATCAACCCACTCATATACATTTTTTAAACCCATATATAGATGATTCTATATGTATACTAGAGTCCCCCAAATATAGCACACGAATCCATGCTAAAAAACCACACAAAAACACCACATAACTGATCGAACAACATCAAACAGCAGTAGCCAAGTTGAACAATAACCACAATAACCCTCGGTTATTGTTCAATCATGAACAGTTGTAATGCCCCGCCCCAATACTCAGACAAATTATAAATACTATGTAGTACAACTGCCCACCACAGGCTGCCTCTCAAAAGGTGGTTAACCGAATTGGTGACTCTTGATCATTGGCTAATAGTATTTATACTCAAATTATCATATCAAACTTCCCATGTGGGACTAAATTTCTCAATATCTTCTCAAATCCGCGCAGACCAGTCGACTGCTAACACTACCAGTCGACAGTTCGCTCTTTAGAAATCTGGGGTATTACATACACCCTCCCTTAGGGATCAGCGTCCTCGCTGAGTACATGGCACACATCTCGTGTAGGACCGCCCTTTCTAGCCGATGTAGTATAGTTCTCGATCTCGGCCATCAATCATTCACCACACCGCAGATCGGATACCACACTCAACACCGATCCCGATACTCAATGACTCCCAGCACTGCAGATCGTAGGCCTCTCCTACACCCGATGTCGTCGATCTCGGCCATCAATCATTCACCACACCGCAGATCGGATACCACACTCAACACCGATCCCGATGCTCAATGACTCCCAGCACCGCAGATCGTAGGCCTCTCCTACACCCGGTGTCGAAAGTCGGCTCTGATACCATTTGTAACGCCCCGCCCCAATACTCAGACAAATTATAAATACTATGTAGTACAACTGCTCACCACAGGCTGCCTCTCAAAAGGTGGTTAACCGAATTGGTGACTCTTGATCATTGGCTAATAGTATTTATACTCAAATTATCATATCAAACTTCCCATGTGGGACTAAATTTCTCAATATCTTCTCAAATCCGCGCAGACCAGTCGACTGCTAACACTACCAGTCGACTGTTCGCTCTTTAGAAATCTGGGGTATTACAACAGTAATCCTCAGTACTGTTCACCTGAGACTCCAACAACCCTAACCTAGGGTTTAGACCTCCAAACCCTAGCCCCCAATGTATTTGAATGTATTTTCATGATGATTTTGATCCATATTGTGCATAAAATTCAAACTTTCAACCCACCTTAAATTCACAAAAAACACAATCAATAATCTATGAAAATTTCATCTTTTCTACAATTCAAACATGTTCTTTAGTCACACATATAGATCCATACATTTGCATTCATTTATAGATTTAAACAATAGGATTTTAGATCTATCAAGCATAGAAAGAACTCTAAAACTCATGAATAATTTACCTTTGACCAACATGAATGTTTAAAACATAAGCCAACTCCAATCATCTGCAAAGGTTCATGAAAATTTAAGTTTTCACAATTAAACACGATCTTTCATGTACCAAATGTTCATCATACATTAGGAGATCAAATAGGGGTGTCATGTCATCAAAATTAGATTTTTATCTCATTAACATCAATCTTTATTTAATAGTTCATCTCCACAATCAATTCATAACAACCAATGTCATCATGCCAATCGAATCACCATTCACTAATTCCAAACCCTAGCATGATCTCTATTGTCCATGAACATAAAAAATAAAACACATAAAGGGAGTAGGAAGATTACCCACCTCAAAGAAGATTCAAAGAAGATAACAATAATGATGAACGATGCTCCTTCTCCTCCTTGCGAAATCAAAGATCCAAGCCATGGACTCCAAGAGAATAATGAAAGAAAAATAAAATTGTGTTGACCACCGAGGGAGGGCGGCTGTAGCTGCTGCTATATAGGTCGGGGTCTAGAGTTTAGGGTTTTACATGAGTTTGCAAAAGTACCCCGCAAGAAAAAAATATTTATTTACATATATGGATTCTTCCAATTATTAGTTAATCAAATAAAATTAATTAAAATAAAAAATAAATCCCCTAACACTCCTGATTTGGTCGACCAACACGTGCAACCTAGAATTTGAAATTTCGGATTTTTACCCCAAAGTGGCAATTTTACACAAAACTCATTCTTTTTGTAATATTTGCAAACAAGCCATAAAATATTCTTAAAAATTCAGAAAATTTAGAATTATTATCTAAAAATAAATATTAGGTTTTAAAAATAAATTTTCTGACCTTTTGTTCTCCAGGAAAAACTTTTGCAATAAAGTCCCCAACAATTCCAATGTTGTGTAATTATATATTTATTCAATTAAATCAATAAAAATCAATCAGATATGGATATTATCTAATTACTTAAAGCCTTCTACTAAATATCCGGCCTTAAATGCAGCCAAACAATTTTTAAGTTCAAATTTTCACCCCTAAACGACTTTTTACAAAAAAAACCATTTTCTTTCACAAATTTACAAAAGTAGTTTTCTTTATTCAGAAAAAAACCCAAAATTTCAAATATACCCAATAAAAAATAATAGAATTTTTTTTATCAGCCCATAATGTAAATTCACAATTCAAAAATATTTGCACGTGTTTTGCACGTGTGAAAATATTAATTTCATGAAAATTAAAAATAATTAAATAAATTGATTTAAAATTATTTATAAATTAAAATATTGTATTAAAAATTACGGGGCGTTACAGAGCTATGGGCTTCTCCTTCACGCCGAGCTACCGACATCGCCGAGCTATGGGGTTCTTTTGTCGTCAAACTACCCCGTTGAGCTATGGTGATGCTTTTGTTTCAAAGTTTGGTCGTCAAGCTACCAGGGGCATCGTTTTTGCCGAGCTACTTCATCCAGTTGAGTTATGGGTTAAGTTGGAGTTGTCGAGCTACGAGATTACCTCACCGAGCTATGAAGCTCTATTCATCAAGCTACGGGCTCCTCCTTCTCGCCGAGCTACCGGCTTCTCCAAGCTTTGAAGCTCGTTGTAGTCTAGCCATGAGCAAGTTTTCGACCTATGGAGATTTTAACGCCGTCGAGCTATGGAGGGGCTCTGTCGAGCTATGAAGCTTCGAATTCGTCGAGCTATGAGCTCGCTGTCACCGAGCTACTCCCATGCCGAGCTATGAGCTCGCTGTCACCGAGCTACTCCCATGTCGAGCTATGAGGCCCCTTGTCACCGAGCTATGATCATCTCGTCGAACTCAATCTCCGTCGCTGAGCTCTAATCTTTGCTATCCACCTATGCCCCATTTTCAGAGTTTTGGCCGAGCTATGAGGCTCCTTGTCGCCGAGCTATGGTTCTTTGTCGAATTGTGGAAATACTCTTTCGTCGAGCTACAGTTCTTTGTTGAAGGCAGAGCCTTGTCCAAGGCTTCGATCTTGGTGATGGTTCGAGTGATAGAGTTTTGTAGAGAAGGTCTTTTTTGGAAGAAGAAACTTCAAAGAAGATGAAGCTTTTGGCGGTTCGGGTTTAGGCATGAAGTGTAGGCGGGTTTGGGTTGGATTTGCTTCAATCCGAAGTTCTCTTCGAGTTTGGGTTTGAAGACATTGCTATTGGACTTCGGATTGGGCCCAACACCTGACTACCCACTTCGGTTGTGATGCGGGTTTGATTGAGCAAGAAGCCAATGAGTTGGGTTGGGTTTTGGACCCATTTGTTTGTTTGGTTAAAACAAGAGCATATAAGAATTTATGTTACTGAGTTGTTGATGTTTGCCGAGTTGTGTGTTTTTGGAGTTTTTCACTGGAGTTGAAGTTTGAGCTTTTTATGCTCTGGTTTTGAAGAAGAGGGCTCTTCTTTAGGTTTTTGGGTTTGAGTTTCATAATCGCAGACTTGCTTTGGTGTTTTTAGAACTAAGGGTTTCGGTTAGAGCGTTTGTAACCTGACTCTATACCCCGATGCAAAAATTCAAGTTTTCTCTTCTTCTTTTGAGCTCGAACCTTCAATCCAATATGTTCGAGTTTTTTAAGATTTTTGGTCTTGTGTTTGCTTCTTTGTGTATGAACACAATTATACATATATGTATTTATATATATGTGTGTGTATATGCATACATACACCCGAAGCTTACTTTATACCCATTGTCTTTAACTCAACAATTATTATTTTTGATGAATCATGACTTCCTGTGCTTGTCAACTCATTCTGTGGGATAATCGCCTCGTTGTTGACCAAGTTCTGTTTTATTCACCTGTATCGTTGAACTGCTCTTTCGTCGACCAAACATTGTGTTGTTCGCTTGTTTTGTCGATCGAGGTTTTCACCGTTAGACAAGTGTTCCGTTTGGAGACAATGAGTTGCTGACGGAGCTCGAATGGTGAGCGGAGCGTAGAACTCATTGTTTGGAGACAACGAGTTGTTGATGGAGCTCAAGCGGTGAGCGGAACGTTGAACTCATTGTTTGGAGCCAATGAGTTGCTGACAGAGCTCGCGCGGTGAGCAAAACGTTGGACTCATTGTTTGGAACCAACAAGTTATTGATGGAGCTCGAGCAATAAGCGGAACGTTAAACTCGTTGTTTGGAGCCAACAAGTTGCTGACGGAGCTCGCGCGGTGAGCGGAGCGTTGAACTCGTTGTTTGGAGCCAACGAGTTGTTGATGGAGTTCGAACGGTGAGCGGAGTGTTGAACTCGTTGTTTGGGTTGACGAGTTGTTGATGGAGGAACTCAAGAGTGCCAAACTCATTTTGTGGAGTGAATGAGTTATGGGTGTTCTAAATCTTCTTAATATTGAAGTGAAGTCACTTGTATTTGTTCAGCGTTGAGGTGATTTCATTCTTCTCTTTGCTGACAAGTAGTTGTGTACATTGAATGAGGTCCTAGGGACGTTGAGCTTGCTTTCCTTCGTGATACGCTGTGCTTGACGATGTTGGGACACGTCTATTTGCAAAGCGCTTCACACGAGATAGAGTTGGAGTATGCTCAGATGAATGTAGTAGGATAAACCTGAAGCTTGCCTGCTTAAGGAAGACTTGTCTTGAATTTCATCATCAAGAGTTGAGGCGGCCCTGTTGAGCTGTTAACTGACATGAGGCTGGTGAAAAGGTTTGTGTCTCTTAGGCGGAGCATCCCTCTAGTGTGTAGTTGGAAGAACGACATGGAGGAAAATTTGTTGTACAATGTTTGCAAGACTTTTGGTAGTGATTCTTAGGCATGAAACGCAGACTCATTGTAATTATGCAGTTGTAGTGATACTGGTAGTGACATTGGATCTGACTGCATAAATTTGTGATAGTTCTGTGATTTGAAGAATTCTTTTCATATGCTTGATTCTTGTTGTGCAACTGGTTGTTGAGATTGATGAGCCATCGACTGAGTTCTTTGTAGCTAAATAACAAGGCCTCAAATTTGTTGTGTATAGATAATGAACTGTCGATGGTGTGCGTAATGTTTGACGGAGTTTAGAACCTATCCGTCTTGTACTCAGCTAGTTGTAGGAGCAACTATGAGGGAGAGCTACTTTCCAAACTTGTTGTATGGGTGCTCCAACAAATTGTGAGAGTCACATCGAGTGGCGAGTTGAACTCCAAATATTACTTTTGCAAGTTTTATTGGAGTAACTACAATCCACGATTTTGGATCTCTAATATGACTTTAAGGAATTTTAACTAGTTTTAGGAATAGATCGAATGACGAGTTGATCTCTGAACGTGCGTGGCTGTAGATTGCTAAAGTAACTCCGAGCCATGGGTATGGATTCCGAACTTGTTAGTTTAAGTATTAACAGGTTTCAGGAGCAGATCGAATGACGAGTTGAATTCTGAACTTGCTTTACCGCTAGTTGCTAGAGTAACATCGAGCCATGAGTATGGACTCCGAACCTGTCGTCGAGGCGTTAACGGATTACAGGAGCAGATCAAATGGTGAAGCGAGCTCTAAACTTGCTTTGTTGCAAATTGCTACAGTAACTTCGAGCCATGGGTATGGACTCCGAACCCGTCTTATGAGGAGCTTTTAATGAGTTTTTTGTGCCGTTTTTAGGAGTAGACTTGACATTTAACCCAATGTATGCATCCACGGACTTGTACAATAAATTTTCAAAAAATAATGCTAAATTTTATTGAAAAATAAAACTAAGCGGCTGCTCTAGTGGCTGGCCGTTATTACATGCAGTGACCAATAGTGAAAGCAGTCTTTAATGAAAAGTAAACCTAAGTGGCTGCTCTAGTGGTTGACCTTTATTACAAATTAAGAAAAATTGCTACTACTACTAAAGGAGGACATTTTAGACTCACTAGTTCAACTTCATAAGGTGTTCTACTTTCCAAGTTCCTGTTGATATCTCCTTGCCCCTGGGGTCTTCAAGTTGATGAGCTGTTAGGCAAACAACTTAGTAGATCTTGCATGGACATGCGTGTTTTGGAACGAGCCTTCCATTGATTTGCATAGAGAATGAGAGATATTTGGATTTGTCAATGTGCTTAATCATGACTATTTCTTTTCGTTGGATGAGCGCATTGGCTTCATGCCGGGGATTCAAGTATGTCGTAGTATTTAGATGAGGATGAACCTGGACCTGGTGGGAGATGATTTGGCAGGTTTGGGAGTTCTCGACAGGATTTTCTAGTGCAATAGCTTCAAGTTTGTTTATGGACTTGGATTTACTGTGACTGCTTTCTTGCGGTAGCCCTATGGCATTGAAGGGGGAGAACCGATCCCCCAATTATAGCGGTGTAGTATGTCCGTGCTTCCTGTTAGCTCCCTACAACTTGGCCTACGATTGCTGTTGTTGGGAACTTCATTTTCATGTGGTAGGCAGAAGCAACTACATGAAAGGCCGCCAGGTAGGGATAGCCGAATATTGCGTTGTTTGCAGGTTTGACGTCGACAACCATAAAGTCCACTGCTTCCGTTCGAATAGTGGGCGCTTTTCCTACCGTCACATCGAGTGTGACGATTCCTTCTACTTGAATGGGGATGCCGAAGAATCCGTGGAGTGTATAGCCGGCTGGCTTGAGTCGTTCCCGGGGGAGCTTGAGACCGTTGAAAGTGTTCATGAAAAGGATGTTTACTGAGTTGCCGTTGTCCACCAGGATGCGACATAACTCATGATTTACCATGCAAAGATTCATAACCAATGCATCGTAATGAGGTGTTCAGTCACCTTCTAAGTCCTTGTCGGAGAAAGATATCGGGATCCCGGTACTCCTGGCAGGTGGGATGTTATGTACTGAATTGATATTCCTTACAAAGGCTGGGAGGAGTTGGAATCTCCTCTCATCGGGCCTCCGTGAATGGAGTGGAGAATAACCATATGTTCCGAGTCTCGTGATTCGGAGGGTCTCTCTTGACGTTTATCAGCCCCCCATGTTAGAGGGGTTTCAGTGTTGTTATTTTGTTGGACAAATTGAGAGAGATAGCCCCGACGAATCAGACCTTCAAGTTCTTTTTTGAGAGCTCGACAGTTGTCAGTAGTGTGTCCATGATCTCTGTGAAATGCGCACCACTTATTTTTGTCTTTTCTCATGCTAGCTTGTGGACATCTTGGGCGCACCAATTTTTTTTGTTATTTTGTTTGACTTGTTATTTTTCTTAAGGTTGATGTGGCAGATGCCCAATGTTGTTTGAGCATCCTTTCAACTATAACCAACCGAGAAATATCCACTAAAGGACGAGTATCCTCTAGTTTGGATGCTAACACAAGTCAAACCTAGAAAAGTCACCTTTTTTATTTTTTTCTAATATTGAAATGTTTATTTGTTTGTTTTTGTTTTGTTTTGTTTTTCATAATAAGATATCAAATTAGAAATTATATCTATATATCTCTAATCTCTCTGTCATTTGTAAATCTGTCAATGTGTGCATTGCACGTGCATAACTAATATGAAGGAGGTCACAGGTTCGATTCCTCACTACGTCAGATTTTTTACTTCAATTTTATTTAATATATTAAATGTGCACCACATGTATAAATTACAATCTATCTATCTATGTATAATATAATATTTAATAACTATTATAGTGGAAGAGTTGAAGTTATAAATCTATCTATTTATGTGCAACACACGCGCAACTCCAACTCTCCATTTATAGTCTTCACATTTACTTTTAAAAATATATAATCCTATTTATTAAGACATGCATCGCACGTATAAATTAGAGTTCTACTTTAAATTTTAAAAAAAATAATACGTGCATCGCACATGTATATATTATAATGGGAGAAGGCTTTAATGTAATTTGTCAATCTATTAACGAGTGTAACGCACGTGCATAGCTATTATAAAGAATGTCTTAGGTTCAAAACCAGACTACTTCTGAATTTTTTCTTTGAAATACTGTATTGATTAAGACGTGCATCGCACATGTAAATCTCTAATGTATACTCTCTAATCTCTAATATTATAATGGGATATGGCATTAGTGTAATTTGTCGATCTATCAACGTGTGCAACGCACGTGCATACCTATTATAAAGGAGGTCTTAGCTTCAAATCCAGACTACGTCTCAATTTTTACTTGAAAAAAACTATATTTATTAAGACATGCATCGCACGTGTAAATCAGAGTTCTACTTTAAATTTTAAAAAAAATAATACGTGCATCGCACATGTATATATTATAATGGGAGAAGGCTTTAATGTAATTTGTCAATCTATTAACGAGTGTAACGCACGTGCATAGCTATTATAAAGAATGTCTTAGGTTCAAAACCAGACTACTTCTGATTTTTTTTTTGAAATACTGTATTGATTAAGACGTGCATCGCACATGTAAATCTCTAATATATACTCTCTAATCTCTAATATTATAATGGGATATGGCATTAGTGTAATTTGTCGATCTATCAACGTGTGCAACGCACGTGCATACCTATTATAAAGGAGGTCTTAGCTTCAAATCCAGACTACGTCTCAATTTTTACTTTAAAAAAACTATATTTATTAAGACATGCATTGCACGTGTAAATTACTAGTTATACTAATAGGAGAGAGAGTGTCAATCTCCCTCCTTTCTTTATTTTGAAATGAAGAAATGAGAGTGAAAGTAGGAATTCACATTTATTAACACGTGCATTATGCACATTTTCATTAAAAATAATAATATATAAGTCCAAAATCTATAAATCTAGAACTTAATTACTAGAACTGTGTATTGCTCATTAAGTATTCGATGAAATGCCTATGTAGCACACAATGTGTTTGTGAAAAATGGTTTTGAAAAACTTTGCTTAACTAAATCGATAGTATCTATGTATGGTATATGTATTAATTTCTGAAATTCTAATTTATTACCTCATTTTATTTTCAATTTCTAATTTGTGTTTTTGAAATCCTGAAATTGAATTTGGAAAAAAGTACGAGTTGAAGATAGGGATGACTGTGGTATTGGGTCCAAGAATGAGATTTGGTCAAGCGAGGTAGCAGAGAGTAGGGTGAGGCGAACAGAGAGGTGGAGGAGGATATTGGAGAAGGGGACGTCGCTGCGGTCGAAGACAGCGGAGATGCGTTAGATGAGGGATAAGACATCTGATAGGGTGTGAATTGGGGGGGGGGGGGGGTCGGGGTCTGGGTGTTGCCGGTCATGATGTATACAAATGCCGGACAGTTAACATATTTTTTAGGATAAATTTTACTAAACTATACACTTGGAGAGTTAATTTCTCTCAATTATCTCACAATTTTTTTAAGTTTTATATAATTTTGTTAGTTCATTAAAATTATTTTAGTCTATGCAATTTTGCATAGGATAGCACTAGTTGATACTTACGCAGAGATAAACAAATCTCTCGAAATCCAAGGTTAAGACAACAATACCCTAGGAATTTTTTCGTAGTCCTTAACCTTCCAAGCCCAATACCAACCATTGGCTTGGGTATGTTATATTTACTATTGGCCCAGGCCCAACTAGTTATGCTAGAAGCCTAGAGCCTAGCTATAAATAAGCGACTAACCCCCTATTCTTTCACCTATTCCTCCTCATTCCAACTTTCAAGAAAAAATAACTAGCCAACTACCTACCACAAATAATGTCTAACCCCAACTCCTCTGCTTCTCCTCCTTCCTCTGCTTCTACATCAAGAACCCCCGGTCAGCGACCATCACCAACACCACAACAGCCAATCCCTGCCCCTTACATCTGCCCCATCTCCTCCCTCCTCATGTTCAACCCTGCCATCACCGCCCCCGGCCACTCCCTCGACCACCCCTGCCTCCAAGCTTGCAAAGACCTCGAATTCATCCCTACTCATCTCGACCCCCCTCCTACTTTCCCTTCTCCCTCCACCTCCACTTCCGCCTCCTCCTCCTCTTCGGAGCCCCTCATCTCCAATGTCAACCTCGGTTCCGCCATTCGCGATTGGTGCCACACTTACGGCCACCCTTTTCCGGTTCCCATCCAACCGGAACAAGCCCTCCATATCGTCAGAGGGCTCAAATCCATGTCCAACCCTCCTGCCCCTCCTCCCCCTCTTCCGTATTCCTTCTCCCCTGACCGAGAGTTGTTTATCTTGAAGAAGCTCCAAGAATCCGACAACCCTTTATTCCAAGAATATGGATTAAAATGGCTCTTTGATACCCCACTCTGTTCTCCAAGAATCTTGGCTACCCTCATCTCTTTACTCACCTCCACCGATCCTAACCTCCAAAGCCCTTCGAATCAGCTCATCTACATCCTTTCCCAGGATGCCACCAACCGGATCCACATCTTCCGGTCCGGGGCAGTCCCCCCTCTCATCACTGTGCTCGACAGGGGACTCCGCCGTTCTTGGGCAGCTGCTGCCGGTACATTGTGCAATTTGGCCCAGGAAGACCCATACTGCCGCCTTGTGATTGGTGCAGTGGGTGGGATCGAACCGTTGCTGGACCGGTTCCGTGGGGATTCCCGCACCCAGGTTGCCCGGATGGAGTCTGGGTTGGCCCTCTACCATCTCTTGTTGGATTGCCAAGTGAACAGAGAGTTTCTTGTTGAGATAGAGGGAGTGAGGAGATTGATGGAGGTGGCAGGGGATGAGACGTCGCCGAGGATCTTGAGGAAGCAGGCAGTGATATTGGTGAACTGTTTGGTGGGGGTGGAAAGAGGGAGGGAAGAGGTGATGGAGATAGAAAACTTGGGGAACTTGTTGATGTTGGTGAGGGTAGTAGGAGAAGGGGTGAGTTTGCAAAGCTTGAATGTGATGTATAATGTTTGTAGGTCGAATTTGAGGGAGTTTCGGCAGGTTGCTTGGGCCTTAGGAGGGGAGGTGGTGTTGGCTGAAGAGATGGAGGATTGGGGGGAGGATGGAAAGGAGATGGCAAGTGGTATGTTAAAAGTGATACGGGGGGAGTTTACTAAGAGAGAACAACTCAAATTGATAGATATCTCGATGTAATTGGATTGGGATCTTACTCTGTTCTTTGAAGAGTTGCAGGATAGATATGGAGTAGTGGTGGAGAATTAGGAGGATTATACTTTTGGTTCTTGTAATTCTTTTTTAATTCTTGTAACCTAGTTTGTTTGTATTCTTCATTTGTTTTCTTAGCAAGTTATTGAGGATCTAGTAGTGTGAAAGTTTTCTGCTGATACAGTGTAACTGATGAGAAGGAACGGTAAGTATTTTAGAAATGCAAGATTCAGATGGATTCTAAATGCTTTGTTTTGTTTTTTTAGATTAGATGGATTCTACAGGTTGTTACGGATGTACTTTAGGTTCTGTAAGGATTTATTAGTGCAGCTTATGTATTTGGGGCATGCATATGTGCTTTGTCTGGGGCATGCAGTATTCCTTGAAGGCCAGTTCTTGAACTTGAAACTATTGGTTGAAGAATTAAAGTTATATCACAGCTGGTAAGATATGTATCTGCGACAATTTTGAACGGAGTTCTTCAGTATATCAGTTCATTGACCAGTAAACAGACTTTGCTCGAGTCAGATTTCCGGCCCATGCTGTATCATGATCTTATGCAAGGTGTACCATGAGAGTTTCTGTTTTGCGATTTACAACTTCCGTATTTATTTGCATTAGGATTGATGAAACTAGAAAAGCTTGAGTTACCATGAGTATTCCCCTGCTTCTAAGAGCATCCACTATCGTTCGCTATATACCTATTAAATGAAAATTTTGACCTTTTTACAGCAACTATCGTTCCCTAAAAACCTGCCTTTTAGAATAGGAAATATAGCAGTCAAATATAGCGATCTCCATGTATAGGAGACGGAAGATCGAGTTCCGTCTATCAATTTTTCCGAATATTAAAATAGGTCGGACGGAAGATCGGTAGAAGGACCGAACACTTTTATTGCATATATGTAGAGGGACGGAAGAAAGATCTTCCATCCTCTACTTTAATTATGTAATTAATTAATAAAAGAAGAGAGACAGAAGCGTCTCTCATATTTTATTATTTAAAAAAAAATTAAAAGTTGAGAGACGGAAGATCTTTTTTTTTTTTTTTGGGATTAAAAGATGACCCCGTCATCGCTTCATTAATGCGGAATTAAAGAAACAAAATAGTACTAATTACATATGTTCGGAATTTCCCATGAAAACCCTGAATACAAACATCGAAAGCCTAGCAATGTAGAAAGAAAAGATACAAAGGATTTCATAGAATCCCCACAGTATGTCTCTAGCAGTAGCATCTGAAGTAGCTGCTATGGACCAAGTAACAAGATAACACCACATCGAGCTGAAAATCTAGGCCTTGAAAACCCCTTGCTCGGTTTCCTCCCATGACTCCTACTCCTCATCTTCCATACGCAGGCGTTTAGCAGCTCCCCTGTGACCTGTCCAATCAGTTGTTAGAACCCCAATTTTATGCATAAGAGCTGAGAAAGTACATTAGATATTGCGAAAACATAAATCATTCCGATTCAACCATAGGCACCACATGGTAAAGGATGCAATGATACCCCATTCCTGTCTATCCTCTTTTCTAACCAACTCTACCCACCACCGTCCCCATACATCTGAACTAGACCTCAGACTTTCAATACACCCAAAACGTAAACACACTACCTCCCAAGCTAGTTTGGCCTTAGTACATGAGAACAGTATGTGGTTAGTATCCTCGTTCGTTCTCTGACATTCCCCGCACGTAGTGTCAATAACGATATTCATTTTCCGAATGTTGATCTTTGATAAAATAGCATCGCTCATGACCAACCAGACGAAGACTTTAATTCTCAAAGGGATGACAAGCTTCCATATAATATTGGCGTCCCTACATCGCAATCCCCTATCGTTAATCTGCTTATACATCGGGGCAACTGAGAACACCCCAGATGGATCTAGCATCCACTCTCCACTATCATCGATCCCGGAGGTGTACCGTCCCTCCTTCCTAATAAACAAATTGAGATCATTCAATTCTGTTATCTTCCTCTGGGATAAAATCCCCCCAATCTCCAACTTCATTCTATTGTTACTCCAGACATCCGACACCAAAGTGTCGATATTAATTGTAGCCTCTGCCGCTGCCGGGAATAAATTAATTAGCGTCACATCTCCACACCACTTGTCCCTCCAAAATCTTGTGTCCTTCCCGTCTATTGAAGAGACGGAAGATCTTCTTCCCGTCCCTTCTTTTATTCCTTTGGAAATTAATAAAAGTTGACTCATCTATTCATTATTTTTTATTTTTTATTTTTTAATGTTTTCCAAGTTCTGAGTTTTCCTAGTTCTCATCTATTCATTAATTCATTATTTTATTATTTCGTCATTTACAATCCTGAGTTCAACTTTCACAAAATAATAATAATAATAATAATAATAATACAAAAGTTAAATAATAATAATAATAATAAATATTTGGCCCTTGGACGGAAGAACTTCTTCCGACTGGGGCGTAATTTTATTTATTTTTATTTTTATTTTTTTATTTTATTTTTTTGGCCCGGACGGAAGATCTTCTTTCGTCTGAGGCCAATTTTTTTTGGCTTCGACGGAGGATTATCTTCCATCTAAGCCATTTTTTTCTTTCTAAAAGAAATAAAATTACTAGACGGAAAACATCTTCCGTCTGGACTCAAATTTTCTTTTTTAATAAAATATTTGTGGTAGAAGGTATATCATCTTCGTCTACAATTTTATTAATTACAAAAAAAAATAAAATCATCCAAACGGAAGATGATCTTCCGTCCCACATATTTATAATAAAAAAAACTAAATTGTTGGGAGACGGAGGATGTTCTTCCGTCTGATTATTTTATTTTTTTAAAGCCAAATTTAACTCCAAACGATAGCAGCGAAACTTTTCTATTGCTATTTACAATTGCCAAATTCTTATATTTTAGGATCGACGATAGTGGATGCTCTAAGGGAAAGTAGATTTTGTAGATGAGGAAAATTTTTGCTAATTCGACTTCGTTCATGCCTTAAATGTTTTTGACTATTGATGCTGCTTGTTTTTTTGGGTGTTAGGGCAACATGTGTGAGTTCTTGTAATTTGTGAAGTGGAAGGCACGACACTGATATTGGTTTGATCCCCAGTTGTAGGACCGGCTCGGGAGTAGCAGGAGATAGGTTGAGGCTCATAGCTCGACTCGGATGGTAGGAGCTCGGCTCGGATCTACGGACCTGCACAATGCCTAGAGATTTCGAAAGAGTTCCCAGAGACAGGTCCTCCGACTGTAACACCTCGAATTCCAAATACAACTGAATTTGAGATTCCACAAGATCTTTACACTTCATTTAGTACAATTTTATAAGGAAATTAAAACTTTTCTTTTTCATCAGAGTTACATGAAATCTTTACACTTTACATTTTATAGCGGAAGCATATATCACAATAATTTACTTGAAATGACAGCGAAAGCAATTTACAATATTTATACAAAGATACAACAGTGAATAATCTCTAAGCATCAGTTCTCCTTTAATCTTTATCAAGCCATTTATCCTGCATACAAAACTGTGGGTACGTCAGTTTATTCAACTGACGAAAATTATACACAGTCATCCTCTCTATTTCGGAAATAGTATAACGATTCTCATTTCTTAACAAACCATAAACTTGTTCACAAACACAACTAAAAGGGACTATCTTGTTGATGTCGTGTTGTGATTGTGCACTTAGTCCTTAATGCAATTATTATGTTATATGACACTAATGCGTACTTGTTCGGATTCTATGCATCCCATACTACATAGGTCCAAGGGCAAGCCCTTAATCGTACTTCATCTTGTAGGGTTTAATCCCTCGCTATGATTTAAACTACTACGGTAACTACGGTAAGTACCCTAGATGTTCTATGATCTACGAGCTCATGTCCAGACAGCCTGGAGGGAAATCCCACGTCATGTCACGACGCATCGTGAAGAAAGCCTGTGGTCAATTTAGCCTCCGTCATGGGACATGACACCACCTGCAGTCACCAAACACCCCACAAGCGTCGCCACCGGGACGATAATTTTGGAGCAGTGCTCACGTCATGTCACGACGCATCGTGAAGACAGCCTGTGAAACACTCTCACACCGCCAATCGATGGCCCTCATACTCATGTTTTTCTCTTACTTTCATCACATCTCTACTATGTATCTAATCCTTAATTTAATTGAATCATGAATAAAATCAATCTCTTAGAATGTAGCACTTTCACTATACTGGTCTTAACCATTTATTCAACATGACCCAATTCTTGGTCTTTTCATTTTAAATTCCATTTCAATTCATTTCTCTGCCGGTATAAGGCTTGGCTGTATCCTAATTCTTAATTTCAGCTCATAATTACAATGTCATACTCATAAGACCTTTTCATGCTTAATCACCATTCATGTTCAAAAGCATAATAATCATGTATTCACATCTTTCATAACTCATCACATTCAATAATTCAATGCATAGATACTTGGGAAATGAAGCATGTCACATTCATAAGCTCAAATAATTCTATTTCAATTCATTCCAAATCCTCATTTCATATTTTCAATTATTTCACAATTCACACCTTTCAAATTTCTCGTTACCAAAATCTCAATTTAAGCTTCTTAAACAATCCATTCGAAATTTCTTAAAGAAACAATTTGAGTTAATAAAAATGTTCCTCTTGTAAAATAGTCTCACTTATACATAGCCTCATGTTATAGAGATTTTCTCTCAAAAATACATATATCATTTGAAACTTCGGGACAGTCGACTGTTAACCATGACCAGTCGGCTGTTCCGCGAGTTTCTAAAGCTCGAGAATAAAATAAACGGAGGAGTCGACTGTCTCATATGACCAGTCGGCTGTTCCGCTATGATTTTGAATTCAAAATAAACGACCAGGACAGTCGACTGTTAATTGTGATCAGTCGACTGTGCTGCGATGTTTCTCAGGTCTCAATCAAAATGACCAGGACAGTCGACTGTTACATATAATCAGTCGGCTGTGCTGCGGGGTTTTTCAAGTTTCAAATATATTTTCTTCTCTTTGAAATGTAACTTTCCAGTTTGCAATCTACTTAAAATTCACAGTAAACCCATATTTCACAATGATCATTTGCTTTATAAAAACTTCTGTTTTATTAATTTACTACACATAAAGCAATCAATCATCTGTTTACGAAAATGCATTCTTACGACTAGTATTTACCACACAACCCTGATTTCTAACAACATATTTCTCTCTTACTCATTGTTGTTCTACGGAGATAAATATCAACTCCGATTTAGCATGCTAGATTAAAATCAAAATAATAACACACATTAATCCTATCATTTCATGGAGTTTTGAACTGTATATGTATTTTATTTTCTTAGACCAGTCGACTGTTCGATGGATCGGTCTACTGTACCGCTAATTTCCCAATTGCTCAAAAATGTTTTTAATTATTCCCATTCATTCAAAATTTCACATGATGTATAGCATGGAAGATTGTCATTACATCTATTAACAGTCATTCAATCGATCTAACTTTATCACACATATAACAACAATTCAATTTCAGTCCTAGCAGGATTTCTACTTTAGAAGTCATGAGAAACACCCACCTTTTTGAAGAAAAACAATGAGAGATCTCCTAGAGCCTCCTAGATTGCGATGCACGAACTTCTCCTCCTTACTCCTTGCCTAAAAATCGAGAACTCTTCCTGTAGTGATGGCCGGCCTCCAAAGGAACACTCACACTCAACTCACACTAATATGTATATGTATCTCTTTTAATATATGCTTTAGTGTAGGATACAAGCATGAACGAGGGGGGGGGGGGGGGGGGGGGTATTTATACTAGTCTTAGAGTAGATTGGAGGGCCAAGATTGATTGGATAGTTATAGAATGGAGGGCTAGGATAGGAGTAGGAGTTATAGTAACCACCCACACATCAAGTAACTACCCATGTGCACAAACCCACTCTCCATCATTCAAACCCATATCCGGCCACCAAGAAATGGTGTGCATTGCACATTACGTGCTTCGCACGTGCCACCTAGTCCCCTTATTTAAAAAAATGTACAATTTTAATAAATCAATTTGTTCACTATTTGTCTCTACATGACAAGTGTGAGCCCTTCAATTGATTAATTAAATTATGGGCTTCATAAATAGTGGGCTTAGGTTGTGGGCCAAGACAACCAAATCTATAATTAGTTAAAGTGGGCTAAAATAAATAAATAGTGTTTTTAGGCTTTAGAAATAAGCTTTTAGAAAAAATGCAAATAATTGTTCATACAAAATGAGATTTCATATAAAAATAAATAAAATAAAATACACATGAAATTTGCACATGCACAACACGTGAAAAAAATAATATTTTTATTAAAATGAAAGTTTAGGGTATTACACCGACGATCTAGTCAGTCACTGAGAAAGCAACAGTAACTAGGGTCCAGGTGGAGAAAGATTGATTACCTTTGAATGAAGGAGGAGGTCTGGTCTTTATAGGCAAGGGTAAACGGGTCTGAGATCCTAACGGGCCGGGTTGGACCCGTTTGCCCCTAGGTCTGAGCTAGTTGAAGCCCGTTGGGTTTGTTTGACCTGATTATCACAGGAGAGTGGAACTTGAGGAGATCTGAGGGCCCAGATGGGGCCATGTAATTTATACCATATTATAAGCCCCCCACTCCTGGAGGGCTGTGTAACCCAGTCGTGTAGGAGTAGTCTGTCTCTGTGGGAAGAGAGGAGGGGAGTATTTGGCAAAGATTTGTTGCTCTGAGTCCCTGAGGGTGTTTTAGAACTGGCCGTAATTTAGGTCGAAGGCTGAAGGTCGATGGCTAAGACAGTGGGTGTTCAAAGTCACTGCTGAGTTCCGAGCTTGGAGGGTCGGCTCGGAGAGCTTCGAGTGAGGCAACTCCAGTAAGAAGCTGAGTGGGTGCTCGAGGTCACTACCGAGCTCCGAGCTTGGAGGGTCGACTCGAAGAGCTTTGAGTGAGGCAACTCCAGTGAGAAGCTGAGTAGGTGCTCGAAGTCACTGCCGAGCTCCGAGCTTGGAGGGTTGTCTCAGAGAGCTTAGAGTGAGGCAACTCTAGTGAGAAGCTGAGTGGGTGCTCGAGGTCACTGTCGAGCTCCGTGCTTGGAGGGTCAGCTTAGAGAGCTTCAAGTGAGGAAACTTCAGTGAGAAGCTGAGTGGGTGTTCGAAGTCACCTCCAAGCCCCGAGCTTTGAGAGGTAGTTTTGTTGAAGAAAGCTAAGTGGGTGCTTGCAGTACTTGCCGAGTGCCGAGCCCCGCAGACTTGAGAGGTAGTTTTGTTGGAAAAAGGTAGGTGTGTGCTCGCAATACTTGCCGAGCATTGAGTCCCCCAGACTTGAGAGGTAGCATTGTTGGAAAAGCTAGGTGGGTGCTCGAAGTCACTGCCGAGCGCCGAGCCTTGAGAGGTAGCTTTGTTAGAAAGAGCTAGGTAGGTGCTCGAAGTCACTGTCGAGCGCCGAGCCTTGAGATGTAGCTTTGTTGGAAAAAGCTAAGTGGGTGCTCGCAGTACTTGCAGAGCCTTGAAAGGTAGCATTATTGGAAAAAGCTAGGTGGGTGCTTGCAGTGCTTGCCGAGCGCCGAGCCCCCACCGACTTGAGAGGTAGCTTTGTTGGAAAAATCTAGGTGGGTGCTCGCAGTACTTGCCGAGCGCCGAGCTCCCCAGACTTGAGAGGTAGCTTTGTTGGAAAAAGCTAGGTCGGTGCTCGAAGTCACTGCCGAGCGCCGATTTTATTTTCTGTAGACTTAGGTGATGATGTGATTGTGGCGAGCAGGGCTCTGCAGAAGAAATAAGAGGCTGAGAAGGCTGATCGACCCCGTCACAGGAAGCATGGGAGAGCCCCTCCCGAGGGGTTGCAGAGGAGACCCCTCTATTGACGTCGAAGAAACACAAGAGCTCGAAATCGGGCTCCAGCATTAGTGGCCAGAAGGTCTTCATGATAGTGAATGCTGGACTCCCTCCAGTCACTCCGACGACTGACCAGATCATTGGTGAGGCAGGACTGCAGCCCTGGGCGCCGGACTAGGCTGTTAAGATCAGGGATACTATCTGGGATGGGCTGGTGGCCATCGAGATGGTTGAGAAGATCGCTCCGCCCAGAGACTAGAAGGCCCGGGAGTGCGACACCGTCGAGTCCTCGTACATGAAGTGGGCTCTGGCCAGCTTGCAAGTAACGTGATAATTGGTTGTGTTCATACTTTTGGCCCATTTCCTAAGTCTATCTTCCTCGGTTACAGGCCTGCATGGATGACACTTAGCTGATGAAGCTGCACACGAAGGAGGTGGCGAACGAGAAGAGGAATAACCAGTGCTAGGAGCGGGAAGTGAAAGAGCTCAAGCTGGAGAAGATGGACCTCGTGGGCCAGATCCATGCTCTTTGAACAGACTTGGCAAACCAGGAGGACGCCTATATGAGACGGATGGCCTGCCTGAGGAAGGAGGCCGACGCACGCATGGAGGAGATGAGGACGGCCGGGATGGACAAAGTGATCGAGGCCTAGGATGTGGTCTATGCTAGGGCGATCCGGCATGTCAAGCACTTTCATCCGGAGCTGGATCTGAGCAGCTTTCACTATGACTTGGTCGTGCCTGAGCTCTCGCTGACCCCCGGGGGTGGTGACGATGCCGCGGACAACGAGCTCCACCCCGAAAAGCAGACCGAGGAAGAGGTGGGCCAGTAGTAGTCATCATTGTTTATTTTCTCTGTTTCATTTTTTGTTTGCATTTTTTTGTAATAGCTGAAAGCTGACTGGCCACCGCACTTTTTGTAAAGTTACATTTTTGATCAATAAAAAGCATTTTTGGTCGAACCTCTTGACTTGGATGAATTTTTGGCTTGATTTCTTAGCCAAGTGTTTTTGGCTCGGAGTGATATTCCTCTGTCCTTCGGTAGATGACAGTGAGCCCGGCGGGGTACTTTGGTGGCTCGGAGGTGAGCCGACTGAAAGGTAAGATATTGGCTATGAAGTTTGCTTTGACCTGATACTGTAAGGAGGCTCGTGATCGTTAGGCTGCTGTCAAGTATTTTATGGACAAGTCCAAGGGGCTCAGCGTGGAGCTGGCGAGGTTTAAGAAGCTGTTATCCGATCGTAACCTGGACCCCACTTGAGCTCCATTTTTGATGGCTAGTACCTCTGCCCAGCGGCCCTCGTCTGAGTCTTTCCTCCGTGAAGTTATTGTAGAGAAGGAATTGGAGGTGCAGCAATACGAGATAATGCTCAGGATGTCCGAGTCCCGGTCCGTTTCGTTCACTGTCCTCCGTCCTCCTGATGGTGCTTCATTGCCGACCCCAAGGATTGGTCCGGCAAGGCCTTGTGAGGCATATAGCTTCGTCGCCAGCATGTCCACCTTGGCGAGACCGAAGACCTGGCGAAGGAGCCAACTCGGTTGGCCGGACTAGAGCTCGTCTGCTTTGACCCTGTGGTTCCGACACAGGATCCCTAGGATAGGTTTTACCAATTTATTTTCGTTTCACTTTGTAACGTTGCAATTTCCTTTGATGAAATAATATGAGAAGGCGATTGTCTTGTCTTGGTTGTTTTTCTGTCTTGTAATTAATATGGTGTCTTGCTCTAAATACATGCAGAGCATCGGGCATCTGAGCTTGTGTGAAAGTTGGTGCCTTGCACGATATACATGCCGAGCATCGGGGTCCAATCTTGTGAGAAAGCAGGTGCGTTGCCCGAGATACATGCCGAGCGTCGGGCGTCCAAGCTTGTGGAAAAGCTGGTGCCTTACTCGAGATACATGCCGAGTGCCGAGCCCTGTACATTTGAGAGAAGTCTCCTGTAATGAGAAGTTTGAGCCAAGCAGCAAGGGTTTGAGATGCTGAGAAGTCTCCCGTGGTGAGAAGTCTGAGCCGAGCAGCAAGGACTTGAGAGGCTAAAAAGTCTCCCGTAATGAGAAGTCCGAGCCAATAGACAAGGGCTTTTGAGGCTGCGAAGTATCCCGTAATGAGAAGTTTGAGCCGAGCGGTAAGGACTTGAGAGGCTAAGAAGTCTCCCATAATGAGAAGTCTGAGCTGAGCGGCAAGGACTTGAGAGGTTGAGAAGTCTCCCGTAATAAGAAGTCTGAGCTGAGCGGCAAGGACTTGAGAGGCTTAGAAGTCTCCCGTAATGAAAAGTTCGAGCCAATAGGTAAGGGCTTGAGAGGCTGAGAAGTCTCCCGTAATGAGAAGTTTGAGCCGAGCGGCAAGGACTTGAGAGGCTGAAAAGTCTCCTGTAATGAGAAGTTCGAGCCGAGTGGCAAGGACTTGAGAGGCTGAGTAGTCTCCCATAATGGGAAGTCTGAGCCGATTGGTAAGGACTTGAGAGGTTGAGAAGTCTCTCGTAATGAGAAGTTCGAGCCAATAGGCAAGGGATTGAGAGACTGAAAAGTCTCCCGTAATGAGAAGTCTGAGCCGAGTGGCAAGGACTTGAGAGGCTGAGAAGTCTCCCATAATGAAAAGTCCGAGCCAATAGGTAAGGGTTTGAGAGGCTGAGAAGTATCCCATAATGGGAAGTCCGAGCCGAGCAGCAAGGACTTGAGAGGATGAGAAGTCTCCCGTAATGAAAAGTACTAGCCGAGTGGCAAGGACTTGAGAGGCTGATAAGTCTCCCGTAATGAAAAATCCAAGCCGAGTGGTAAGAACTTGAGAGGCTGAGAAGTCTCCGTAATAAGAAGTCCGAGCCGAGTGGCAAGGACTTGAGAGACTGAAAAGTCTCCCGTAATGAGAAGTCCGAGCCGAGTGGCAAGGACTTGAGAGGCTGAGATGTCTCCCGTAATGAGAAGTCCGAGCCGAGTGGCAAGGGTTTGAGAGGCTGAGAAGTCTCCCGTAGTGAGAAGTTTGAGCCGAGCGGCAAGGGTTTGAAAGGCTGAGAAGTCTCCCGTAGTGAGAAGTCCGAGCCCAGTGGCACGGGCTTGAGAGGCTGAAAAGTCTTCCGTAGTGAGAAGTCCGAGCCAATAAGCAAGGGCTTGAGAGGCTGAGAAGTCTCCCGTAATGAGAAATTCGAGCCGAGCGGCAAGGACTTGAGAGGCTGAGAAGTCTCTCGTAATGAGAAGTTTGAGCCGAGCGGCAAGGGTTTGAGAGGCTGAGAAGTCTCCCGTAGTGAGAAGTCCGAGCCAACAGGCAAGGGCATGAGAGGCTGAGAAGTCTCTCGTTGATGGAGCAACTTGCTCGCTGCCTGTGCCGAGCGCCAAGCATGGCTCAGTACACATTGAACACAGTATTCATACAATTCAAAAGTTTACTAGTTGGCTGAGTTGTTTGGCTGCCGAAGGCTAGCACTTACTACAACAGTTTACAAAAATTTTACAAGTACACCCCTGGGGTGCTTTGTGGAACTTGATCAGTTGTTCGGCGTTCCATGTTCTTGGCCACCTTTGAAGCTTACATTGACCGAGCTACCATTGTCGACAAGGGTGCGGCGGACTTCGTGGTTTTCTGTGAGGAAAGTGAACCGCTCAAACCGTGGGACTGGACGTGGTTTCTTCGGACCGACAGTTTCCTTCAGGGCCTTCTTCGGGGGCTCGGAGCCTTCGGCCCTCTTTCCCTTTGTGGGCGATTCCTTTGCTCCCTCGGGATGGAGAGCCTCCTCGGCTCGGATGTATTTCTCGACCCGATACAAGAAGTTGGGAAAGTCGACCGGGGGTCTCTTCGCTAGGGAAGCTTTGAGCTGAGGATGTCAAACATTGTGTCTGAAGGCGGCCGAGGCGACCCCGACATCAAGAGAGGATATAGCTCGGGCTTCGGTAGTGAATCTTCTAACAAAGTCCCGGAAGGACTCATTCCCCTTCTGCTTTAGGTCCAAGAGGGAAGCGCTGGACTTCTTGACTGTTAACGAAATGGGCTAGGAAGTTTGTTTCAAGTTGGTCAAATGAGCAGACCGAGCTGGGGGTGAGCTTTGAGAACCATTCCCGAGTCGGACCGCACAGGGTGGTCGGGAAAGCGCGGCATAGAAGAGGATCCGATGCGCTGTGAATCATCATGAGGGTTTTGAACCCTTCCATGTGATCAGCTGGATCACTCTTGCCATTGTAGGTCTCGAACTGGGGAGGCCCGAAATTTCTGGGGATCTCGGCTTCTAAGATCTCGGTGGAGAATGGGGGTCGGTTCGGCCTATACCCTGGGCCTGGCATCGGCCTGCCCTCCCCGAGATGGGCGAGGTAGTTCTCCATTTCCCAGAGGTGTCTAAGGACGGCATCCTCCTGTTCTAGTGGATGGGTCGATCCGTGGGATTCGCTGCCCCGGGCTTCTGACTGAGGGTATGAGTTATCACGCACCTCGACCCTGAGTCCGCCACGAATGGCTTGGAGGACCTCGTTCCTAAAATTTTGGAACTCGGTCGTCGTGACTGCGGCTTACTTCATAGGGCCACGCGATGGTGGAGGTCCTCGGGGTGAGCGGATGTGCTCTGGTATTCGTTCTTTGGTAGGCTGCCTGCCATGGTTCGGTTCTGAGTTGGAAGTGGCATCTCCCCTTGTTCGGCTAGCTTGCTGGTTCTAGATGACGTGCCGCAGATCAGTTGCAACAAAGTGTGAAGCGCCTGGTCCGGGTCCGACGGCACCATTGGCTCGCGGTTGGTTAGAGCCTTGGGCATCCATATGGCTTTGAAGGGGAGGAGGGTCTAGACGACGTCCAAAAGTGACGACCCTCCTGGCTTTAGGAGCCATCAAAAAGTCTGGGTTCGAGGTGATGTCCTCGGATAGGGTCAGACCTATGTAGGTGTCGCGCGTTTTCCACAGACGGCGCCAACCTGATCCTGCTTGTTTTTTTGGGTGTGGGGACAACAGGTGTGAGTTCTTGTAATTTGTGAAGAGGAAGGCACGACACTGACGTTGGTCTGATCCCCGGTTGTAGGACCTGCTCCGGAGTAGCAGGAGATAGGTTGAGGCTCGTAGATCAGCTCGGATGTTGGGGGTTCGGCTCGGATCTTTGAACCTGCACAATGCTTAGATACCCGGGAGAGTTTCCGGAGACAGGCCCTCCGATGATCTAGTCAATCACTGAGAAAGCAACAGTAGCTAGGGTTCAGGTAAAGAAAGATTGATTACCTTTGAATATAGGAGGGGGTCTGGTATTTATTGGCAAGGGTAAACGGGTCTGAGATCCTAACGGGCCGGGTTGGACCCATTTGCCCCTGGGCCTGGGCCTGAGCTAGTTGAAGCCCGTTGGATTTGTTTGACCTGATGATCACAGGAGAGCAGAACTTGAGGAGATCTGAGGGCCTGGATAGGGCCATGTAATTTATACCATATCAACTATATAAGCTAACATTTCTTAAACTAGAAACCAATATGAAGTTAAACTGATTGAGAAAACTAGGATTTAATATAGGCATATAAGCTTCATGAAGAAAAAAAACTTTTAAAAAACATTCCAATCTATATAATAAAACACAAAGAAAGCTATCAAGTGGCTCTCATTCAATAGGGTTGAAATCAATGGTCCAGATCTAACATCACAAAACATATTTTCCCGCCCAAAAGTCCCCCCCCCCCCACCAAAAAAAAAACTCAAATTCAAATCCCCCAAAACAACTCCTTTATTTATTTTATTTATTTATTTCTCTCTTTCTCTCTCTCTCTCTCTCTTTCTCTCATTCTCCCTTTCTCTCTCATTCTCTCTCTATTTACTCAGAAAGAAATTTATATTTTCAGATTTCAGGTTTGTAAATTTTCAGATTTTTTATACATTTTTTATTGCTCATGTTACATTGAAAATAACAAATATCTTATCAACAGTTAAATTTCATCATTTTTCACACTCAAAGTTCTAAGAAGTTGAATTTTACACCCTTATTTATATATTTTTCAACTGTTAAGATAAATCAGAGAGATGAAAACAATACTGAATATTGAATTGAGAAATAACTGAGTACAATATCTCCTATATATAGGAGTGAACCAAATACAAAATTAGCCCAATACCCAATGTGGGACTATAATATTTAACACCCCCTCCCAAACTCATGGTTGGTCAAACAGTGTAAGTTTGCCTACTAAATATCGAAATCTCTGAACAGTATGAGATTTGGTGAAGAAGTCTGCCGTCTACTGTGATGAGGTAATAAAATGAAGAGAAATGGTCCCTGCTTCAAAGAGCTCACAAACATAATGACAATCAATCTCTATATACTTCGTTCGCTCATGGAAGACCGGATTACTAGCAATGTGTAGTGCACTTCGGTTATCACAATGAAGAGGAGTAGGTCCTGAAAGAGTGACACTCATATCTGATAAAAGCCAACGAACATGAACAATCTCTCTAGTAGTAGTTGTAATTGCTCTGTACTTAGCTTCGATCAAAGAACATGCAACAACTTCATGTTTCTTACTTTGCCATGAGATCAGCGAATCACCAAGAAATAGACAGAAATCAGTGGTAGACCGTCTGGTAGTAGGATCACCTGCCCAATCTGAATCAGAATATGCACTCAGCTCTAATTTGGATGTAGCAGGCATGAATAATGAGCGAGTAATAGTGCTCCAAAGATATCTGAGAATCCGAAGAAGAGCACCGTAATGAACTGATGTAGGAGCAGAAACAAACTGACTGACAACACTGACTGCGTGAGCAATATCAGGGCTAGTCATGCATAAGTAGACAAGCTGTCCGACAATCTGTCTGTATATAGTGGGATCAGGAAGGAGCTCACCATTAGTGAGACGAAGCTTCACATGAAGCTCTAAGGGTGTATCGGCTGATCGACTGTCAGAAAGGCATGCAGCAGAGATAATATCTTATGTGTATTTTTGTTGAGAGATGAGTATCCCCCGAGATCCATGAGCAATCTCTAGACCCAGAAAATAACGTAGTCTGCCAAGGTCTTTCATATGGAATTGTTGGTGAAGGTATTTCTAGGTGGATGTAATGCCTGCAGAGTCATCCCTAATAATGATCATATCATTAACATAAAGTAGTAGAAGTACCCTCCCGTGCGGTGATGACTGCATAAACATAGAATGGTCCTGAAAACTCTGACTAAAACCAGCCTTAGTGATGACAAGGCGAAAACACTCAAACCAGGCTCGAGGGGCCTGCTTCAAACCATATATAGCCCGACGCAACTGGCAAATATGAAGAGGAGGGGTAGGGAGGCCAGGTGGAGGATCCATACAAATAACCTCAGATAAGATACCATGAAGAAAAGCATTCTTCACGTCCATCTGGTATAACGGTCACAGACGGATAGCTGCAACAGCATGAAGAGTGCGAACGGAAGTCATATGTGCAACGGGAGCAAATGTCTCATAATCAATGCCATGCTCCTGAGTAAATCCTCAGGCTACTAGACGAGCCTTGTGCCGCTCAATAGACCCATCAGTTTGATATTTGATCTTGAAGATCCACTTGCAACTAATAGGCTGAACGCCCTTTGGCAGAGGAACGACATCCCAAGTGCCAGTCTGATGAAATGCAATGAATTCCTCTGCAATAGCTTTCCTCTACTCGGGATATTGAATTGCGTCCTTATAGGTTCTGGGCTCACGTGTAGAGTGTATAGCAATGATATATGCATGAAACTGTGGTGAGTAGAAAGCTAGGGTGGCAAAACCAAACTGGTCAGAAGGACCAGCGGCATCAGGTGTATAATGTGCCGGAGGAATACCAGAAGTGGAACGTGTAGACTGACGAAGTGGTGGTGGACTGACAGGGTGTGGGGGTGAGAACGGTGGAGTGGGTGCATGTGTCGATGGGGAAGTGGGTGGGGTGGGTGCTGGAAACTGTGGGGATGCAGGTGGTGTTTCCGTAGGAGGACCAATAGGTGTAAAGACTGCAGGAGATGTGAATGGAGCCAGAGGAGTGGGATCAAAAGATATGTGGGAAGATGAAGTCGGGGAGTTAGCAACAACTGGGAAATCGAGAAATCTAGTATCCTCAGGGGGAGTGAGGTAGTAAGGGGAGTCTTCCACAAAGGATACATGTCGAGAAATGCGTACACGACCCACCGATGGATCAAAACAATGATAACCTTTGTATTCAGGACTGAGACCTAGGTGAACGCACTTAGCAGCATGAGCGAAGAGTTTCGTGCACTCAGTAGGAAGGAGAAGGACATAATAGGTGCACCCAAAGGTACAGAACATACTATAGTCGGGAGGTGAGTGATAAAATCCTCATAAGGCGTCATACCAGCTAGGGCAGATAAGGGAGTAATGTCAATGAGACTAACAGATGTCATAACAGCTTCAGCCTAGAAAGAACGAGGAGCGGAAGAGGAGAGTAAAAGAGTGCGAGCCGTCTCAAGGATGTGACGATGCTTGCGTTCGGCTACCCCATTCTGCTTATGAGTGTGAGGACATGATTGCTGAAAAAGGCTGTCGTGAGACTGAAGGATCGATCTCATAGTGTTGGAAGTGTACTCACGAGCACCGTCTGATCGAAAATTCTTAATGCGCACACCGAACTGAGTGAGAATCATAGTCGTAAAGAATCAGTATATATCAGGTATCTCAGATCGCTGACACATAAGAAAAACTCATGTATGTCTAGTGAAGTCATCGATGAAGGCAACATAATAGAGATAGCCTTTCTACGAAGGAACGGGAGAGGGTCCTCATATGTCGGAATGAACAAGTTGAAAATGATGAGTGGTTTGAGAAGTGTTTTTGTGACTAAAGGGGAGTGCGATATGTCTGACCAAATGACAACCCTGACAATCAGATAAATATTTAAAAGTAAGGGAACCAAGGGTATCACTACGGGCTAAAGTCTGGAGTCGAGACGCACTAATATGACCTAAACGTCTGTGCCACAGATCAGCATTAGAGGAAACAATACCAGCAAAACTAGAAGGAGAGTGATGTGCACGAAGAAAATCTAGATGATGTAGACGACCCTGACGACTAGCACACCCAAACTCCTCACCATTGCATGAATCAGTAATAGAACAACCGAAAGAGTCAAAAGTAATGACAAGACCACTATCGCATAACGCACTAATAGAAATAAGGTTTATGGATAAATGAGGAGCATAAAGAACATATGGTAATGTGAGAGTGAGAGAGCTAATTGCCCCTGAGTGTGTAACGAGAAGTGGTGACCCATCAGCTGTGTGTAGAGATGAAAAATGAGAGGAAAGTACAGTGCAGGTGGTGAACAATATCGGATTACTAGTGAGATGATGTGATGCACCAGAATCTAAAATCCAGAGCGAATTCATACCGGAAGTGGCAGAAAATACAGGAGCAGAGGAGCCAGCATTGATAGACTGATCCATGAACTGTAGTTCCAGCTGAGTGAGACATTGCTGAAGATTAGCCCAATCAGCAGGAGACGGTAAGACTGGAGTGACGAGCATTGCCGTGCATGTGAGGGAAGAAGCACTGCGAGGAGAAATAAGACTAGCGCTGCTGTGACTGAGAGGAGTAGTACGGTGCTACCGGTGGCGGAAGTAGAGGTGGAGTAGGGTGAGGAATGATGTTGGGAGAAGGTTGGAGGCCGGAGACAGACTGAAGGTGGCGCTGCTGCTGTTTGAATCTGGAGGAGGAACGAGAGGCGGTTGCAACGGGAAAGTCAGTGGAGGCGAAAATATGCGGAAGAGACTGAGATTCCATCAAGTAGTAGTAGTAGTAGTACCTATAAATTTTTTTTTGATTTTTTGATTTTTTTTTGATTTTTTTTGATTTTTTTGATTTTTTTTGATTTTTTTGATTTTTTTTTGAAAACATTGAAAATGGGTTTCAGGTTGGTTGGGGGTTAGAAGAGAAATATATGGGTTTAGAAGGGTAATGGGTTTTGGGTAATGGCTTTAGAAGAGAAATGGAGAAGTAGGGTTAGGGTTTGAGGTGGGAGAGGAGAGGGGCGTCTGGTGTTTGGAAATGGGTCGGGTTTGAGATAGATGTAATAGGGTATTTATTAGAAGTGGGTTTGGGTATGGAGTGGGTCGGGTTTGGGTATTATAGGAGTTGGGTATTGGGTTTGAAGAAAGAGGGAAGAAGAGGGCGACTAAGGTTGCGGGAGGGATTTGGAGAACGACGGCGAGGATTGTCGTCGAGGATTCGAGGAAGAAGGGGAGTAGAGGTTGCCGTCGAGGATTCGATGATTCTAGCGATGTTGCCGTCGAGGATTCGAGGCCGGAGTAGAGGTTGCTGATATTCGAGGAAGAGGATTTGAGGAAGAAGTTGGTTTTGGGAGTAGAGGTTTTTGACGAGGACGATGCTCAACGGAGGTCGAAGTTGGAGTTTCGGGGATGGGGGACGAGGACGATGCTGTTGACGATTCCGGCGATGTTGCTGATATTGAGGACGATGCTGGTGTTGCTTGCTTCGATTTTTTTTTTTTTGCTTTTGGAATTTGTGAATTTTGGAAGGAGAAATTTAGGAGAAGAAAATTTGTATAATTGGCTCTCATACCATGTTAAGATAAATCAGAGAGATGAAAACAATACTGAATATTGAATTGAGAAATAACTGAGTACAATATCTCCTATATATAGGAATGAACTAAATACAAAATTAGTCCAATACCCAATGTGGGACTATAATATCTAACATCAACATATACTAATGAAAACATGGACTTTTATTTACAACATATTATTGTTTTACTATTCAAACTGGAGCTACATAATTGTTGTTTTACTGTTTATAAGACTTTTATATACTGTATCATTTCGAAGACGTGCCGTAGGAACGTGCCCACAGGCAAATCTAGTACTGAAATAAACTGCCAACTTTTTAGTTTGTTTGATTAAAATAAACTTTGAAATAATCCTTTATAATGAAATCAACTCTATGTTTGCAATTATATATTAAAGAGAAAATAAAGTTAGATTTTTGATGTTCAAATAAGGTTTCTACTGAATGAATCATGCAAGTATCTGCAGAGAAATTCGTATTGAGTTATTTGACACTCTTTGAAGCTCTAAACAACAGGGGGTTTATCAGTCTGTACTTTTATCAACTGCGGATCGTCCAGCCCTTCCGTGTCCTTCTGATGGGCAGGTTGAGGCTCGGATCTCCAATGTCACTTTGAATTTCCTTAATGGTTGGTCCGCAGGAGAAAAAAAAATTAGTTATGTTGAAGGTGCATAATTGAGGATGATTTAATTTACTCAGTAGTACAAAAGACCTATTCATAGAAAATGATTTTATCCTCAAAAATAAAGAGTTGATTTATATATATATATATATATATATATATATATATATATATATATAATTTTTTGGTGAAAAAAGAGTTGATAATCATTCAAATTGCAAATTATGAAATATGGACAACAAATAAAATGCGTTGACTGACATTAGCCAGCAGCATATACAAGTCAACGATATATTCATTGCACCTTTATGTTGGTAACAAATTCATGTTATTTTCCCGACGTGGTGAGTCTCTATGGCAAAGAAAAAAGAAAGGAAAACAGACTTTAGTAGCTGCTTTTGCTGGCATTATAAATACAGACTTTGTATTATTAATATAAGGTAAACTTAAAAGAACAGGAAAGTTTGAGCTAAATTGACTTAGTTCATGCCTTACTCGAAATATTCTTGACAAGGTAATGATATAGGGAATAGCTAGCTATATTGAGTTAGCTTTTCTTAAACTTGAAAATATTATTAATCGATATAGTAAAATTCTCGATTAAGAAAACTTGGATTACTTCAAATCAACAAGTAAATGAAACAACACTACTATGATACAGACTGAAACTAACTGCCAAATTTGAAATTATTCTCATAAGTATGTAGGTTTTCCCAGAGTTTTTTTATATAGAATACTTGTAGTAGGAGCTGATAAAAGTAAAACAGTATAGGGTGGAGAAATCTAAGAGTTGGAGGATGAAGAATTGGGAGGTTTGTATCTCTTTTTGAGTTCAGCAGATATGAGGTCTGCTCAATTCCAATTTGTTTTTCTAATACTAATAAGTGTTTGAGGACTTAGTGGCCAGTATTTTCTGTTTTCGTTTTCTTTGAATGTAGTTGCCATCAAAAGTTTCATTATGGAGATACTAATGAAACACAGTTTTCTACTTTGTATCAGTTCCAGATTTGAGTATTTATGGCACTGCAAGATTCAGATGGATTCAAAATGTTTGTCATCAGCATACTTGAGTGTTAAGGTTAACAGAGAGATTGAAAAAATGTTATTGGATTATTGGATGCATAATAACTGAGTACAATATCTCCTATATATAGGAGGGAACCAAATACTAAAACTAGTATATAATCCGATATGGGACTAAATATACATAATAATATCTAACACCTCTCAAACTCACGGTGGGTCGAACAGTGTCAGTTTGCCCACCAAGTATCAAAATCTCTGAACAGTGTGGAATTTGGTGAAGAAGTCAGACTATGAAGAGGTAATAGAATAAAGTGAAATGGTCCCCACTTTAATACGCTCACGAACATAGAGACAATCAAGCTCTATGTACTTTGTTTGCTCATGAAAGACCGGGTTTATTGCAATGTGCAATGCACTCCGGTTATCATAATGAAGAGGAGTAGCTCCTGTAAGAGTCACCTCATATCTGATAACAGCCAAAGAATATGAACAATCTCTCTAGTAGTAGCTGTCAGCACTATGTACTCAGCTTCTGTGGAAGAACATGCAATAACTGCTTGTCTCTTGCTTCGCCATGAGATCAGCGAATCACCAAGAAATAGACAGAAACCTATGGTAGATCGTCTGGTAGTAGGATCACTTGGCCAATCTAAATCAGAATATGCACTAAACTCCAGTTTAGATGTAGAAGGCATGAATAATGAGCGAGTGATAGTGCCCCGAAGATATCTGAGGGTTCGAAGAAGAGCACTATTAAAAACTGACTGATAAAACTGACCACATGAGTAATATCAGGTCTGGTCATGCATAAATATACAAGTTATCCACCAATCTGCCTGTATCTAGTGGGATTAGGAGGGAGCTCACCATCTGTGGGATGAAGCTTCACGTGAAGCTCTAAGGGAGTATCAGCTAATCGACTGTTAGAGTGATATGCAACGGAGATAATGTCTGATGTATATTTCTGTTGAGAGATGAGTATCCCCCGAGATCTATGGCAATCTCTAGACCCGGAAAGTAGTGTAGCCTGACAAGGTCTTTCATATGAAACTGCTGGTGAAGATATTTCTGGGTGGATGCAATGCTTATTGAGTCATCCCCAGTAATAGTCATGTCATCAATATATAATAGTAGAAGTACCCTCCCCTGCAGTGTTGACTGTATAAACATAAAGTGGTCATGGGAACTCTGAATGAAACTGATATGTGTGATGACACAGCAGAAACACTCAAACCAGGCTCGAAGGGCCTATTTCAGATCATATATAGTTTGATGTAGACGAAAAACATGCGAGGAGGTGTGGTAAGACTAGGGGGAGGATGCATATAAACAACCTCAGATAAGGTACCATGAAGAAAGATATTCTTCACGTCCATCTGGTATAACGACCACTGACAGATGGAGGCAATGTTAAAGAGAGTGCGAACTGTAGTCATCTGTGCAACTTGAGTAAAAGTCTCATCATAATCAATGCCATGCTCCTAAGTAAATTCTCTGGCAACTAAACGAGCCTTGTGCCACTCAATGGAGCTATCGAGGCAATATTTGACCTTGAAGATCTATTTACAGCTAACAGGCCGGACATCCATTGGTAGTGGAATAACATCCCAATTGTCAGTCTAATTAAAAGCATCAAACTCCTCTGCAATAGCTTTCCGCCACTTAGGGATGTTGAATTGCTTCCTGATAGGTTCTGGGCTCACGTGTAGAATGTATGAGAGTGAGATATGCATGAAACTGTGGTGAGTAGGAAGTCAGGGGTGGCAAAGCCAAATTGGTCAGAAGGACCAGTGACATCAGGTGTATAACATGCCACTGGGATGCCCGAAGTGGAACATGTAGACTGAAGGACTAGTGGTGGATTGGCAGGGTGTAGGGGCGGGGTCGGTAGGGTGGGTGTATGTAGTGGTGGGGATGCAGGTGGTGGGTGCAATATGTTGTGGTGATGCAAGTGGTGTGGGGTGCGTGATGTCGTGGTGAAGCAGATGGTGTCTCTGTAGGAGGAACAATAGGTGTAGCGTAGGTATAAGATGGGAAAGGAGCCAAATGAGTGAGATTGAAGGGAATGCATGAAGATGTGTCCGGGGAGGTAGGCCCAACAACTAGGGAATCTAGAAAGCTAGTATTCTCAGGAGAGGTCAAGTAGGGAGAGTCTTCCACAAAGGAGACATGTCGGAAAATACAAACACAAATCGCTGATGGCTCAAAACAACGATATCCTTTGTGCTTTGAACTGATACCTATGTGAACGCACTTTGCAGCGCGAGCTTCATGCACTCAGTGGGAGGGAGAAGGACGTAACATGTGCACCCAAAGTACGTTGCATATTGTAGTCCGGTGGTGAGTGATGTAGAACCTCATAAGGTGTCGTACCAAATAAGGTAGACGAAATGAGGCTAATAGAAGTTATGAGAGCTTCAACCCAGAAAGAACGAGGAACATAAGAGGAGGGTAAAAGAGCACGAGCTGTCTCAAGAATATGACGATGCTTACGTTCAGCTACACTAGTTTGCTCATGTGTGTGAGGGCATGAATGCTGAAAATGTGTGCCGTGAGACTGAAGGATTGATCTCATAATAGTGAAAGTGTACTCACAAGCACCGTCTGAGTAAAAAGTCTTGATACACACTCCGAACTGAGTGTGATCATGGTCGTAAAGAACTGGTAAATAGTAGGAATCTCAGATCGTTGACGCATAAGAAAAATCCAGGTATAACGAGTGAAGTCATCGATGAATGCAGCATAATAGAGATAGCACTTCCACGAAGGTACATGAGAGGGTCCTCATATGTCAAAATGAACAAGTTGAAAATAATGGGTAGTTTGAAAAATGCTTTTGTTTTTAAAAGGGAGTGTTATGTGTTTGGCCAAATGACAACCCTGACAATCAGACAAATATGTAAAAGAAAGATGACCAAGGGCACCACTACGGACTAAAGTCTTGAGTCGAGACTCATTAATATGACCTAAACGTCTATGCCACAGATCAACATAAGAGAACACAACACCAGCAAAATTAGGATGAGATTTATATGCATGAAGAAAATCTAGATGATATAGATGACCATGTCAACTAGCCTGTCCAAACTTCTGATTAGTGTGTGAATCTGTAATAGAACAACCTAAAGAATTAAATGTAACGATAAGATCACTATCGCACAACGCACTAATGGAAATAAGGTTCATGGATAAATGAGGAGCATAAAGAACATAAGGCAATATGAGAGTGGA